>JAKSZT010053887.1:86025650-86163519 GCA_026826555.1 Tolypeutes matacus
GACCTCCGATGTAGGAGAGAGGTGTTCTGCCACCTGCGCCATCTCTCCACTGCGTCTCTCTCCTGTTACATCATCATCTTGCTGCATGGCTCCCGGGGCCTGGCGGCTCACCAGCACACGGAGCCTGGCAGCCCATGTGCCTTCTCTCTCTCTCTCTATATATATTTTTTTTTTATTTTACCAGGAGGTCCCGGGGATTGAACCCAGGTCCCTCCATATGGCAGACGTATGCCCAGCCATTTGAGCCACATCTGTCCCCTATTAAATTGTTCTTATCCCCGACTTATATTTTAGAATACACATACAATTTAGACCTTCGAAGGATCAATAAAATACTAAATAAATGCTTGATATGGTTGTTTTACAGAAGTAACAGTTTCATTGTATCTCATCATGCACTCATTTAATTCTGCAGTTTTACTTAATTTTTCCTATAAAATATGACCAATACACTAGCGTTACAGACATAGGAAATTACGGTCTGAAAGTGGGCATTCTAACAAGTAGCAATTTATTTCATGGCATAATAGATGCACAAGATATAGTGTAATATTTGAGGTTGCTCTCTGCTTATTTAAACCTACAGCAAGCAATTAATACAGTATTTCTTATAAAGTATAGGGTTTGTTTGTGGAAAATGAGATGTGATATTAGAAGTTACCATTCTAAAGATGACTTGTTCACAAACATGAGTTAGAGCGAACATAAGGTAACATATCAATGGGGCTATAGAAATAATGCTATTAGAACAATAAGCAATGTTAGCTTTGGCAAAATAAAAGTTGTCATCTTTCTGTGGGTTAGACCTGCTATAAATAGAAACTGCTTAAAAGGTGTTATTTAGTAGTTTCCATTATGCAGCTGCCTATTTAAATCATTTAATTTTGGCATCTTATCCAAGTCCCATTCTCCATCAGAGACAAATAAGAAACCATATGTGAAGGCATCTGTGGAAATCTTCCTTTTATTTATGACAACATTAAAGTAAGATTCCGATGTCAGTTACTTAACAATAATAGACGTTCCTTTGCACCTATAGTGCTGGGTTACTTGGGCATATCCCTCAGTGGTATCTTATACCTACTGCTGTTTGCTTCATTATATACAGATGCACAGCAGTGGAGACAGTAATAGTCTTTCTTAATTAAATAAAGCGAAATGTTAATTAGTCCAAAAATTGATTTATCTTCAGTGCATGAAACTTTTCATAGTGGGCTTTTTGCTTTTAAAGAACAGGTTGTATTCTCATTTAGAACTTACATTTCCCCCCTTTATTTTGGGTTTGTATTTGGAGTCTTGTGGTGGGATCTAATCGTCATAGAGAAATTATAGGTCTACAGATGTTTTCAAGATGTTCCTCTGTCAGTAGCAGATTATCCCCTGTAGCAAAATCTCATTAAAGTGCAATTTACAGAGCTCTGCTGATGTTGCCATCAACCAAAATTAAAGGCATTAATTTTTCAAAGTTCACAGAAGTCCTTACATAAATGATGTAGCAGTTTGCAAGAACAATTTACAGAAGTGTTATTTGCAGAATTAACCTACATTAACAAAACAAATGTTGTAAGGGTGGAAGAAAGGGCTGGGCAGTGAAATTGCAGCTGTTCCCATTTTATATTAGGTGCTTGATGTAAAGAAGTGTTGAAATGTAACAATGACTGCTTGCTGGGTGAAAAGTTGAGAAGGGAAAACAGAAATTTGAACAACCTCACTAAAGAGTTAAGCTTACAATAGAGTGATCACCAGTAGGGGACACCCAGTGAGACCTTAAATTCTACTTTGAAACATCTGTAGTCAATATCTTTTAAAATATTCTCATTTGGAGAATGAGTTTATATAGTTCATGTTGTGAGTATTTTTCTTCGATAAACTGCCAAATGTTTGAGAATTTATTATCTGTACCTCAAATGATCTTAGCTGAAGGTTACTTGCATTTGTGGCCCAAGATATTAAGGTATGACTTTCTCCTGGTAGAAGAGCTATATTTTTTCTCTCCTTATTGTATTTCTTTTCCATATATCTATTTTCCTTTAACAAAATCTTGATTTAAAGCACCATAGCAGGGAAGCGGCTGTGGCTCAATCAGTAGGGCTCCCGTTTACCATATGGGAGGCCCCGGGTTTGGTTCCTGGGGCTTCCTGGTGAAGGCAAGCCCGCCCGCGCGGCGCGGTTAGCTGACCCAGCGAGCACAAGCAGCAAGGGGGGGATAAATGAATAAATAAATAAATAAAAAAATCTTTTTAAAAAAAAAATAAAGCACCATAGCAGAAATTACAATAGGATTAGAAATTTCTGAGATAAAACCAGGAAAAAAGGCATTCCTTTTGAAGCAGTTACTGTTTTGCTGCCACGTTTGTTTCAGAACAGAGGATACAGTTTTTAAAACTCATTAATCTTTACTAGTCTATTTCCTTTCATTACATTAGTTGTTTCAGCCTGGATTTGAATCTCTTTGTATAAATGAGAGGGCTCATCAATCATACCTGGTCTTTCTCTGTGAGTCTAGTACTTTCCCAAGATCCTAGAGATGACTGGCCTTTCTTTATTTCAGGAAATCTGGGTGGTGCTTGGTGGTTATAGTAAACTGCTGGGATGAGAGCTGTGCCTTTGTAAGTTTGGTCTTGACAGTTGATGTCAATGGCAAGCAAAAGCTGTTTCTGTTTAGTAGCCCGTCATCGAATGTCTGTGAAATTGTGCTCCTCGTGAACAGGTGTGCATATTATACAGTCATCCCATAAATACTATTACGGCCATATGAATTCTTGTGGTTTGAATTGTTTCATGCATATCAGGCTCCATTGGCTTTGTCTGAGGGCACACTCATTTCGATTACATAGCCCCTTTCCCCTGTGAATCTTAATATGTTCAGGTACTTCACCACAGTGCACATTATTATAATGTGTCTTTTATCATCTGAAAAATTTCAGCAGACAGCACAAAGACACAGTTTTGAACATGTAATAGAAGATTATGAAAAATGAGAACACTGGAAAAATTTGGGAATGACACATTTGCTTTTGATGGGAAAGAAATTTAGGATTTGGCAATAAACTCTGCTGTTTGGAAAAGTTTCTCATCTGAACATGACAGTTTCTCAAGGGATCAGGTAGAATATATGTCCACTGGCCTTTTTGTTGAGATTTTCAAAGAGGGTATCAATTATGTTTCAGAGTGATGGGTCCATCTGTTAACCAGGGGCTGATTTAAAATCATCAAATATTGGTAGGAACATTAAGCTTTGTTAATTTGCATAGTATCATTATCTCTAATACAAAAAATTCATTTGGGAAAAAGTGAGTACTCTCTGGTCCATTCAAATATGAAGATATCCACTGGAGTACAGTGCAGACCCTATAATATTTACAATGGGTAGGGTCTATAGATATTATTTATATACACCATGACATAGTGAAGAAATTATTTGTTACTTCATTGTCTCTTAGACAATAAATGAGAGAAATTAACACAGATGGATTATGAATTTGATTGGCAGTCTTAAGGCCTAGTCAAAAATACTCATGAATTTTACTCTAATATTTCCTTGATAATATGTCCCTTAAATTGTTTAAATAATCTACAAAAACATTGTAGGTGATTACTTTTTGTAATAATAAGGTAAATAATTTGCTCATTTAGATAAGGTTTAATACTTTGCTGAAGGTAACTAGCCTATGGAAATATTGGCCAAATCATTTATTTTCATTTGTATTGGATAATGCAATTCCCTTCCTTATGCATGATCTGTGTAACTAATAGAAATATTAACAAATTCTGACACAATAGGTGTGCACACGTTTATATTTACACATCAAATACATCATAATAATTATATAGACTTAACACAACAGCCTTAAAACAGATATTGGCAGTTTTATGAATGAGTTGAGAATAATTACATTCAACAAAAATAATGTCATGAAACAAATTGCTTTTTAAAATGTTCTAATTAACAAAGAATCAAAAAAAGATTTATACTTGGACTGAACAACGGTGAATGCTATAGTCATAATATTATTAAACATTGATTCCGGACTCTGTTCTTTCTTTCAGAGGTAGAGAAAAAGTGCTTTTCACACCTGGTTGGCCAAAACTAAGTTCCACTTCAAATAGCAGATTCTAGAGACTCTGTATATAAGACATACATACATGTATGTAAAGAAATTTGAGCTCATCCTAGCATTAACTAACCATTCCCGAAGTTGACTAATAGATTGGGCAATTATTAAGCTTTGCACCTTCTGCAGTGTGCAAATTTTACAAACTCTCCTCACGTGAGCAGCTTGCACAATACCTCAGAAGCCTCCCTGCTAGTATGACATGGCAATGCTTCCTTTCCCCACCCCCACCCCCTGCCCCGTTCTCTCTGACCCTAAGAGTTGACCTTTAACCAACTTCCTTCAAGGCATTCACGTACTTACCTGCCGCTCTGCCCCTCATCCTCTTTGGAGGCTTCCTCTGTTCTGGATTCTATTCTTGGATACTTAACTTTAAGATAATGGACTGAATAACAAAGGAAACTCAATGTACATTTCTTTCATCAAATTTGGTCAGAATAAATTTACACCTTTGAAAATTATTGTGGAAGAAATGGACATATACATGCGATATGACAAAATGAAAGGATGGAATGATATGTTTGTTTAGACAACGGGTTATTTTTCATAATCTATGCAAATGAAACATGCACAGTGAGAGTTATCATAGAGCAGGGGTTAAACATTCACACCCAGAGTCAGATTTGGGTGTGAACCCTTTTTCTGCCCCATAACTAACCAGGTGCCTTTGGGGAGTGACAAGCTCATACTGCCTCAATTTTCTATTTTTAGAATGAGGGAAATAATATTACCTACTTCATACAGTTGTTGCGAGGGTTAAGTCATGGCAGTGCCAGGCACACAGCAATCATCCAAAAAATTCCAGTTAAAAAAATTTGCTGGCATTTATCCTTAGATAGAGAAAAGTGAAGACAATTTGGCAAGCTTTCCAGGTCATGGATTGTAAAACTAGAGTGACGATCTTAGAACATATGAAAAAGTTAGTTTGTTCTCTGGTTTCAAGCACGATATGTACTGATTTTTGAAAATGTCTAGTTGATTTGCTTTCAGATAGCTTCTATAATGTGCATGACAGGGAATAGATATATATTTTTTGAAAAATGTTTTTTATATAATATTAGAGGCCAGATAATGAGTAACACTGCTATTATCACCAAGATTCAAAAGCTAGAGAACTTCATAAAAGCTTGTTTGTAAAACTGATATTGGGGGTTAATTCAACACTTTACTTGTCTGTTTATTTTGGTCAGCATTCTTAAAAGCTTAATGACAGAAATATCTTTCTAAATTTTACAAATTGGAAACGTTGGTTTTTAATAATATTTAGACCTCCTTCAACCATCCCTCAACTATCAGTTTGAGGAACTATGAGTAATTTCTTCATTTAAATCAGGACCATCTTTTAGAAAATAATTTATACTTCATGTTAGTTAAATCAATGTTTATGTCAGGCACAATGCTAAAGATGGTGGTATCCTAAAGTTAATAAGGATTCCCTCTTTAATGTCAGGATAGACAGATATGTATGTAACTAGAGGATAGGCAAAATACTGCAGTTCTTTAAAAAGACTGGAGCGAAGGAGTATGGGAGTGCTGAGGAGGGTTGAATGACTGCAGGAAGTGGTGGCAAATGAGCTGGGCTTCCATAGGAGCATAGAATTTCAACAGGAAGAAAATCAAGATGGCAAGAACTAGAATTAAGAAGCATAAAAGCATGATGATGAGTTTGAAATTAATTATAAATTCATGACTAAATATGTATAATAGATTTTGAGGTATTAGAGCAATACTAAAATGCATGTTCTCATTTTATTTTGCATGGGTATGCAAAATGATCATATATTCAAAATCTCTATGTTGTAAGAATAGTATTAATCAGGTGGTATTTCTCAATCTTTATAATTTTCCCTGTTTAGTTTTGTATGTAAAGATTTTACAGATAAATAAGATATTGGTCACAATATAAACCACCAGTTATAGGTACTTCTTCATATATTAACACACACGCATCTATATATTAATTATCTATCTATATTTATATCATCTATTTATATATAGAAGGACAATTCTTTTTGTGGTCATAGCAAAACCACTTTGTTATTTGAAAGAAAATACTAAGGTTAAATTGATTATATTTATCTCATAAAGATATATGAAATCAATTATCTCCTACTGGTCCACTTGAAATTTGGACTTTTACAATTACTTATTCTCTTAAAGATAGAAAATTTTAAATTTTACATGATATTTAAAAATCTCTACAAAATAAATAAGCTATTGAAATAAAATTATCCAGTATATAAAATTTAGCATTCTGTCATCTTTAGAATATATTTCAAAAACTAAATAAATATTATGGATGTCACATAGCACTCAGGAATGATGAATACATTTCCTTGGAAATGATTAATATTTAAACACTGAAAACTGTTTCAGGAAACATGTTTCTTTCAGATGTGAAGATTTTTTAAACATGATTCATTACATATACAAGCCTTCATACAATATATGTTTTTATAGAAAACTTTTAGAATTGACAAATAATTAAGGCCTAATATATAGGCTGCTATTCACTTCAATTGAACAGCCCTTCTTTATTCCAATAAGGTCCTGACTAATGTATATACTTCCTGTCTGCCTTATTTCTGTAAACTGTTTTTAAATATAAATTCAGGAAATATGTGCTGGTCAAAATATATAAAACTAAATGTCATAATTTGGCATTTAGATACGTGAAAAGCAGAATTGGCATTGATTTAATGATTCTGAGAACCACAATTGGTGTAAGGACAATGTGTGAAACTGGCAGCCATTTTGTTGCTTTCCACTGGAAGCTGGAACAAAATGGTGGGAGAGGATAAAACATACTTTATATACAAATACATGACAGAGAGAATTCTAATCTTTTTTTTTAAACCAGTTTTTAAAGAGAAAATGATTTAAGTAATGACAAATAGAGGGGATATGTTTACAGGAAACACTATGTGAACTGCCTGTGCTAGGACGGTGATGCTTTTAGGCTCTGCAGTTGAGCAGCATTGTGTTCAAACCAGCCTCTGTTTTTACTAACTGTATGGTTATAGACCAGCCATTTACTCTTTTTTTTTTTTAGGTACCGGGGCAGGGGCAGAGATTGAACCTGGGACCTTGTACGTTGGAAGCCGGTGCTCAACCATTGAGCAACATCAGTTCCCTTTCCCTTTGCTTGTTTTTTAATTTTTAAAATTTTATTTAATTTTTTTGTTTTTAGGAGTCACCGGGCATGAACCCAAGACATCCCATGTAGGAAGCAGAGCCTCAACTGCTTGAGCCCCATCTGCTCCCAGCTATTTACTCTTAAGTCTCGGTTTTCTCTGTTGTAAAATGGGTATAAGAATACATTTCACTTCATAAGGGTTGTGTAATAATTAAAATAAGATAACACATGTAAGGAACTTAGCACAGTGTCTGGTGTTCGTTAAGCATTCACAAAGTTATTATTAATATTAATGATGAAAAGTCAGTGATAAGTAATATGAAAAAGTAAAGCCAGTTTTAGAGTAGTATAAAGGTCATGTTAAATAGACTGGGTTGCATTAATGATGCATATTTAATAATCCCAGAAAACATGTATTATTTAAAAAGCATTTATAATTTAAATGTTATTTATCAGAATGTAGTACAAACATATTCAAGGTGAAAAAAATCCTTTAACTAGGCCCTGAAATCAAAAGCTTTTTGGGAACATTTGACACTAATACTGCATATGCTATGTTTTTAGGTATATATAGTTTTATCTATTTTTAGTTGTGAGTAAACATTTTATCCTTCGGAAAAAGGCCAGCAATTTAAAAAGAAAAAAACCCTATAGGATAATAAAAACTAAAATTAAATTAACATTAGTTTCTATACCTCAAGTAAGATTGCCTTACCTATAAGGATTCTTTGCCTCCTGTAGGAGAATTCTTGTGAAATTTGAATGTGATTATTGACAAGGTCTCAAATCCAACTGATAAGATTTCAAGACAGCATGTTGGACTCTTTATTACCATAGAGGAAGCATTTCAGTCTTTAGATGTGTCTGTAATAGCCTGGGTGTTGTGACTACCGACATAAAAGAAGCAAGCATATGCCATTTTTCAAGAGTCTATGTCTCTAGCTCTAGCTCTAGCTCTAGCTCTACCTATAGTTATCCTTATACCTATACTTAAATACCTAAGCACTTACCTACTTATCATCATCTCTATATCTCTCTGGTTTAGAAATCCATTTGAAATATATATATATATTTCTATATAGAAATACATAAATATATATATATATTCTTTAAAATCCATACAAATATATATCCATACTTTGTGACTTAATCATGTAGAATATGTATATATATACAATTTTAGCTCACTCTCTCTTCCTCCCATTCCTGCCACAATGTCCTTGGCAGGAACTCTTCCGCCCAAAGGGGAGCATGTGGCTTCTGTGAGCTGTGCCTTTGTTCCACATGAGACAGTGGCCAGACAGAATGACCTCAAGGAATGTTTCCTCCCCTCTGAACTTTTTTTCTCTCTCCCTTTCCATTATTCCTCTGCTTTCCTGCTACCCTTTTCACATTGGTCACCTCCTTTTGTTTTCGATGGAGTATTCCACTTTGCATGATTTCTTTCAATCATTGTCACCTGTTTTTTCAGTAAGTAAATTGTGAAGAAGGTAGTGTGTGACGTAACAAGTGAGAATGTGACCACCCTTTGGTCCACCTCTGTTCATTCCTTTTCGGAGTTGTACGGGGTGAGGCACTGTTAGTAACAGCCTGGCCAATACTTTTCGCATAACGTGATTATTGAGTGGAAGCAACAAATAAAATCTTCATTGAATGAGACTTTCTGTGTTGGGCACCATGTAAGCACTTTATATCATGAATTCATTAGCATGTATCATTAGCTCAGAACTACTCCATGTGGTAAGTATTTCCTTCTTTTTATGGATGAGAAATCTGACTTTTAAAAATATTGAAAACTTGGTGGTGGTGGGAGGGGCTTTCCGATTTGAACCCATGTGTAACACCAAAGCTGATGGCCTTAATTTCTAGGCCTTATTGTTTCAACTTTATTTTATAAACCAGTCTCCATTTTTCCTATCTAATAACTTAATGGTATCAGGACAGGTAGAATATGGAGCTTTAGCACATGAGAAACAGATGTTTGAGGTACACTACAATTGTTGACTGGAAGACTCATTTCCCATCACATTTTTCCTTAGTGAGATATCATTTGGGAGGGAAAAAAAGTACTTTCTCCCTTTGTTCTGGTTGAGAACATTTTAAAGGTTTTAAAGCAACATGTTTTCAGAAAATGTGGGCCACGAATTAATAGTAATAATACTAACCATAATAATCTAATGCCTTTCCTCTAAGTAGACTCAGATGATTTATAAAATGTGAAGGCAAACAGCAATGCACTCCCATCTCAACTAGAACAAACAGACGAAGCAACAGTATGCAGCTTGGTGCAGTCGTTTTCTCTCTATAGAGACCTGGAATATTCGAGAGTTTTGCATTGCAGGTGTCAAACTTGATTTAGTAATAAAACATTCAGCGAAAAAGATCCAGGTTCTTGTCTTACATTTGGAAAAATACTCATTAAATAAATAACAACAAATATTTTAATTTTCATTTACCCGTTCTCAATAGAAATTAAAAATTTGTGTTCAATTTATTAAGCTGTAGATGCACATTTAAGCACTCAGCTTAATTTGAATTAGTATGTGTGCAATAATGTGTGTATACATTTCAGTGTAGGAATTTTTATTACTGTAATAAATTTTGTTAGTTTTTCAGACAAAGAGAAATTTTGTTTTGGGAACTGTTTAAAGTTGATTTCCTCCCCAGTGCTTTCTAGCCTAACTGGTGCTTCTGAATAAATAATGACTAATTAGTGTGAAATCCTTTTGGAATAATAGGATTTTTAAGAAAAGAATTACAGAGGATTTTCCATATACTAGTAATTTGTAAATTGAGTACAAGTCCCCTAGAGGAACTAAATTAAAAAAAAAATTCTCGATCCATTTGTTTGGCAAGTTATTATAAGACTTTAGATGAGTTTTTATTGTTTTTTATATTTTAAATTAAAAAAAATTTTTTTTGAGTTTTTATTCTTAATCTTTGGGATAACCTCCAGGCTTATTGTGGTTTTAGCTTTAAGCTAGGGTGTGCACATGTGAACTTCTTAAGCAGCTAACTGGTCCTTCATGACAATGGGGATTCTACTGCTTAGAGCTAAGAAGTGAGGCAGGAAGACACTGGGCAGCCAAGATCCCCACCCTGGGCTGGAGAGAACATTGAAGCCACATCTGAAAGCAGAGTACCCAGTCCACATAGGCCATTCCCAGGGAGCCAGTGGTGCTACAGAAGCAACTCAAACTGTATCAGTGCCTTCCCTTCACTATTCATGTCTTTTCAGGGCACACACTCTCTGCTCTTGAAATCCCTTTTTGTAAAGGAGATGTAGAGGAACATTTGTGCACTGCCCTAATTCTAACCCAACCCCCAGGTTTTCCTGTCCTCCAAAGAGGCTAAGTCAGCCTTTCTTGAATCTGTGAGAACAGTGTTCCCAAGTTTTATTGTCATGGAATCACATCATTTCATATGCAAATAGGAGGCAGCAGAGCAGGTGGGTTGGAAAACGCAATAGCCCGGACTTCAGAAGATCTTGGTTCTAGTTTTTGCTCTTTGGTTAGCTTGCCCCAGGCTGGTGAAGTGAAGATGGAGTTTTCTCCCTGTTAAAACAAATAGAATTTTAGCATTGGAAGAAATTGGGTTAGGACAAGGGTCACAAACTCAAATGCCTAGACTGAGGAGTCAGAGGTGATATAAATCAGTGAAGTGGGCCAGATATAATGGAATATGCTGTAATATGAGGACTGTGATCAACTGGAGATGCAATGTGCAGTCCAGGAGAGGTGGGGGCTCATAGCATCAGATGTTGTTGTTGTGTGGGAATTTGCCCAGTTTTGACTGATCTCATTTTTCCACACTGAAAATAAGTGCTATGGATCTCCTCATTTGTAAATGTTCTTAATATTTGAAACAAACAACACACACCTCCGTGAGAGATTTGGTGTGCAGGGGGTTGGTAGAAACCTCTCGTAGAGGATTGAGGGAGGCCCCACAACTGCCTTCAGTTGTTGGGTAAATCATCCAAGTGCTCATGAGACAGGAGCATGGCACATACCACTTTGTGGCTACGGAGAGGGCTGCTGGGAACATTTTTTGCTTTCCCTCACCCAATTTGTAGAAGCGTTGAATTTTGAGGCATTGTTTCTTTAGACCTTTTCTGATGGTGCCAGCAAAGAACAATTTCGAAGACCACTTTTTCCCACCTACTGAAATACTCTGTAACTCTTCCCGGTTTAGGAACATTTCAAATAATGAACCACCAACAAAGACAGCATGTCGGATGAGTTGGGTTCAAATTTTACCACCATATAATGGCTTTATTCAAAGGAAGACTGTCTTGATTGCAGACACTCGGAGAATGAAACCTCTTCAAATTAACTGACAAAAATAATAAATCAATCTAAACGTATTTTGGGGCAAAAAATGGCATGGATGGTTGAAAATCACTGTATTACATGCCAATAGACAATACTGCAGTCTCTTGAAGACTTTTGTTCTAGGTTTTATCCAGACTTGGAGTGTTATTTAACTTTTCTTGGTCTCAGTTCCCTTATATGTAAAATGGATACTATAATAACACTTTGCCTACTTTATTAGGGTTAATTTGATAAATGAGATAATGAATGAAAAGCATTTAGAAAAGTGCCTGCCACATAGTAAGCACTAAACAAATGTTAGCTTTTATTTTTCCTGCTTTCTATATGGTCTCACTTTAGTTCTCATTATCCAGCCTGAGCTAAAATCAAAAAAGATTTTGCTTTGGGTAGATTCTTCAAAAATACTTGGTGAAAGCATAGACGTAGACTTCATATTGATCTATGATTATATATGATTATAATATCTATAAGTGAGTAGCCAATTAATAAGTTGAGCTTGAGTAAACATTGTCATTTCCTACCTAGTGTTTTGTGGATTTAAACTGAAGATTTTTGTCCGTCTTATTGGATGTTTGCATATCAAAACAGTGCTGATTAATGCATTAATATTTCCCTAAACAGACAATATACTGACTTTTAAAAATATTTAATAGGTGCCAATAAATAGTAAAGCAAAGTCAGTTAAATAGTGAAACCATTAGGTTCAAAACTTACATGTCAGCAGAGGAACAATCTCCCAATTTGGGGCAATTAGCTGGTTCATTGACTTGTGCTGTGACATGCATGTCATGATACACACACGCACACACACACAAGCTCAGAGAAGACAATTTAATTAGTTTTCTTTCACTTGCCCTTCACCACAACTTGCAAAAATGGAAAAATAAACCAATGAAGAATAATTGTCTTTTGTGCCCGAATTACTAAAACATAAAAATATGTTGAAACCCATGTTCAAAAATGTTATTTGTTTTAGAAAACCAAATGAAGACTATTCTTTTCATAGAAGATGTGCTAATATTGTTAATTTTAACATTTGGAAATGTAGTAATCACAGTGTTTAACATGGTACATTAAAGTCAGTTGCTATAATAACTACCGACTCCACATTTTGAGTCACGAATAGTCTGAGTATCCTACTATGAATGCAAATACCATAGAGTACTTTGTAAACAAGTTTGAGTGGTTTTGACAAATGTGGATTCAATTACTTTTGAATTAGTGTTTTACCAAAGATTTAGAATACAGGCCGGTTTGTAATCAGCTTTACAGTTATTAAAAATTATATCATTATCCTTTATACTGTACAGAAACAAAACAATAACCCATTTTTTCCTCTTAAATTATTTATTTATTTATTTAGTTTTAAAATAAGTAATTCTTAAATAAGTTAGGAACATAAGTGAGAGCTGGGAAGCATATATAATGCTGCTTTTACTCTTTTTTCTTTTATTTTGATGTTGACAGTGTTCACTGTGACTGGCTGCTCCTCTTCATGACTGTCTGTAAATTTGGTGTGGACTCATTTCACTCTGTTTTTATCCAAACGTACATTAATGCATCTACTTTTGAAATAGCAACAAAAATAAGGCAATTATTAGTTGAACATAATTTAATTTGTATTTTGCACATTGTAATTTTTATGTCAATTACACGCTTCACTAAAATTATAGTTGAGAAAAACAAAATTAGAATTAAAGAACTTTAGTAACTGTAAATGGGACATTTAATTTACATAGAGGGATGGACTTATGGGTTTGATAAAAAGCTTGGCTTGGAAATTTAGTCTTTTGGAAATGCTTATCAAGTTTTAGAGTGATGATTTATGCCAGAAAAGTCATATGTCTGCATTTCTAATGGACTATTTTGAGATATCAGTCTCTGTTTTAAATTCATATGCCTAATGCCACCTATAAAATATGTTGGTTATCAATAATTCTCTTGTTTTTCTGGACTGTGATCTCTATGAAGTTAGGGAGCATCTTGCAATCCCTAATTTGACCTCCCCATCCCTGAGTGCCCTGCCTGTTCCCTCCCTTACCAGGCTGCATTTCTTATCCTTCCCCTTACTTACTTCACTCTAGCAACAGAGATTTTCTTCATTTTCTGAAATTAACCCTACTTGTTTCCAATTTAGAGCCTTAGGTAACTCCTTCTCATCCTAATCAGATCCCAGATTCATTTCCCCTCACATTTAGCTCTCATCACAATTGTCTATTTCTCTTATAAGAATGTGAGCATAATGAATATAGGATGCAAATTTGCCTTGCTAATCGCTGTGTCCCCACTGCGGAACTTAGTACTTGCGTGTAGCAGGAGCACCGTATAGACTTGTTGAATGAATGAATGAATGCATCCCCTAGCACTGAACACAATGAATGCCTGAAAAATCATCTGCTCAATAAGTGGGTATTAAGGGAATGCATTGTTTCCAAAATTCAAGCTATTTTATGTAATGTATACTCATGTACAAATGTAATTATGTATATGTGTGTATAGATTTTAAAATGTGCGTTCATAAACTCACACTGAATTCTTAGAGGGTACAGATAAATGCTCAGGTATAAATCCTAGCTATGTCACTTGTTCGCTCATAAATTTGAACACGTTACTGAAATTTTAAAGTCTTACTCTGTAATATATATGGAGATAATACTGCTCTCCTAGTTTTGTGAGGGCTAAATGGGATTATGTGTAGAAGGTAATGCTGGCATCTAATAAGTATTAAATACATGTGAGTCCATTTTGTTATTGTGCAACAAATTCTCTATCACCTCTCAAAGTGGCTGCAATATCAGATAGTCGCTGTGACCAGATTTGCTTCTTCTGTAGCCTTGAAAAATATTTTCCTATCTCATTGTAAACAACAAGAAGGAAGACTTCATGATGTGTTGAAAGTGCAGCATGGGACTGTGCTTTTGTGACCGAGTCACTAACCAGCTGTGTGACTTTAACTGAGTAATATAACCTTTCTGGGTCTCCAGTTTCCTTTAAAAATAAATGTCTGGACAAAATAATCTCAAGATTGACATTTTATGATTGGAACTCAAACGAATAAGCCATTCCCTAGGAGGTTCAGTCCCTCTTTCAGAGTTTTGAGACCTTATGGCTATAATAACAAGCTTGCTTTTGTCAGTTGGGAGCAGAGAGGAGATACAAATGGGTTGGCTATAGTGTTATCAATATTTCACCCTGTGAAATGTGGGTTAAATAAAGCTTGCGGCAACCTGAAGTCCAAAGAACCTCATTCGATATCATTTGGTATTTTTCCTATATTCCCAAAGCTAATTTTTATGGATAGAAATTTGGAATACGATTGCCTAGTGAGCTGTTCACACCACCTGCTTCTGTATGGGTCTCTGTCTCTCTGTGTCCCTTTTGACATATATATGGCTGAAATTTAGAAAACACTTTTAAATAGTAAGGACACCTTTGATATAAATTAATGGCTGCTTGCTTCTCACATAACAGAAAATGACCCACTCGGCCATTCTGTTTCATAGTTATTGTAAAAATGTGGATATTTATAAATGTGAACAATGGCCCCTATAGCCTAGAAGCAAAGGATGTTCACAACCAGAAAAAGTGGAATTTGATAAAGAAAGGGAGGGTGTATCCACACAAATAAGCAAAGAAGTCAACTAATGAATAAAACATTTTTTTTAGAAGTGCAGAAAAGTCAGTTGCACCATGTTAAAGCTGTTGCCAGGCAACATATCTTTTCACAATAAACACTCGTGAATCAGATAACTCATGGAGACACTGAATTGGCAAATGCAACTGCTTTCAGGCAACTTCTGCAGGGCAGAGAATGCTCCCAATCCTTTGCACAACATCAAGAATGCATCACTTCTTGTAACAACTCCTTTGAACCATCTCATTTGTTTTGCCCTCTTCATGGGAATTCCCAGTCTTTATGTCTGAATCCCTCTTTATCTTGCTGGAAGCCAAGATGCAGGTGTAGATCAGGAACACATTCTTCACGGTCTAGGGCTGGGAGAATGGCGGCATCACCTCAGGTGTGGAATGTGGAACTTCTGCAGAGCAGTTTATAAATATGAAAAGCTAGGGCTATGAGAAAACTATGTTGGTGCAAGAGAATACTTAAAAAAGCATATTTGTCCATAAAATCTATTCCTTGATAGAAAGAAAATCCCAAAACACTTGGACTCAAACCCCATCTCTCCCTCTTGGCCATCAGGGAAGACAAAATCAGGACACATCAGGAATAGTGATTGTCTTTTCCATGACGGAATGAGATGACCTCAGGACCACCCACCCCTGTATTAGCAGAGCAGACTGAAAAAGCAGATTTGCGAACAGTAACTTGCTGTCTGATATTCCTGGCAGAAATACAAAAACATACTTCCATCTCAAATTTATGGCTCTATAATGTATTCCCTCTAAGCTTTCCAGATCGTTCTCACTGCCAAATGTGACCAAAGCATAATCACAGCGACTAAACAAATTAAATGTTCGGTTAAAGACAAGCAGAAAAACATGAGTAAGGGAAAGAAAAGCCCCCAGATTGGTGATAAATTAGCGCCATGTCAGCCTTTTTAGTCAGTGAGCTCCCAGCCAGGGCTTTAAAGCGCTGCTGTGGTGCCACGTGATGGCCGTGCCGAGAGCCCCGTATCCTACAGGGTGGGAGGGAAGCGCGGAAGCCCAGGCTGGTATCGCGTGTCCAGTGTAAGCAGCGACGATGGAGATATTAAAAAAAAAAAAAAAAAAAAAAAATTAGATTATTCTCACATCAGATTTTAATTGTAGCTCATATTTCGACAGCGAGTCAAGCAGCATAATAAAATACTTTGTTACTTTAAGATAAGTGAGATTTGAATATGGTATATTTCCCATGTTTATTGAAAGGGGTCAAACATTTTTACTGCAAAAGTTCCCTCCCCAAGCCTGCTGTTACATTTTAAAACCTACCTACCAACACTTTACTATCTTCCTATTGTCCATTGTTTTTGTGTACTAATTTTCGAAATGATTGTGTTAGACAACATGACAATTTCCTATAGGGGAAAGAAATACTTAAGCTTGCAAAGATTGAAAAACAGCAATCCTGGGGGAGGGGATTCAAGCCCCTTTTATACATATGTACAAATTTTGGAGCTGGATAAGGCACTTGGAATTTATATATTCCAATTCTAACATGTTATAGTTGCAGAAATTGAGGTCTTGAAATATGGAATGACTTGCTTTAGTTTATTAAGCTAGGGTATTAGCTGACTCTGAAACGCATAATTCTGGCTCTTAAATAAGCAATGCATTTTAATATATATTATTTCTGCCTATTTCTTATATAGAAATATGCCATGACTTGCAAACACAAATTAAAGACTATTATCTCCAAAATTTAGAAAGGAAAAGAATGAAAAGGTAATGCCATTTTACATAAGGACCTTCGTTTCATAATTTTTTCTTCATTTATATTTAAGATAAATATTTAGGAATTGGCTATATCTAAATGTGAGTCTTGAATACAAAAGTATGGGGCAACAGATGTTAAGTATATTGTGTATATAGTTGTATAGCTATTATTCACTCTAATAAAAATGGTCATGCTTTGTTGAATAATTTTCCCCACTTTTTAAATATTAGAAATGTAAAAAAGCAGCAAGATATAGGTCACTTATAAAGGACTTGAAACACTGTTAGTGAATGAAGTGAATTTGTCAACTAAATTAAATTGTATATGAAAATTGATTCTCCATTTCTACCCACATATAGGTTTTCTCAAGAACAAAGTATTGCCATTTTATTATGTACCTCAAAAAGTAGACTGTGTACCTGGTCTATGAGTTGGTCGTCTTGATGCAATAATATTGGACAAAGTAATAAACTTATCCACCAATGAAAACAGATAGTAATATTTGCGATACACATTTACACAAGAGAAAAATTAAATCACAAATAGGAGCTTATTGTAAATAGTAAAGTACCTTGCAAATATAAGGAAGTATTACATTCTTTATATACAAATAGAAGGAACCAAAAGACAATGCAAACTTTCCCTGTTCTGTTGTGACGGGTAAATAATTAGCAGGAAATTAGTGTAGGAGAGAGATATTCTAACTAAGAATGCTAACATCATGCAAATGACTCCACATATCCTTGATTGGCCTTCAAGACTACCTTGGCGCTTACCGGTATGGAACAAATATGTTTAGCCAGAGGTTTCATTCGATATATCCGTGAAGGTTTCTCACACATTTGTCATAGTTTTGAAAATAATAACAAGATTTAAAATGTATGTCCAGAGTAGGCTTAAATTTTCACTTCAAATTATGTTGCAATAGAAACAATAATTAATTTTGTTACTGAAATTCATATCAAGTTATAATAATTTCAGCTTATCTTTTGTAACTGCATGCTTCTCCTATTGCTTTAAAGCTAATTTAGGCCACATTATATACAAAATTAAATCTTACTTTTATAGCTACACCCTTGGGGTTCAATGAAAAGGCTTTATGAGCTAGAAATTAAAAGTACTGGTTGAAAATACTATTACATTATACCAGCCATTATTAAGGCAATTTACAAAGTTGGTGCTAAAACTATGTACATTTTTCATTGTTAGCCCTCATATATTCAGTAAGCCCATGGGACTGTTTGGTATATAATTTGGCAAATAAAATCAATTAAAAGTAAACAGTAAGTCAATGGCATTTATCACAAAAGAGAATTACACTACACTAACGGCAACATTTATTTAACCCAATATTGTTATGAATTAACACGTTTATATTACATTTATTCTAAATGATTCCAGGAACCCATTTGGAGACTCCATTACACAGCTATGAATGGATATGTTTGCAACCTGGCAATTTCCTGTCTTTGAAAATTGGAAAAATGTTGAAATATATGAGTGCACACTTTTATTATGTGAAAATAATATGCTGATATGCTCTTGACTTTCTTAAAGTCTCATACAGATTCTCTACAAAACTACATTATGTGTATACACATTTATGTTCTATAGAAGTCAGATGAACCTCAGATAAATTTGAAATATGTTTCATAATCTAGAAAGAATTATTAAATAAATTATTAAATAAATCATTACATTTAAGCTAGCTAATATACAGATACAAGTTATTCCTTTCAAGGACTTGAAAAGATTAATGACATTTGAATCACTATAAGTATGTGTATGCAAAGATTTGGTTTTATCATCTCTAATTTTGTGTGTTCTTTGAGGTGGTTTGTATTATTTCATATGACTTTATAAGTCTTTATGGAAAAATATGAAGAATCAAAAGATGCCTTTGAGATATGCCTGAACTTATTTTATTAAGTGCATCATGAAACTTTTGATAGTACACAGTGTTATGGAATTTGCATAATGAAAACCAGTTTATTAAGAGAAGAATATTTGACTGTTTCACGCACGAAATCGAATTGGCTATTAAAGTTTTCTGTAGAAAGACAAACAATTCAATGTTATGCTTAATAAAAAACTGGCATATCACTTCTCAAAGTTTTTTTTTGTGTGTGTTCGTATGCAGTAACAAGCAATATTTCCACATTTAAGTGTCTTTTTGTTTTATTTTTCCTATTCATTATAGTTCATACTTTTGAACAGATGTGGTTCAAATAAAATATAGACAAATAAAAATAAAGTTATCTTCATACTGTGTTAACCATCAGTGTTAAGGAGGAACCAGGGGATTATTTTAGGATCTGAAAGAAGTGTCTAGAAAGGGTAGAGTGACAACAGTGAGACTTTTACTAAGCCATAAGAATTCAGTCTTCTTGGGAGAATATGATACATCTCAGGCCAAAATAGGAGCAACAAATCCGATATCTACATACACCTGGCAGTGTGTGAAATGGGCCAAATATAAGACAATAAGAAATGGTGGCATTTGTGATGAACTAATTGGAGAGAGCGTGGCTGCTTAGGAGCAAGCAAATGGAGAACTTTGACAAACCCTGCGAGGGCCAGAGCAAACACTTCTGAAGGCTGCATTCACCCGATGAGGTTACCACTTAGCAATCCCTGGCCTAAAGTTTAAGATTATTCTCTCTTTCTCTTGTCTGATTTCTGGAGTGGGAAAGGGCACCATAACTGGTTGAAACCCACTTGATAATCAGAGAAACTGATGTGTTTCAAATAGTTTGGAGAGCTACCACATATAGCCTATGGTTTCTTTAGTAGACTTTGGGTGAGATAATTCTGGTGAGGGCAAGAGAAAACATATGAGTGATACATAATAAATTAATGAATTGTTTAAAATTTCTGCCTACTTACTATTGCAATTTCTATTTTATATGAAACATGGAAAATTGATTTGTAAGCATTTACTTGGAAAAATAAGTGGAAACATTTTTCTTTATTAGATTTCCATATTTATAACTCCAGCAAATAATTAATGTAACTAATTTGATTGCATGAAAAGTAATTCGATTTTATGAAGTCTACAACAATTAACTTTACCAAGGCCCATAAATTATGAGACAGAACAAAGCATAATAATGTGTGAAATTTTAACTATCTAAAATGTTACTATAAAAGAGGAAATAGTTATGTGTTAGTTCTTCTTTTCCTGAAACATTACTTTATAATAAAACACTGTCTTGGTTTTTAGCTTAAGAAATAAAATTTAGGCATTATTTTGGACAGTTCTACATAATGTTAGCATATGTATTATTTATTTAATGTAATATGGCTGTTCTTATTCATGTAACCATTCATTTAGAGTCATTAATCTAGGACTCTGTTCTCAAAAGGACTGAAGAGTAAAGCTCTATATTTATGACAAAAAAGAAAATAGCCATAGAATTAACATGTAATTCCCTAAACAATTATTGTATCCCTAAACAATTAGTTCACATGCTTTTCTGGTGTCTCTAACTGAATGATTTTAAAATATGACTAATAAGTAAATGGGAGGAAAAGACTACATTATTTAGGAATTTTATTAGGCTGTCAATTTAAATACTCATTCCTCAGGCAAAGTGTAACTTCACATTTAAATAAATGTATATTAAACACTTTAAATTGATAGCATCAACTCTTCCCTGGGGTATGAATCGTTTAGACTTTTCTAGTATACTGTTGTAAAGCATGAGATTATACTACATTAGTCTAGTACATTAATATCTTTGATTATGAGTTCATCATTGAGAGGTAAAAGTATTTCTGATGTGTTTAAGAAGTTCAAAACTACAACAGGAAGTAATAAAATTACATTTTTTATGTTGTAGCCAGAAAAATATCCTTATGTTTTAACATCAACTGTATCAATTATTTTAAAGCCAATTATTAAAACAATGAAACCTCCAAACTTGCTTTATATGGAGACCATTATCCAATTAAATTTAATTCTCTAGTCACACAAGAATTCACAATCATGTTGCATGTGATTTTGTTCCCTACCCTAAGTGTTGTCAAAATATAAACTAGTTTATCTTATTGTTCCAACAGATCAGGAAATAAAGCTGAAATGAAATATTTAATATGACATATTGTCCTTTTCTCTTGAAAGCCTGGATTTAAACATTTCAAATTATACTGACTGATTTGTTAGTTTCAAAGCTTGTCTGACATTAACATATTTTAAATTGTTAGGAATAGTGTAGAACCAAACCATTCCTGGGGTGTAGGAATACAGTTAAAAATTTTAATAACAGTGAGCTGTTTACCTCCAGACAGATGACACATATATATTGGTAACTGATTAGAACAAATATGCAAATAGCATTTAAAGATGAACTAATTCCATAACTGGAAGCAAAATATTTAACTTTAATTTACTGCATTTGAAGATTGAATAAAACTGCATCATTTGTTTAAAATGTTAATTTATCATTCTCTGTGTGACCTTTTAAAAGTGCACAATTAAAATGGTTTTGAACATTGTTTATCTACTGACTTATAAAAGTCATTTATAATCAGTGACATGCTAATAAATATGTTTAAAAAAAGGATCACGAAAAAAGAAATTAAAGATTAAATGCTCTCAAAAATTTTTTTGCATTAAATTCCACTAACTTTATTTTGTAGACCCTTCATGTTCATGAATATGTAATGACTTACCAAGTCTACTAAATGTTTACTTCAAGTCTGACAGATAGCTAGTCCCTCATTAATTAAATGTATCTACCCAAGTTGGTTTTTTTAAAAACATACCAATGAATTCAAATTAGTTTGTAAAATATTAGGCAAATCAAATTTGGATTCCCCCTACTTTGAATATCAACTTGTCTAGATTCTTCCCACCTGCTGTCATGTGTTAATTTTTTTTAAAGCTTCATCTATTTGCAAAAAAAGAGAAAGAAATTGGTATTGTCTTGTGTTGTTTCATCCTTAAAGTGAAACCATTTGCAAGAAAATTATAGGTCCCTAGTGTTGAGCTTCTTTGCATATTAATTTTGTTAGCCTTACCCCCTGTGGTCTTTAGTTCTGGAAGGCCTATTAGATAATACACAAGATAAATTTTTCCCTTGTATCTTTGAGCTGAGAAAAAATGCATCCATTTTCTCTTAAAACTGAAATTCGCAGTACTAGTCACGCATATTTTCCCCTATTTTGCAAATAGAGATTTATTTAATTAAGCTTGCTAAGCACTGCAATAGTCAATATTAGTTATATTCTTGTAATTCAAGTTCTTGAGAATATATATAAATGTTAAGTAAGTCAAGTGTTGCAGCATTTAACAAACTAGTTAATGTACTACCATGAAACGTAAAGTTTTAAGTAAAGTCTGAAATCATAAGAATTACTTTTTACTGTAAATAAATAAGAGTTCAGGCAAGTTTAGAAAAGTACATAGTTCAAGTGTATTGGAAGTATAAGGATATATAAACAATTTTTTAAAATGGAAATCATCCATTGTTAGTAATACATATGCATGGAGGATTCATGGAAAGGAGGACATCTAATTATTGTTTTTTTAAAATTCCAAATGTTACTCCTTTGATTTTTCTTTTGATGACGTTTCACCAGGACCTCAGATTAGCTTGCAGTGTTTAGGTTGATCCTTTTTGAGTGCTAATATATTGAAAATTCTTAAATTAAATCTAGAAGTATTAAAACCAACTGAAGAGATGAAATATGACAATAAAGGTAAAGTATAAGAGAGTGAAAAGTGATTCATTTTTGTCATTGGATCTCCGTTGGAAGTTAGACTAAGAATAAAGAATGCAGAGTGACGTTCAGAAAGCTTTCCCTTTTGACTATCAGCCCTACATTTTTAATCACAGAACCAAAAAACTGCATCTACAAAGACAAGACGAACAGTGTGTGCTTTTGAGAAGAGCTTAGAGGCTCACACTCTGAGAGTTTTATAAAAGTTCAGGACAATTTCAGTCTTTGTTGTCTTTTTGCCTTCATTGGAGGGTATCAATAAAAATATTGTTACCTAACTGAAAAAAGGAATCCTTTTGTATATGTTATTTAAAACAAATCAATGAGTATGTGTACTAATGAAGAAAAGGTTTAACTAGAGATTCACTTGGTTTTTATATATTTTTGGCATTATGCACTTAAAGATACATGAAGGTATAATGTGTCTAATAATGACCATTTAAAATTGTTGATTTAATATTAATAATATTCTATTTAAACTTTGGAACTTCTTAAGTGTTGACACAGTATATATAATGTAAATAGGTCAAAGGCAAGAGAAAACTAGGAATGGCTAATGAAAATGACCTCTTCTTCTGTATCTAAAATAGTGTTACTCTTATTTGAATGTATATTTATAGATAACATTATATTGAAGTAAAAATTAAAATGGGTTTTAATATCTATGATAAAAAATTACAAAAACCCAACAAAATATTTTTATAGAAACCAGGAAAACCCAACTATCTCCAAAAATGTATGTTTTTTTAGCTACAGTGAGTAGAAGAATCTTAGAATACGTATCTGACATAAACTAAAACAAGGAATACTTAAAGGTGTTTAAAAGAAATTCTTATTTTAATTTGTTTTTAGGATTAAGTTTTAAGGCAAATGTAGACCAAGCATTTTAGGAATGAATATTATCAACCTTTTCTCTTTAAACTTTTACTAAGTTTTGATTTTCTTGCTATCAAAATATGTTTTGTTTTTCATTACAAAGCTTATGGATATTGCAATTATAATAGCAGTTTAATAACATTTTCTGTGTTCTCTAATTTTATTGCTTTGTTTATATAACTATTGAAGAAAACATTACCCAGAAAAGTATATTAACCTATATGTATCTGATAAAAGTACAGAGGTTTGAAAGCAGGGCCATCTTATTTTGGAATAGTCTTAAGAAGATTGAACAGGTTATATAGCTTCTTGGCTGTTCTCAACAACAAAATGGAGAAACCAAGTAGAGAATAAGCTGTAGTGACCAACAAAGGTTGTAACTCTAGTCTCCACTACATTATTTTTGCTTTGAAGCAGCAAATAATGTAATAATTCTAAATGAATTTAAATTCCTTAATTCATTTACTCTTTCACTGAGTCTAACACTGGAGAAAAATGCTTGAAATATGTGGTGTGAACCTTTGGTTTTTATTAGTAAGTGATATTGATACATAGAAAGATGAACTTGACAAGTAAATACCATTTTAATTTAGAATTAAAATTTTTGTGT
The DNA here is from genome assembly GCA_026826555.1 of Tolypeutes matacus. NCBI lineage: Eukaryota > Metazoa > Chordata > Mammalia > Cingulata > Chlamyphoridae > Tolypeutes > Tolypeutes matacus. The sequence goes on from JAKSZT010053887.1 coordinate 86,049,820, forward strand.
CATTAAAATTATAAAACTGCTTTTTAAAATCAGGTACTTGTCATATTAAATGTGATTGTTAAGATATTAGTCATGTGGGGATTTCATCCAGTTCCAACCATAGCACCAGACCCATCTTCCCTCAACCTCAATAGAACAGCCAGAAGGTTTTACACTCTGTCAGGCAGGGCCTATTCCCTAACCAGTGGGAAGCAGCTACAGAAGAATGACCATCGCCATTAAAAATAAGGGTGTAAACTCTCTGAGGGGGCATTGAAGCAGGTTAGTATAGTGAACGAGGGAAGTTGGCTCAGGTTGGCAGACCACATGGCCGTGAGACCCTGCCCAAAACCTCCTGAGGGTAAGGCTGCCAGAAAGATCCCATGACACCCTGGCCACGAGATCCCATTTGGAACTCTTTCCAGGGTCAAGGGGAAGCCCTGAATACCTTCAAACAAAAGGCCTCACCATTGGCCTCCAGAAAGCTAACAGGTAGGGTAACCAAACAGAAGAGCAGACAACTGGGGCTCCTCCCCAATATTATGAAGGGGGAGGAGTAAAAGTCTTAAAAAGGCCTAACCTGGGGCTCTAGGCATGTGACTCCCCTTGAATCATGCACGCAGTCTATATCTCAGACTGTGTGCTTTTCTAGTTTTCTTGTTTGTTAATAAACTCTTTACTCCCTTGCCTACTCTAAAACAAAATAAAACAAAAAAACAAAAATCATGACTGTTAGCTCTTTATCCTAAGAAAACCTAAAACTGTGCATCTACCACATTTCTTCAGATTTGATATAACATGACGTGTTGATCTTTGTTTGAACTATTCCTTATACATCATGCTCATTCCTGCCTCTTTTCATTATATTAAGTCTGCTTGAAAACGTTTTTCATTTTCTTTCCTCAATGCCCAAGTTAAGCTGGTCTTCACTAACCACTAACTTTTTCTTTGATATGTATAGACATGTGACATGTTTGTATGCTGCTTCATGGTGTCGGGTAAGGGTTTCATTTATTAATATCTTACATCCTTAATTTAAATGTATATATTTTCTGATAATAAGGGTATGGCCATAGAATATTTAAGTCACAGAAGTTAGAATCAGAATGAAATACCACATTTCTTATTTCCTTACCTAGTGTTCATTCCACTTTTTTATGATAAATGATTTTATTGTGGTCACAAAAACGAAAAGTGAAGGCTTATTTTCTTGGACATGCTTTACTTAATTCACTCAAGTCTATTGTTAAACATATGATCTAAATAAAAATGTGGCAGCATGCATATATGTCAACGAAGGTAATTTCCTCCATATATGTAGGTGGCAGCTAATTAGAAGTTTACAAAGTCTCTTTAAAGTAGTTCAAGAAACTTGAATAAACCTCCCATTTATTTAACAGAAGTTTGTGTTGTTTAACAGAAATCTTGGAATACAAATTTAGTGCTTAAAAATCATGAACACCACTGTGGTTATTAATTAATTTTATGATACTTTATTATTGTGTATTTCACTTGTTTGAACTAAACAATGGATATTATATTACTTAACAATTAAGTACCTATGTTTGGTTTACCTTTATAGAGCATATTTAAGTGTTTGAGACATTTAAAAACTTTAGGTATGCACTGGTATGGGATTGTATTAAAAAACAACTCAGAAATTTTAGGTTGTGTGTATATTACTAGAATAAAAATTAAAACACCCATAAGACTGTACAATACAAACAGTGAACTCTAATGTAAACTATGGACTATATTTAATGATACAATTACAATAATATTCTTTCATCAATTGTAACACAGGTATCACACTAATGCAAGGTATTAATATTTGGGGGGGATATATGGGCACTCTATATTTATGATTTTTCTGTAAACCTAATAAAAATTTATATTTAAACAAAACACATCATCAACTGAGTCTATAATTTAGGTTATAGAAAAAATATCAGAAAATTTTGGTATTTATTCCTTTAAAATTAATATACTCAAAATCATATTTCACTAAATACATTTACATCAGAAATTTGTTCTCTTAAAGTAATGAATAAATATAATCTTAGCTTCTCCAATAATAATTTGTTAGAAGGCTAGTTTTTTATTCTAAACTCATGGACACTATAATTTTAAGTGAGAAAAGGATAAAGAGGGGAGCAGGTGTAGCTCAGTATTTGAGTGCCTGCTTCCCATGTATGAGGTCCTGGGTTCAATCTCTGGGACCTCCTAGGGGAAAAAGAAAAGGATAAAGTGCTAACAATCACAGTAGCTTTCTCTTGCTATACTGAACTTCAGTTTTGATTATTCTTGGATTTTAAAAGCTACATTTTAGGAACTTCTCTTTCTGTTTCTCATTATAATCATCTCAAAATGTAATTAATTTCCGTAGACTTACAGAAAGGCTGACAGGGCTCTTTGCATATTATATAAAGAAAAAAGTGATTTTATTCTCTTCCTGACACAGGATTGTAATGCCAGGAGAATAGATACTGAAATCAGGAAATGGAAAAATGCAGATGCCATGCAGAAAAAGAAACAAGGAACACGAGATGTAGTCCAATAAAGCAGCCACTCAGGAGTGTCCACATGATGTGATTCTCTCCCCCAAACAATCTACTTCCACTAAAAACAATTTTGGCTGCACACATTGCTCTCAATCCTCACTTGATCAATTTGTTCCTGGGTTTTTAAGTGAGTTGAATGTGTTTTTAAGTTGCTTTCAGTGTTGTACTCTTAAACACATTCACATATTGAACAATTAAAAATCCCAGTGTTGAAATATTTCTCTATGAACTGTGATGTTTTACTTTAAATTTGCTTAACATATATAGTTAAGATACATACAGAAAATGTGCAAACCTTAATTTTGACAACTTTGAAATGGCAAAGGAGTTTTACTGTGTCCTTGTTTACACATACAGATTGTTTTAAACATGTGGCAAGAAAAACTTCACAGTTTTTTAAACCAAAAATATGCTTTGCATTTGTTCACCTAACAAATGAAAAGTCTTTTTACATGTAAAGGGAAAGAAATTGTAGCATTATGTTTTATGCAGGTTCAGGTGCAGTAGTACCCTTGCAGGCAGTCTGGATTAGGGAGAAATATAGATGGGATGACTGGAAGCATGAATGAAACAAAACCCTTCTCCTCTATTTTGCTTGTTCTCCAGGGAATTTGCTTAATGGAATACTGTAGAGTGGTGTGTGCCTTACTCCCAAATGGCCTAGAAATATTTAAAACATCAGAAAAGCATGCTTTCCAACATTTTATGCTTTCATAAGACTTTTCTTGAACAGAAGAATCTGTGTAAGCCGTGTTATGCATGACTAAAGTTTGATATGAAGACTTCATACTGACATTTGTTTGCCAAAAGCTCACATCCATTTTTTTAGACCAGTCAATTGACAACATAGATTCAACAATGTTAACAAATACATCAGTGGCAGTTTGAGATTATTTATGAATTCCAAAAAGAGAGATTATGTTTGTAAACTGGTCTGTTCTTCTGGGTGTGATACCCTTTGATTGCATTAGATTCAGCTGAGATGTCTTTGATTAAATTATGTTAAGATTGGGACTTTGATTCGACCACATCAGTAGGGTGTAACTCAGTTTAAGTCCCTGGCCCCTTGATGGTTATATAAACAGACACTCATTCAAGAAAGCACAGGAATAAAGAGAGCTCCATAGACATGGCAGACTTTGATCCTGCAGTCCTGGGAAGAAAGATGAACCATTTGCCTGATAGTTTGCAGCTAAAGAGAACAGAGCAGCTGAGTTGAGGAAGCCCAGAAAGTAACAAACCCTACACCAGCCTACAGCTGAGATCAGAAGAAGCTGGGCCCATGGAGCCTTAAGAGGAAGAAGGAAGGAGAGACCAGGCCTGCCATCTTACTTTAACAAGTGGCAGGTGACTTAGGTGAGAAAGTCCTCTTATGGTACCTTCAGTTGGACTCTTTAGGGCCTTGTAACTGTAAGCTTTTACCCCAAATAAATTCCCTTTATAAAAGCCAACAGATTTCTGGTACTTTGCATCAGCACCCCTTTGGTTGACTAATACAACATCTACCCGTTAATTTGTTATAATTAAGGGATAGATGTATTTCATTGGGAGTCAAAAAATAAACTTGGAGATCAGTGGCTTAGACATAAAGGTGAAGGGATGAGAAAGCCATACCCAGAGCTAGGAATGACCAGAAGGGAGGCACCAAGAGAAAGGATACCTCTGAGACCCTTTTCAGAGCACACAAGACACATTCTGCTTACTTCACAGTAGGGCTGGCTCTGAGCGTGAGATCTGGGAGAAACCGGCTCTTGGAGGTTTCCTGGGAAGTCTAGCCTATCACATGAGTGTTTACAATTTGGGGAAGGTAGAATTCCTGGATTCAGTGAGGGTGGAAATATATTACCTAGGTTTTAATAGGTAAGGAAAGAGAGCATAGCAGGGCTGTAAACATTAGGATGCAATAATAGTTAAAGTTTAAATGCTTTAAGTTAGTCTGAGTGACATTTGTTCTGAAGGTGGGTAGACCCTGCAACCTGGAGTATCTCTAGAAACTCCGGGGACTCTTGGGCCATTAGGAATTTGATGATTGTGTTAAAGTCCCAAGAGAACGTCTGTTTCTGTTTGTTGGGAGCTCTGGGGAAACCAAATGAGTTAAACTCCAAACTGTGCGATATATTTGGAATACTCCCAAGGTTGGCAAAAAAAGAATGATGTTTTTCAAAATTTATTTTTAGGTGATGATCAGTATGAATACTTGTCCTATTGTTAGTGGAAAATTCTTATGGGGGGAGGAGAGAGAAAGAGAAAAGAAGAGAGAGGTTGAAGAAAGAGAGAAATGGAAGCTCTCTGAAGATAGCAACTTGTCAGTCATGTTCATTACTAGATCCCTAGTGCCTAGACTAGTTGTCAATAAATATTTAATTATGAAAAAATGTTTTTAAATATTTTCCATTTTTAAAAGAAATTATAATTAACACTTCAAACAATATCTTGGCACTTTTCCTCTTTAGAATAATTTCCTAAATATTTTTTCTTAAACATATTGCTTTATGAAAACTTTTACAAACATAATGCTTGTTAACTTATGCTCCATAATTGCCACCACCACCACCACCACCACCATCGTCATGATGCATTAAGTTGCTACCTTCTGGTATCATTTACATGCAGTTCTCATATTCCAGAAGCCCACAGTTTGAAAGAAAGTAACTGTGCATAAAAATATAAAAGACACCAAGAATCTCCCTCAATATACGTGCCAACCTATAATACAGAGGATACAAACCAAGGGTTAAATGTGTTTATAAAAGGACAATGAGTGTGTCATGAGAGTTTTATGTTTAAAAATAAATTTGGGAACAATCTTTCCGTGAGTATGAAAATGCTTCATGGGATCTCACTGGTTCTTTAAAAAAGGAAGGGCAAAGACTTGGTGGCTGTCCACATGCAGCATTGTTAACTTCAGTTTTCAGTGATGTTCTGGGTTCTATAATTTCTGAGGTCCTGGGAAGGCAAGAATGAAGAGGGAAGACCCACAGATGCAAGAATCACTAGAGGAATATTAAGCATTTATGAACAAAATTTCCTTTTTTAACTTTAGTGTCAGCAGGAAGGATCTTTTTAATGCTGCCCCCCCCCCCCCTTTTCAGCTCTTTCACGTTTGTTGTTCTGGGTGCTCTTTTACCTCCTGAACTTGATAATCACTTTGCCAGCTTTCTACCTGACCACTAAAAATCCTAGCTAAATTCAGTAAAAAGGATTTATGGACTGGTTGTAGACTCCTTGGTGATTTAGGGTCCTCCAAACATTCCATTGTTTGAAAGAGGACAAATTGCTTTGAGCAAGCTCTATAAGGAATTTAGCTATAAAGAAGAGCTTTAGATTAAGGTATGTATGGTACTGCTCTACAGTTGATGGTCAATACCTTTACTTCTGATATTTTTAAAACGACTTCAACAGGTTGGAATGACAGGCTTGAATTTTCAAAATTATATAGATGTAAAACCTATCATTTGGGTCCTAATAAAGTCATCATTGTATATTTATATTGGTGAGATCCAGTCAAAGGAATTTAGATGCTCCAGTTTCAACATTAACATTTTAATGCCTTCAATAACAACAACAGTAAACTCAGGCATAATCTGAAGGTTCTTTTTATTAAAAGCTATTATACCCATTCTGATTATACCACAACAGTGGTAATAAATGTAACTCTGAGATTACATTTTAGAAGAAGGCAATCAGAATGGTAAATGTCTTTAAATTATTTCTAATGGTAAATACTGGGAATGCTGGAAGAAAGCCAGGAAGGAAAAGTATTAAGAGGAAAAGGGCATAATATCCAAACTTTTCTTAAAGTTATCTTATGGGCAAATCAAGGTTCAGCAATGTAAATTAATTTTGGTGACTTCTTGTGAGGTACCTATGTTCATTCATTCTTATGTTCATTTGTCCAATGAATAGTTATTGAGAGCTACTATGTGTCAAGTATTATATTGGGTGCCAGAGATATAGAAGTGAACAAAACATCCTATCTTCATGGAGCTCACATTATTTTCTGCTTCTTGAAATTTAAATGTTCAGAGCAAATTGCCATATTTAATTTTAACGTTAGAGCTAAAAACCTTCGTAATATTTTAATTATGATCATCATTGGCTATAAAATGCTGCAGAAACTCTTTATGTGGGGCTTTGGAATCCTGTTATGATGACACTTCAGTTTAAAATTAAAGACAACATAGAACACATGATTCCATCATCTGGATAAGTAACTAAGAGAAAGAAAGAAAGAAAGGAAAAAAAAACAAAAAACAAAAAACAAAAAACCACAATGTGAGCTGTAGTCAACATAGGCTAAAAAAATATTGAATCTGTAGAGGTTCATCTGAAATTGACAATCCACCTTTCTCAAACTTTGATTTCAACTTTCACATGTGCAGTCATACCATGTATTGTAAGGGTCAATGGACTGAAGCCACATGGTGTTTAAGGTAGTTAATATTATCAAAGGAGCATCTGGAGGATGTTCAAGGTTAATGAGAATTCCATTCTTGAATGTTTCCTTGAACACTTGGAGTTCCTTCTAAGATGCCTGGATTCAGTGAGGTATCATTTGTATCAATATGAGCTAAAACTCCTATTATACATCCTCCTTTTTCACATAAATGTCAAAAATGAATAAACAGCGCTCTTAAAGATTCCGCATTTAATATATAAATGGGTATTGACTTACGAGCAACCATACATATATAAAGTTAGCATTATAGAAAAGCAGGTTATGCAAATATGGTCTGAGAGTTAGTTTCCAGAAAAGACAAATTTGATCATCTTGTAGCATTATCAACTTAAGTGAACCCTGAGGCACATTTGAAGTATCTATTTTTATTTTGAGAAACATTTCTTGTGCCCAGAGTTGTTTCCACCTTTTGTTTCCTAAGAAAATTCACTAAACAGTCTGCTGCAAGTGTGAGTGAGAACTGAGGCCAAGAAAGGTGAAGTGACTTTGTTAAAGTCACACAGCTAATAAAGGATGATTCACGATTTAAATATGTGATTTTCCGAATAAAATGCCCATGTGTTTCTATTACCCTTTGATTCTCCTCTGATTTCTGGCTTCCCTGGATTTCAAAGTGCTTTTGTGTTTTATGCGTATCAGCATTAAGTTAGATAATAGAGTAAAGAGAAAAATTTCACAGTGGAACTCATCTCCTAATATGTGCACATATGTGCATATGCATTGACAGCTTCTCCAGAGGAAAAGAAATTCCAAGGAGATAGGTCTTGAAAAAATTATCAAAAGCCTGCTTGCAAAAAATCTGCACTGATCTTACTCTTCTTGATGTTTTCTGGAGAAGGTGCAATGATATTTGCATGATCCAAACATTTTGGAAGAGATATATGTAGTAGTGGCACTTCCTCATTCAAAGATGGTATGGTTCTTAGTTGTGTTTTTGACAACTTTTATTGAAATATAACATATATACAGAAAAAATACACAAATCACAAGTATAAAACTTGACTTTTTACAAACTGAACACAACCATGTAAGCAGCACCCAAATCAAGGAAGATAATATATCACCCCAGAAGCCTTGTGTCCTCTTCCAGCTTTATGTCTTCTCAAGGATAATCACTGTCCTGACATCATGGATTGGTTTTGCCTGTTTTTGAAATTCGTATACATGGAATCATCCAGGATGTATGTGTATGGCTTTATTCACTCTATGTTATGTTTGTGAGAGCTATCTGTTTGTTTTATATTTGTTTTCATGACAGTGGAGTTTTCCATTGAGTGACTGTTTCTCAACTTATTTATCCATTTTGCTTCTGATGGACATTTTGATAGTTTCCAATTTGGGCCAATTACATATAATGCTGTTATTAACATATATATCTTTTGTTGGATATACATATGCATTTCTCTTGGATAAATGCCTCAGAGTGGTATTATCCAATATATTTAGAAAGGCCACTACAATTTTGGCATGCAATTATTTTTGTGCAAGTTTGTGTGGATACATGTGAAGCAGAAAGAAAGCACAGGAGGTCATTGTGTAAAGAAAAATCTCTCTACTGTATATACATTCTAAATGTTCCTCTATGTGCATTTAAAAATGGCCCTTATTAAGTTGTTTTGACAAATCAAGAAAAAATAAGGAGATGTAAGGATAGAAATTTCAAGATTAAGTAGTTAAATGTTGGAGAGGGGTCAAGGATGGAAGCATTCCAAAACAGGAGATTATTGATGACCCTGGTGTGAATTATTTTATTAGAATATTGGAGTAGAAGCCATATTCAGTGGACTGACCAGTGAATAAAAGTTTAGGAAGAGGAGACTCTGGGTGTGCACTAAATTTTTGAGAAATTTATTTATGTTGGGAGAGAATTACATGGAGATGCATTTACCAGAAAGTTCTTTTTCTTCCTTTCCTCTTTCTTTTATTAGTTTGCTTGATTTTATGGGAAATAGTTATATTCTGTTTGCATTATTTTCTTATATATGAGCCCTCCACCATCCCTACCACCAACATGGTCCCAACTACTGTAATCTCTTGCCTGAATTTATTACATTGATGTCCTATTGCTCTTACACACATTCATTCTTGTTCCCCTCTGTGACCTTCTTTCATTGTAGCCAGAGAAAGGCAAACAGAGAAAAGAATAATTTAATATTAAGCATTTTTAGTATTTTATAGCACCTTCAAGTGTCCCTGAAATGGTGGGTTGTTCTGGTGCTGAAAAATGGACCTGAAAATCAATGATATTGGAATGGAGTTTGTTTTGATTAAAACACTGTAAAGAAGGCCAAACAACCATGATTTTACCCAGTAATGTTATTTTGGAGAAAACACTGAGAAATATGAGCAATAAACCTGAAAACATAAAAGATGCATATGGTAAAACATGCTATTATGACTGTTTGATGCCCATCTTCTGTAAATTCATCACTCTGTGTTTATTGCTGTGTGAATAGTTGCCTTGAATTATATGAGATGTTCAGGAAATCATCCCTAACATAAAGTGCAATTGCCCTGTATATATATATATATATAATTTCACATTCTGTTTTTCTATGATATTACATCATAAGCTTTTTTCATGTTATTGTTATAAAGGGGCGCATGGTATTCTTCCATATGGATATGCATAATTTACTTAGTCAATTCCCCTTGTTTTATTTATGTTGCTTCCATGATTTTTCACAGTTATATATAAATAATGACAAATATAAACGTGCATATGGGTTTTCCATATTTCTCATAATGTAGTATTATAGATTCCAAGTAGTTACTGAGTCCAAGACATGAAGTTTTGTTTAAGAATCTTGTTACACGTTGCCAAATTATTTTCCAAAAAAAGTATTTTCATTTCAATTAGGAATATAAAAGATCTTCACTCAACATTATGTTTCTGAGATATATCCATAATTCTAACTGCAAAATATTCTTTCATTGTATGAAAAAAACACATTTATCGATTCATTCTTTTTTTTTTTTTTTAAAGATTTTATTTATTTATTCATTTATCCCCCCCTTGCTGCTTGTGCTCGCTGGGTCAGCTAACCACGCCGTGCGGGCGGGCTTGCCTTCACCAGGAGGCCCCGGGGAACCGAACCCGGGGCCTCCCATATGGTAAACGGGAGCCCTACTGATTGAGCCACAGCCGCTTCCCTCGATTCATTCTTAACTCATGGACACATGTTGATTCCAGTGTATCACTATTTTAAACATAAGTCTCCTTGTGAATCTATGTGATAATTTCCCTAGGATATCTACTTAGAAGTAGAATTCCTGGTTCATAAGTATATATATATATATATATATATATATATATTTAAAATTTCTAGATATCGCCAAATGACACCTCATTCATATTTCAAATGGATATTGAACTTATGAATAAGTTTGCTTTTGGGTACTTTATCTTTTGCCATTGGTCTATTTTCTATGCCTATGCCAAGACTGCTCTGTTTTATTATCATAGCTTGGTAAAAGTCTAGATAAGTGGCTGAGCAATTCCTTAAATCTTGTTCAGTTTAATAGTTATCTTGATATTCTTAGCATTTTGGTATTATCACATGAACTCCAGATAAGCCTGTCAAATTCCTTGTAATTTTGATTGAAAGTCTGCTAAAATTTCATTTATATTGTAATTCTTTCCATGAAAGATACACACACACACACACACACATACATATTATTCATTTCTTGGTACCTTAAATTTTTTGTTAACATGAATGGCATCTTTTGTTTTTCTATTATATATTATGATTGGTTAATACTGGTGCATAGAAACCCTATTGATTTTGTGAATTGATATTTTATTCAGCAATCTTATTGATTCCTTTATTTTAAAGCTCTTCTCCATACAGTCTCTTGGAATTTCTATGTAGATAAGTTTTGATACCTCATTCTATATCTTATTTCTTTTTCTTGTCATATTTCTTTGGAAAGATTTTGTATTGGTCAGCCCAAGGGGTGCTGATGCAAAGTACCAGAACTCTGTTGGCTTTTATAAGGGTATTTATTTGGGGTATAAGCTTACAGTTACCAGGTCCTAAAGAGTCCGACTCAAGATACCATAAGTGGTACTTTCTCACCCAAAGTCTGTTGCAATATGGCAGGTGATCTCTGCAAGGGTTCAGCCTTCCTTTTTCCTCTTAAGGCTCCATGGTCCAAGCTTCTTCCAATCTCAGCTCTAGGCTATCATGAGACTCATCTTTCTCCCTGGGGCTCATTTCTTTCCGGGCTCAGCTGCTTTGTTCTCTCCACAAGGTGAGCTGCAGACACAGCTTACACACATAGGGCTATGTCTATGGAGCACTCTTTTTTCCTGCATATCTGCTTCTGTGTTCTCCTTCTCCATGTGTTCTTTTCCTTGTCTTTGATTGAGCTTACATTTATATAGCTCACAAAGTGGGGGGGGGGGGGGCACAAGGACTCAAACCCAGTCACCTAATGACATGGTCATATAAAAGCCCTAATCTTGATTTAATAAAGTAAAAGTAAAACCTCTGAATCTAATAAAATCTAATACACCCAGAGAAACAAACCAGTTTACAAATACAATCCAATATATATTTTTGGAATTCATAAACAATACCAAACTGCCACAGACCTATGGATAGTGTAAAATAAAAATGGTCAGAGAAAGCATCTTTGTCTTGACCTTAATTTAATGACAATTCTTCTAAACACTTATCATTGTAATATATATTTTGAGGTTTCTGTTCAAGATGCTTTATTAGGTTAATTAGCATATCATAGTTTATTAAGTGATTTTAAAACAAATTCTATTGAAGTGATTATATGGTTATTCTTCTTTAACTTGTCAAAATGTTGTATTACATTAATAATTTTTCTGTTCCAGAATTATCTTTTTATTCCTGGCATAAATTCTATGTAGTCATCATAAATTGTTGATTTATAAAATCTGTACCTATGTTCTTAAGATGGTTCAATCCCTTTCTTTTTCCATACTGTTCTTTCTTACCCTATAATATACCAAGTTTATGCAAGACTCATAACATTGAGTGGTTTCCAGTCATTTTTTATAATTTGCAATAGGATTAAGGAGACATAGATTATCTTTTTTTTTAAATAAGAATTTATGGCTGTAGTGTTTTTGAATTGGGGGAGCTTTAAAAAACAATAGAATTAATATTTAATAGAATTTATTAAAGTCGATTTTAGTAGTTTGCATTTTTTTCTAGAAAATTATCCATATTATTAAGTGGATAGGCTTATACTTGCAGAAAATTCACAATATTTTCTCATGATTTTCAACATCACAATTCAATATTTCTGTTCCATTTTTGGTACCATTACAATTTGTGCACTTCTCATTTTATTTATCATACTTATTGAGAGACTTATTTATCATATCAATTATCTCACAGAGCTATATTTCTTCTCTGTTGCTTTTCTGAATTTCTGTAACATTAATTTCTATTCTTATCTATTTTATTTTATTACTTCTACTTTTACTTCTTAATATTTTATGACATAGTTTTAATTGTAATCTCTAGCATGATAAATATATAATTTATTTTAATTGATAATTCCAAGTTTAATTGAATTGTGATCAGAAGATGTGATAATATAAAATTAAAATTATACTTTTGTTGGGAATTTCTTGGTATCTAATAAAATCAATTTGCATTTTAAATGTATAGTCTGAATTTGCTAAGGGCAGGTTTTCATTTATAATATGGACGATTTTTGTTAATTTTGTTCGCTAAATCCTCTATATCCTTTCTAATTCTTTTTGTCAGTTCAATTTATCAGTTTCAAATAGCAGTTTGTTAAAATCTCTTAATATGATTATTGTTTCTTAAAGTTTACTTGAAATTGTGCCAATTTCTCCTTTAGATGTTTTGAAGTATATTAGCAAATTTAACAAAAGTAGTAAATTATAGTTGTTTTATGTTTTTTTTAACTGGATTTTTTTTGTTACTCTGTAATATCTGCATTTATCCTTACTTATGATTTTTACTTCAAATTACATTTTTGTCTGATAAAAAATGGCTATCCTAGAATTCTATTGTTCAAAATTTGCTTTATATATATATATATATATATATATATATATATTTTTTTTTTTAGGTGCTGGGGCCAGGGAATGAACCTGGGACCTTGTATGTGGGAAGCCAGTGCTTAACCACTGAGCCACATCAGCTCCCCGATATATATTTTTTATATCTCTTTATTTCCAATTTTTGTGTGCGATTATTTTTGGTTGTATTTCTTTTAAAGAGCAAATATCTGGATTAACAAAGCTCATTTTGGTAATCTATTCTGAAATAGGTGACTTTAATCCATTTACATTTCTTGTGATTATTGATGTATGTAGGTTTATTTCTATCATCTTATCTTGTGCTTTCTATTTACCATTTCATTTCATTTATCCCGGGGTTGATTCCAGCTTAAAAAAGTGGGTCAAGTGGTTCCAGTTGTGGGAGTGTGAAAGAAAGGATTAAGGCAAGGAGTGCCATTGCTGAAACATGGATCAACTTCAGTCAAGACCACATTAATGAAGCAATTGATAAGAGATTTTGATTTATCCTGAATAGTTTACCAAATATTGTATATCAGAAATAACAGTTCTTACTTTAATGACAAGAGTTTTTTTTTTTTTTTAAATACCATATACCAGAGGAAATTGAACAGGCTAATATATTTGGATTTTTAATTAGTTCTGCAATGAGGTGTAGAGCTAACATTATTCTTTATATCTAAAAGCCCGAAAAACTACCTAATTGCACAACTATAAAAATATGGATGGATCCCATGCAATTTCATTAAAATTGGGAGATATCCCCTCCTACTTACTTTTTTTTTTATACCTTCAAGGTTTTGACATTTATTGGAAAATTACATACATATTAAAATACTTACTTTTTAAAAATATATTTTATAGAAAAGATACAATTTTAGACATGTTAGGAATGAAATTTCTGGATATTATGTCTGGTTGTCACTTAAAATGATCTTTCTCATGAAATTCTACTTTAAGTATTATAAATTTTCTCACATTCAATGCATGTGCATTTGGGACTCAACTGTGTCTATTTTAATAAATTACCAAATAGTGAAAAGTAGCTAAAATTAGGTAATTTAATATTCTAAAATAGAGGTGAATAGTTTTTCTGCATGATGACAAATTAAGAAAAATTAAAAATGTTTTTAAGTGGCACATTAACAAATTCAATAACTACCTTTATTTTTCAAAGTGAAAAGCTTAATTTTCAACTTAGAATTATTTTATTGTATAAAGTAGCATGAATAAGACACTTGGCATTAATGTCCTAGGAAGTAGCACACCTTGGAGCAGCGTTTTAGTCTTTTCTCCCTTAGATTTATACAGCATTTTATCATGAAGCATAACACATGCATTTTCTCACTTATTTTTGTAATGACCCACTTTTCTGGTAGGAAAACTGACGCTTACAGGCATGAAGTAACTAGTGGCCCCCCAGGAGCTTAGTATTAGATCTTGTTTTTATCCTTTTCAATGCAAGGTTAATTGAAGCTCTGTGAGTCAGGCACGTGGATGCACGTGGATGCAGATATAAATAGGTTGCAGCGACTCTGGATTTTCTCTGTAGATGTGCTAAGCACAGGGAGAGTTTTTTCACCTCCAAACACCAGCCCCTCACACTGCTGCTCAGTGTGGACAGGCGTTTGATGGCTTTGGTTCCTGAAGGATCCACCTTGTGCAACTTGTCTTCAGACCAAATGATACCACAGAATAAAGGTTGCAGCGACATATATCAAATTGTTGATAGTGATGGTCTCTGGGTAAATTATTACACACAAAAAAACTATCAAATATTAATAGACACAGTTTCTGGGTAGTGGGGTTTGGGGTTTACAATGTGTTTTTTGGGATGCATCTTGGTGTATTCTAAGTTTTGTGGATTTAATAAGTATTACTTTTATGGCAAGAGAACATTGTTTTTTGTTTTGTTTTGTTAAAAAAGAAACAATATAAAAGAAACCAACACAATTCAATAGCATTGAAAGAAATGCTGTTCAGAGTCTACTGAGTCTGTGACCATCTGTACAGTTGACTGAATGAAGTCAGTAAATTGCATATTTTCTAGGTCTTTGGAAAAATTTTATTCTCCTCCTATGAAAAAAGCAAAACAGAACAAAGCCCATTTGAATGTGTGAGTGTGTGTTAGAGTTTATGCATGTTGTACATATATGTATATAGACATAAACTTACCAAAACATAGGACTTACGGTTTTTTTTATAGAGACTCTTCAGTAAGTCAGTTTGCATAAATTGCCGGATTTATGAAAAGAGTGTGTGTGTATGTATGTGTAGAGTTTGTAACCTGAAAATAAGACTTTGAAGTCTAAGAACATTTCTAAAACCTTAGTTTATTCATATGTAAAACTTTAGTATGTGTTATTAGTTTTTTTTTCTTTCTTTTAGTGCCTTAGATTTCAATCTGAATTTGCTGCCTGGATGTTCTTATGCTATGGAGAATTGCAAGATGTTACGATCACCAGTGCAAATATTACAAAGCATAATAGTTTGTTTTACATAATTATGTGATAAAAATTTCAAGGCAGATGCTTCTCAAAAAATCCACACCAAACCTCAGGAATCCCTCCTGTGCTATAAACTAATAAGATCTACACCCTGCTTTCCTTGGCTACATGACTTTACTTAGCATCTTTCTGAAACAGAAGGAAAATATTCTTTATACCTCAAGATAGTCAAAACAGAACAAATATTCTTTTAATGGTTTTTAAATCCCCTCTTTCTGACCACGGATTCTTTACTTCAAGCTGCCTACTGTGCCTTCTGGATTTAGGCTCTCAAAAGCAGGTAATCTCAGTTTTATAATAAGATGCTTGGTTGACATAAATAATCTATGAAAGCTTATGAATGTCCATTATTTGGTTTGCCACATGCCAAGAACATTTTGCAAGTCCAGAATTAGAATTTCTCAATGTACAAAAACAAAAAATTCTTTGTCTCATTGGAATATTTAAAATATTTATGCTGAAAGGTCATGTAATTAACTTTAGAGACAAATATGGAGTAAGAGTTATAGGAGTTAGGTTCTAATAGGTTCACCCCTGTGCCAGGGCTTCGATATTGGATTTTTTTTTTTTGTCAGAAATTGTTGTTTAAATACATCCATGAATTCTATTTGAATTCTTCCCTCCCTTCCTTCCTATATAGAGAACAAAATAAGAAAGATTGGAGTTTGTATCTTCCCCAACTGACCCAAAGTCATAGAAAAAAATTAATGGTGAAGAAGAAAGAATTTCCACTTCTTTCTTCTTCTTTGGAGAGCCTGGCTACCGCACTAGCTCATGATGTGACCAGGTGAGGAGGCCATCTCTTATTTACTCATCGACAAAATGGAAGGCTCCTTTTGGCTGAGAAACAGATTTTTAAATAAATACATTGATTTCTATATGACAAATAATTTTGTCCCCAATTTAAGTAAAATCATTTATATGCATTTGATATTTTTACCCAACTCTACTAGAGTTTTCTGGTAAGCCTATAAAAGACTTCTTGAGACCACCCCCTCAGGGATTGTTTAAGTTGTAGCTCAGGCTATGGTAATGCAGTACTCTCACCTTGCAGCATCCTTAATAGAGAGCACAGATTTTAGAAAATAGTATATTCTAGGAAAGTGTGATTTCTTAGTTGGATAGACATGTATTTGTCATTTTGTTATACTCAGGAATATCTTTAGTGCTCCAAATATCCCTTTCGTGAAAATACATATAAACTTGTATTTTGGAGAACCTATTTAGAACATCTAAATCACAGTTTCCACTTGTGGTCACTAATATAATAGTATCTTAGGAGCTTGGTAATATTGCCTACCCTTGATTCTCTTTTCTCTATACAAATGTTTTGCATGTTGTTACTACAAAAGTCTTTCTGGTAATAGAGTCTCAAAGAAAAGATCTTTTGTATTACTAATGATGGAAAAATGCTTAGAAACCTTTATAAGGGATGGTTCCTTCAAAGATAAAAACATTTTAATATATTTGGGAGCATATTCTGTGAGCAATTCTGCCTGTGAGCTTCCGCCTCAGCAATTAGAACACTGAAATAATTTCATACTGAAGAACTTCCCATGTGATATAAGTTCTTGACGGTAAAAGAACACAAAAGGAGAAAATAAATTTTAAAAGATAAATATCTGTGCTTGGCACTTTAGGAATAATTCCTTAGTTTTCTGAATTGGAAAAGATGTCACATAATGATTTAACCTCTCTACTTGTAGTTCGTCAACTCATGCTTTTCCTTGAGGAGATAGTGAAGTATTCCATATGTTGATGTCTCTAAAGATGCACTTGGAAAAAAGATATGGCTGTCTATGACATGATTTCCAGAATACAGAGAGTTGTAATAAGAATGAAAAGATTATAATGTAGGTAAGAACATAAATTAAACTTGATTGAGAAGCTCATATTAGATTGGAAAATGGGGGAAATGAGGGAAGCTAGGGTTAAATTGAAACTATCTGGGAAACTGCTGCTTGGCTACCAAATCCATGTCTGGTGTCACATTGCCTGAAACATAGTTTCTGGACCTACCTAAACAGACAGTGGGCATCCCTCTGTCCTTCCTGCAGAGCAACTGGAGTCCTTGAGTAATTAATTACCATATGATCATGAGACAGGGACAGCAAGATGAGCCTGGAAATGCTTATTGCTGCTGAGAATTTAATCTGGATTAGTGCTGGAATGAACAAAGAAGGTAGCTAAAGAAGGGAGTTCCTCCTTCAGGCTTGACTCC
Organism: Tolypeutes matacus; assembly: GCA_026826555.1. Classification (NCBI taxonomy): domain Eukaryota; kingdom Metazoa; phylum Chordata; class Mammalia; order Cingulata; family Chlamyphoridae; genus Tolypeutes; species Tolypeutes matacus. The sequence continues at coordinate 86,067,584 of JAKSZT010053887.1, forward strand.
CCACTGTATTTGGCATAAAATTCAAACTCCTTATCATAGCCTCTATGGTCCTGCTTGATCTGACATCTGCTGGATTCTGCATCATTCCTTTCATTTCTTTGCTCTCTATCACTAATCTCCAGCCACTCTCACCTTTGCTTCCTCAAATATTGTTTCTTTCTTAAGGCTTTGCATTTGATATTTTCTCTACCTGGAATCCCCTCCCCCAATATTTTTCTTTAGTGATTTCTTATTGTCATATGAAGCTCAGCTTAAATATCACCTTATTTAATGTTGCCACCTCCGCTTTGGAATTTTACCACAATGCTCTTTTATTTTAAATTTTTTATGGCTCTTATCATTCTCTATATTTGTGTATTTGAGTGCTTACTTTTATATTTCTATCTCTCCCACTATAATATAAACTCCATAAATATAGAAAACTGATCAGTCTAATTCACTGTCATAGCTATAGAGCTGCCCAATAAATATTTGTTGAATGAGTAGATTTAAATAGTGAAAGTAAGGGTAAAAGTTTGTTTTAATAATGAACTTGATAAAAGAACTTGGGGTCCATCATGACCCAAAAAGATAAAGTTAGTTTTATGTCTGTTAAAAAGTGACTGGAATGCATGCACGAGTTTTTAAATTACGGGTATTCTGTATTGTTTTTTAAATATCCAAGGGACCAAACACAAATGGTCTTTGACCTATTGGCCCTCAGAACTGTAAATATTAAGTAAATATATTCTATTATAATCACCATTTCCATCATTTTTATATTGGGAAGAAATATAAGGGGGAGACATTCAAGGAACGGTTTTCTACAGAATATTTTTGTCATCAGGTTACTGTGAAATGAGTCATGCTGAATATGTTTAGATTCATATATTTTGCATGTTTTAGCTCAGATTACATTGGTTCAAAATATAAATTAAAAACAGCTTTGTGCTGTGTTTTAGTATTCTAGGCTGCCCAAAGTAGACACCATGAGATGAATTGGCTTAAACAATGGTAATATATTAGCTTACAGTTTTGAGGCTGTGCAAATGTCAAAATCAAGGCATCATCAGGGTAATGCTTTCTTCCCAAAGACTGGCTGCCAGCGATCCTTGGCTCCTCTGTCATGTGGGAAAGCACATGGTGGTGCCTGCTTTCTCTTCCTTCTCTTCTGGGTGCTGTTTCAGCTTTTTGCTTCCACTGGCTTTCTCCCTTTGTCCCTCTGTATTCCTTCCATTTGTAAAGGACTCCGGTTATAGGATTAAGACCCCTCCTGAATGAGGTGGGTCACACCTCACCTGAAGTAGCCTCGTCAAAAGTCCTACTTACAATGGGGTCACACTCACAAGAACGGATTACATTTAAGAACAAGGTTTTCTGGGGTACCTGCAGCTTCAAACCACCACATACTGATTTTCACAGAATACTTGAATTCTAATATTGAAGTTTCTTAAGCGAGTTGCAATTAGACCTCTATTACTTAGTAGAATTTAGGTGGAAACAAGCTTCTACGAGATAAATTCTGCTTGTGATGAGAGGTGAGATCTTTTGCTTAGCATCTTCTTGGTTGGAATCTGAAATCCTGTTTGCCTCTGTGATTTCCTCTGAGTGGAGCCTCAAAAGGGATCCAGTAGAACCAACTCATGGCCCTCAAGGGGTCAGTAGCATTCAGTAACATTGAGTCCATCATCCGCCTGATTCATTTTAAGAGTGGGACTGTCTGGATGGTGAAAAGTCCTGCTCTGGGACCAGGGAAGGATATACAGAAAGAATAAGACTTTTTTTTTTCAGGATTAAGATCAATTTTTAATAATTTTTGTAAAGTCAGAAGAAATTATACTAATCAATATACTAATTAATTGTTCAATGATTTATTTAGTATTTTTGAACACCAGTCATATATCAAGAAATTTTCTAGACACTTTCACCTGCTTCATATTTCAAATGCTATTAAATAGATATTTATGATAAACATGAGGCAGACATTATACAATCCTCATGCTGTAAATTAAATTTCACATATTTAAGATGTGTTAGGGGAATTTTGGAAGGAGATAGTGGTGGTGATTGCTCACTGAAATTTCTGTTTCTATTTGCATCTTTATTAACTAATCCTCTCATAAGTAATTTTACTTTTTTAAAATTTCATGTCCAAATAAGTAATTAAAAAGACTTTGAAAACACATAAAAATATTTCTCCGCACAATCTTTCTTTGCCACCTTATATGTGAAGTTAGGCAATTTATTTAACTTTTCTGTATTTGTGTTTCCTAATCTGTGTTATTGATGGTTGAGATAGGTGATGACTTGAGTCCCTCCCAGTTCTAATACTCTATGATTTACTTTTAGGATTTGTCTTTGACAGATGACCATCTTTGCACACAGAGTGTGACATAGGATTACTATGTAAAATTTCAGAAATGTGGAGGCTCAGATACCACAAGCAGCCATATGAGTGTGACTGGGAGAGCTCTGCTTGGTGGCATGAGCCAACCTGGTTAATGGGGGGTGCCTGTCTGGGCACTGTCTGTCCTGATATGATCTTCTCTGACCAGAGAAAAATGTGGGGGTGGGGAATGGCATGCAGGCACAAGCATGGGTTGGCTGGCAGGCCTGGTAGTTGGAAGACAACAGGGCAATGCCTTACAGATGCCCACATGTGGTTCCCAGGGCATGGTTGGCCAGGGTGGCTGTGATGCACTGGCATAAAGAGCAGCTTTTTCCAACTGGCAGGGAAGTATTTCAATATATTGATTAGTACAGCCATACTCCCACACAGCAGCTACATGCTGGCTAAAGATCAAGTTGGGGGTTACTTTCTGCAGTAACCCCTTCCCCAAAACTTGGATTAGATTCTTTTTAATTGATCCTTGATAAATATGACGGCTCTCCTTTCAAAACTAAATGGAACAATTGATCTCTCATCTCTAGGGCTTTTTCATAAGCAAATATTTATTGAAACTATATTATGTGACAAATACTGTCTTAAGAACTGAGGATACAAAATCTCTATTACTGAAGAGTTTATAAACTTTCTACAAATGGAGGAGGGGAAGGCTGGGTCAGGTGGGAATATTAGTCTAGGGGAAGATGGAAAGCAAGTCTTCTGGGTTTACATTGCCTCCAAGAGTGACCAGGGGTGGCACTTCTCCATGATCAGTTTCTAGTTCCCCAGGCAGGCATGTATCTTGTTTTAACAATTATCTTTCATTCATCTATCTATCTATCTATCATCTATCTATCTATCTATCTATCTATCTATCTATCTATCTATCATCTATCTATCCATCCATCTACCTGTAATCTATATATCAATCATTATCATCTATCAAATCTTATATAGAGAGATGGAGTTAGCAAATCTCTCCTTCTGTCTCACTTTATGACAAGGAACACAAAATGTCTGGCAGATCTATGAGGGTGATTATGTTTAGGTGTGGATCAAACTTAAGAACATAGTTTCCTTAGCTACATTCTCTAACCCATGGTTGATAATAACAATCAATGACATACATTGTGAATGATAGAGGGAAAAAAATCACACCCACTCCCATCAGACCTGATCCTGCTCTACACACAGGGGAAATAGGAGCCCATCTACCATCAGATTTGAAGGGTGCATCTGCCACATTGAAATATCATGTTATCAGGTGGCCTCAACAGTAAGAACCTCTTCGGGTTTGAAATGGGTTTACCTAGGACAGACTCCCATTAAATCACAATTTTTCTTTAATACTTTTAAAAATGTTTTCTTTAATACTAAGCAATCATCTAACAATAAAGATATAGGGTGGGCAGGATGGCAGAGCATGAAGGAACAGACAAAAACTCATCATAGTTCTAAGACAAGTAAATGTTCCTACATACTAAAAGGTTGTTGTGAACATTAGATAAAATAATGTGAAAATACATTTTAAGCAATAATATGATATGCATGATCATTATCATGATTATCTACTTCCCAATGTTGCCTATGGTGGATCCAGAGCATAATTATTAAATGAATCTGATTCATTCTGATAACCAAATTATCCTTGCAGTGAGTTAGAAACCAGAAACTTTAATGTTATGAAAAGGATGTAATCCCTCTAATTTTTATATTGATAATGCTTTATATTTGAATACAGCTTTACAGTTTAGAAATACCATTTGGACTAACTACAATAGATAAGTTGGATATAATGGTGAAACCAGCTCTTTTGAAGGTCAAATATGACAATGGGAAGTTATACACAGAATTGTTTTTGGAGATAAATTTAGAAAATCAAATTCATAATTGTCAATGAATTATTTTAAATATGTATAGGTTATTTTTAATCTCAATATCCATTAATTTCAGAAATATAGTTGAAATTATTTTAAAAATTCATGTTAGACCTATGGATTGTGTAAAGTTGGCTTCTCAATTACAGTTATTTAATCAGGTCTAAAGAAAGCAAAAGTTGTGAAATTTTCCCTGTGTATTCCTGGAACTTAGTGTATATAAACTGTTAGATATGCCTAGGCACATGCACACACTTTAACATTTGCTATGTTAAGAATTAAGGGCTATGATTATCTTAAAAATACTACATTAAAATTTTAGGGGTGATAGAAGTTATTTCAAAGATGAAGTTTTAGCTTTTCTATTTAAAAAAAATCACTCATTGCTGTATCTCTCTATATATTCCTATACAGAAAAATAAGCTATATTTTGTTTAGTCATATATTGCCGCTTTGTTCCCGGGCCTGAGGGTGATCAGCCCTGCTGCAGCCCGGGGGGCGACACTGGCTAGTTGTGGGCCGTCCGGCGTGCACTCCGGGAACGGCGGGGGGTGAAGAAGTTGTCAGGAGAGCGCAGGCCCGGCTCCCTGGTCTTCACGGGGGTTAAGAAGAAGTTGTCACAGGGTCGCCGTTTGGTGCCCTGTGGTCTCCCTGACAGTACTAAATGAAGAGACACCACTCACTTGCTTGCTGGAAGGTAAGACCTTTATTCAGGGAGAGCTGCGCAGTTTTATAGGCAGAGTTGGGCGGGGATGAGCGTGTTGTCTTCTGATAGGGCGAAACTGTTGCTGGGCGTGGAGGGAAGATTTGGGAGGGAGGGGGGAGGCTAGAGGAGAAGGCCAACATGTCCAAATAAGGTTATGGCTGTGAGGGAATGCTGTGATAGGCTGAGAGAAATGGGGAAGTTGGGTCCGGGAAGAAGGTGGGGCGTAGTGCCCCGCAAACGCCTGAAACATTACCTCAATATATGTCCAAAAAGACCTAATGATTAATCATGATTATTTGCATAAGAAATTCAGAATGCTGTGAGAATAAAGGAGGGATTATGTATGTAATACAAAAACTAAAGTGTAGTTTACAAAACCTAAACATACCTTTTTGACTAAATTTTCCTAAGAAAATATCTATATAATTAAAAAAATTAAGAGGCAATGTGAAAAAATTATTCAAATGTAATAATTTAATACTATTTACTCATTTTCAATATTTTGATATTTAGATGACTTTTCTTGGCTTTTTATTTGAACATTTGTGACATGTTAGATATGTTAACTTTTGGCTATTTTGGGTTATATTTCTGTTCTTGAAACAATACCCAAAGGATATTTTGTTACAGCATATTACAGTTTAATTAAGCAGATTTCCATGTAATTGTCTTGTGTATTTTATGTCAACTGTCAAATAAGTATCTTAATCTTTTCTCTGAAAGCAATTAAACAAACAACTATGCTATCCTTTATATTAAATCGTCATTGCTTCAACTAATTGGATGTATTGGATTGAGTGTAATTTACAGGATTTCTCTCCTACATTTTTCACGGATTAACACAAGGTAGGAAAAGCAGATCATCAGTGGATAATTCAAGTTATAGTATTTCAGGTTATTTTTCATGTAGAAAAATGATTTCCTCTGTAAAACTTTTGAAGACATTTTAGTTTTTTAAAAATTTTAATGTCTCAGTCATTTTGCCACTTCCAATTACCTTTCATAGATAACGTGACACTCTGAAATAACTTTGTTCAATATTTATATTTTATTTCTGTTTACATTAAAAGATATTTTAAACAAATTGATGACTTTTTTTTTTTTAAATGAGGAGTTACCACTATAAACAGATCAGTTTTGGCTTAGTGTTAAATTTGAAACTTTAAAAGTCCATTATGAAATAAAAATGTTACACAGCTAAACAAATAAGTAGTACATATGTGGGTTGAAAATACCAGTAAAATGACATCAAATACACTCCGTAAGATAGATGTACAAATGCATTTCAGTTCTTTTCTCATCAGTCTCCTTTATATTTTTAGACAGTCTTTATGTGAATACAATGACTTCAATATCAAACATTTTAAATGATGCTTGAAATATCAGTCACTTGACTTTGATGTCACACACAATTAAATCCAACCCATCTTCTCTCGGTTAATAACAGCAATCTCACCAAGTCTAGTGCCTAATTAATACCAGCTATTTGTCACAAAGAGGTGACACATGTATATCAGGAAGCTTGAAATATTGTTTTGTGCTGAAGTGTAGCCAGCCAGCCCTGCAGTATAGTATCCGTCTTATGTGTGATTGGCTTTAAAGATTTCAAAGGCCCCTGCCTTGAGTATGTTCAAGCTGGGACGCAACAGCGCATAGAAGGTGTTACTGATGGGATGGGTCCCTTTAGGCTGCTAAGTAGGAAGGTATTTAGAAAGAAACACAGTTCTCACTGCAAGGTTCAGACTTGATCATTCACTTAGGCAATGGGCAGAATTAGCACTACATTTCCTATGGTATTTTCCTTACCCTGCAGTTTTTAAGCTCTGTGACAGAATACACAACCATTAATTCTTATTTTTGTTGTGAAGCATTTCTGTCTCTCTTCCCCCCTCCTCCCTGTGAACTCTCTTTATCAATATTGGTTATACACAATAAAATTGTATCAGTCAAATAAATAATACTCTTCCTCCCTAAGTTTATTTACCATACATGAGTTTAAATGTAGATAGTATTTACTAGTCCTCAAATTTGGGCAAAATGCTTGGGGTACAGATAAGTAGCTCATAAACCAAGCCATTCTATGAAAACATAGGTAAAAAAAGGGGAAATTTGTTCATCAGTTGCTTATGAATTCACTCATATGCATTAACATTTAGAATTCAGGTTATAATATACAGCAAGGTTTTAAAAAATTTCTTTTAAATGTGACTAACCATATTTGAATGGTCTACTATATTTTCTGGCTATGTATAAAATCTCTCCTTAGACATATGAAGAAAATAAGGTACTGCTAAAACATTGTAGTGAGCAAACTCTCTTTTTATAGTAAGAAAGGAAGTAAAAACCTAGGTAAGTTGCCTAATTCATATTTTACTGTAGTTTCCTTGTAATATTCCTCACTATTCCAGTTTTCCAAGTTCCTCTTCCAGAGGTATGTTTTCTGAGGATGTTTAACTTTGGGTTTACTCACTACTTAGTAATTTTTCTACTGTTGAATTCTTATAGAAAACAGTGGGGAAAAAGGAATGATTGTAGTTGATACAGATAGAACAGCTGCAATGCTGCAATCCATTGAATACTAAAATTCAGAGATGCCTTAAAAGAACGAAGATAATTCTACTTCTCTTAAAGGTCTTACGGCTCTACATGGCTACTTAGCCAAGGCAGAGTGGTGGAAAAATAAACATTGCTGGTGGACTACAGAGCAGCTACCAGCAACAGGGTCTCCTTTTCAGGCCTGCTCAATTTACAAAGGATGCCAAGGCCATGCTTTTTTTTTTTTTTTTTTTTTTCTTTCTTTTTCAGGTGGGAGATGAAAGAGTGTTTCTTCAGATATCAACTGAAACATGAAAAAAAAAAAAAAAAAAGAGAAATAATCAAGTGACTGAGGTTTCTTTAGCTAGATGAAGCTAAATAAAGGCTTAGAACCTTTGATTCTCCCCTGGCTTCATATATGGATTTGACACCACTCCCCCGCAAGGTGGAGCATATAGAAACGTGTGTGTACGTGTTTGGTGTGTCTGCGGAGGGCTGGGGTAGGGTGAAGGCCACTGCATTGACTCCTCTGACGGGTCCTTGGAGTTTCTAGAAACTGAAGAACAGTTCCACAAAGGAGAGGTCATACACCATCTCCAGTTCATAATTGGCTTGTTCATACAGATGTTGCGGTAGCTTCTATGTGTGACTTCAAGCTTCTCCATCAGCCACTTCACCAAGACCATCTGCAGGTGCAGAATGTAGCTGCAGCTCTATATCTATTCAAGATTGTACCTCTTAAGCCAGACTGGGACTAAGCCTCTGTAAACTTGGTCATATTGGAGAGGAGGTTAGAACACTCCCCTTGAACATTCTAAAGGCAGTTTTTAGGGGATTAAAGCCAACGTAGCATAGTACTGAGGCAGGAGAGGAGAGAATTAAGACACCGAGTGATTTCCCTCTTGTGGGAATTAATTTTTTTTTTATAATTATGCAACTTTAGTCCCCTTCCTTTCCTTTCTGTGTCTTCTTAATTCAACATCAAAATTACTTTTGGGATTAAGACAAGATATTCAAAACCAAACATACTAAGCATCTACTGTGGCTAAGATACTGTGGTAAGTATCCGCCAGGCTGAGAGGAGATAATCTACTAGGCCTCTGACAATCGCTCCTTTTCCGAGGTGGGAGGAATTTCACTATGTCTTCTATTCAGTTGCTGATAGAAGTGTGGTGATTTTCTCCTTTTGAAGAACCACTTTTAAATAATAGACCTTCCAAGATTTGTGGGAGCTTATGCTTTCAGAAAGAAATTAATAGATATAAAGAAGTGAAGACATAATTTGGCCTTCACAGAGTTAGGAGCTGGTATGAAGTTTAGTGAAATCCACTAATATTTCTTAGAGGGTACATCACCACATTACCATTTTATTAGAATTTGAACTGGATATGATTTTCTCATAGAATTTCCTTCTTTACCTTCTTGAAGCCTTTGCACAAATATTCTGAAACCACCCTTAGCTTTTCTGCCTATTCATATGTCTGTGATTGGGCTGCCAGATCCAGTATGTACCAATATGATTGTCAGAGCACACAGTTTGGGTCTCTTAAACTTTCTGAATTAGGATTTATCAAAGAGATGTATAATAATGCTTATAACTTAAACACGAGAATGGGATTGTTTCTGGACTTCATCATTTTGGTCAGCTTCTTTACATTGCAGCTATTTATAGAACACAGCTCAGAAAGTGTTGGAATGTGTACGGTTTCTTAACTGGTTTTATGAGCCTGAATGGGGTTTATCAATATACATAATTTTATTCTTTGGAGTGCTTAATATACAAATTTCATCTAGGGCTTGCTGATTGATTTCTTGTAGGTTGTAGTTGATTTACTCAGTATCTTCCCATTGCAGTTTCATGTGATGAGAGTAAACAGGCATTTTAGTTACTTAAACATGAATGGATATTTTTTTCATTTCTTTTATAGAAAAAATACAAGAACTCTTAGTTTGCAATTACACTGGGTAACAATCTTTGACTGATATGCAAATTCAGGGTAGTTATAATTCTTGGGCAAGCACTGGGATTTTATCTACACTTTAATTAAAATTTCACAGTGTGACACCTCCATCTCACATTATACTTCCAAAAATGATGCCACATGATATGAAGTTTTATGATGTCTATTTGTTCATTAGGAAGGAAATTTCTACCATGTCTTTTTATATACATTTTGTAGTTTGGTATCTAAAGATAAATAGAGAGAAGTTATTTATATATTTTCTGAAGATACACAGTTAATTCTCTTGAGATTAGCAAATGGAGAAAATTGAGTATTTTTAAAAACTGAACATTTCTTGATACCTTCAGTTTGCTGGTTAAGGACTGACTAAGTTTATACACTGTAAAGGTATATGGATTACATATAGTTAAAAAAATCTATGAAATTGTTACAACAATGGAATTCAGAATTTATTAAGGGATGGGCTTGGGTCATTTTTTCTAGATAAATTGGCTAGCGTACCATGTCTAGTCATAAAAATGCCAAAATATCAAACAGGAGGAGTGGTCAAGAATAAAACTGTAGTTGTGGAAATAGAGAGATTAAAGATTTGGGGTGATGTAGACAGAGCAATCAGGAAGCAAGATCAGCAACAGAGCAGAACATTAGCATCAGATTGTCAGGTCAAAGTAGATGCACACAGAGCAAAGCCTGGTTGGTAAACTAAGGTCAGGAACCCTGGAGGTCAGAGTCAGTGAGGCAGTGGGAACTGCCATGATTCAAGCACGAGGTGGGGCCAGAGAGGAGGATCACCAGCTGGGAGGTGAAGCCAGGGTTCTCTAACATCTGGTGGCCCTTGCTGACTTCAGTTCCTCCTGACCCTGTTTTATAGGTTAACTCCTGCACACCCGGAGGGTTTACTTCCTGCAGAGTTTTAACATTTAATTTTAACATAAAGTTGGGTAAAATCAAAGGCAATCTCAAGCCCTACGGTTTAGTAGCCTCTTTGTGTGTGTGTGTGTTTTACTGTTGAAGAGTCAAGGATAGTACTCTTACATAGAATATTCTAAGAAACTTATTTCTCCAAACAAAATGCAAACATCTACATAACTGATAATTCTCTTCAAATACTTAGTATATGAAAAATCCACATATACATCGTACATACATATTTAAATTGAAGCATGCTAGTGCCTTTGAAAGGACTGACCAAGAGAAATGACTGACAATTTTAGTTAAAACAACATATAGCTTTTCCTTGATGTATGCTACAGAGGTGGTGCTTGTAACATTTTTCAAAAGGAAATGAAGACCAGATCTTCTCTAATCCGTATAATCAAATTTCTTTGTCCACAACTTATTTACCCTTCCCTTATGGAGATTGAAATATATGTTGGCATTTTTTTCTGCAGTGTTTTAAATGTTTGTGGTATATCTCATTGTTATTGTTATATTTAGACACACTCTGTATAACTGCTTAAATTTAGCGTATTTACGACACACCTTTCACATATGAGCTCTGTCTGTTGCCTTTTCTTATATCAAGTACCCGAACAGGATGTATTATAGATCTATAGCTGAACTTCCTTTGAGAAACTTCTAAAAAATTTTTGTTGTGCAATTGTTTTAGCTGTAAATAGAGCTATCTTTATCAGTTTCCTTATAATCAAATGTTTCAGCACCCACACTTAATAAGTAATCCAAATGACTTCCTAGGAAGTTAATGGAGGAGACTTTCTGGGTTTTCAGTCTTAGTCATGTGACATGTTGAAGCAATGAAGTAATAAAAGTGATAAAGCCACTTTACAAGACTGAGAACCCATAAAACAAGTAAATAATCTGTGTCATGCCTACTAAATTTGTCTTGATTTTGCTAATAAAAAAGGCTTTTGTTTGAAATAAAAGTGAAGGGTTGCTTTGTTAAATATTAAATTCTAGGAGATTAAAAATATAATTTCCTTTCCTTCTCTTGGTAGTTCCTTTATCCTATTGCATGGCATTCTAGGAAATCACTATTGCATTGTTTATTTTTTAAATTAAAATGCTGTAACAACTGCAGCGTTTTTACATTGTATGAATATTTTATTGCATGATGAAAAAGAATGATTGCGCAAGCCTTAAAATGCTCAATTTATCATTTAAATATTTTACAAGGAAAACCCTACTGAGATACATCTTCTTTTCATGGGTGCCCTGGTGGGCCTCACAGAAGGCAGATGCAATATATATAGTTCTACAATCCACTGCATTTAAATTTCATAAAACAAAGGACACGGAAGGCTTTCTGTTTTAAGTGGAATATTAACATCTTATCTGGATGTCATACCTCAAATCCAAGTTCTGCTTCCCCCATAAATAATTGAGCTGTTCTCTCTTAAAAGTGCTACCAACCCTCTGTTCTGAAGTTATTAAATCAGACAAAATGATTAGGGACAGAATGGATAATTTTGTTTATATACACAAGAGGACTTGATTTATATAGTATCTTTTATTTCAAGGCATTTCCTTATAAAGTAGTTATAAATTTGTAACATCAGATGAGGCAGCACATTCATGTCAATTTCACAATCGAGTAAGTTTGTAATATCATTTTCCTATGGATTCCAAATGAATTAAAAAGTCAACATAGAAAAATGTCATAGTTAAATTCTATTTTTAATTATTCCTCTCCTCCAAATTACAAATATTTATGGGATTTTTTCATTCATTTTGAGTTTAATAACAATTGTATCTACAGCCATAGTACTATTCTGGCATTTTATATGAAGTACATGTAAGTTTGAAAGACTTTGAATGCAATACTAACTTTTGATAGATTAAAAAAAATACAGGATTTGTCTTTTATCTCAAAAATATTTTCCAATGGAAAAATTAATTTTAATTATACAAGAGCCTTATAGGTGAAATAGTAAAAATTGGCAAGATTTTTAAAAAAACGTGGATATAAGGGTAAACAGATTTTTAAAAGTATAGCTTGAGTTGCTATTTGGAGAAAATCTAATTGAAAAGTAGCTAATGCCTTTTGATTTTACTACCTTTTCTCCTCCCCTTTCTTCCCCTCCCCCTCCCTCCCCCTCCCTTCCCTCTTCCCTCCCTCCCTTCCTTTCTTTCTTCCTTCCTTCCTTCCTTTCACAGAATCCTTTTCATCTTGAAATCTTTGCAAAACTTATTTAATGTGTTTGAATCTTAGTTGTGTGAGAACAGAAGCCAAATGGAAAAAACTGTTAGTGTTTGTAATCATTGCTTGTATGTTGTAGAAAATATTTCACTTTTATTATTTGTGCTGTTGTTGAACTCTTGAGATTCATCTGATCTGGTTATTTCAATCAAAACATCGTAAGTCAAAATATTTAGGAGATTCGCTTCCCAGCATGAATAACCACAGTCCCAGGGACCCTCCGAAAGATGGTGTAGGCACTCAGAAGCACAAGAGTTGATTATATAAAGAGGGTTTAAGTAGAAATTGATTATTTAGCCAGGGCTTCCCAAACTTCTTCAATCATTAAAATCACCTGCAGACACTGCTTAACACATACACTTCTCAGGAATTATTCAGTCTGGGATAGAGCACTACATACAGTCTGTATGTTAAACAAGCAATATAGGTGATCCTAATGATTAGGGAAGTTTAGGGAACCCTATCACAATGTGATTTACTTAAACACTTTTTATGATCTTAAATATAAAATCTCTCATTAATTGTTAAGAATGGTCAAGTTAACATAGATTTATTAAACTCTTTCCAACTAACATAGGGGATTAGCTAAACATTAACATATCTTTTTATATAAAAATTAATTCTTGTCCCCTTAAAACACATTTGGCAGCTGCCCTTGAATCTCGTGAGATGAATGTAATATCTAGGTGTTCCAAGTTGTGCCTGCCTTTAAAGATAGCCAATGGCTTCAGAAATCCATAGTGTTCCAACAGTGTGTTTCCTTGCCATAATGATAGCATCTTTTTAGGATGTGGTAGCGAAATAGTCTTCCTTTTTGCTATACCAGTAATCTTTGTCTTTATTTTGTCAAGTTTCTGGAACTAATAATGAGCAACCAAAAATAAAGTCAAATATGTAAGGATGAATTTTAGACTGAGCATGTAATTAAAATTAACTCCCCCTTTTCCCATCTAACATGTTTTTTTTTTTTTTTTTCCTGTCTACTTTGTTCTCTATTGTCTCACGCAGGAATGAATGAAACTTTGCTATTTTCTTGACTTCCATCTTCTTGGAAACTTTCTAGAAATAGAAGTAATCATTTTACTCACTATTAAATGATATAACAGATTTGGACTGGGTTAATAGAGAATTCAGCAAATACTTAATTTTTGCTCTTGAAGGAAATATCATTAAAGAACTTAAAAATTCCTTAAGTATACTTATCTCAATTTTTTGATGCTAATGATAAAATATGTGGTATATATATATTGACAAAGTGCTAAAAGCATAATTGTGTATACTTGTGTCTGTGAACGTGGACACAGAGATTTTGGAGATTCTAGAGTAATTTCATTGCTGTGTATTTGGAACAGTCATGCATTCTTCTTAGAAAAACCTTTATACCAATTATAATAAGCCATTTCTATCTACATACCTTAGAAATAAAGTACTTAGGAAAACTGCAGATTAGTAGTAAAAGAAATAACCACAAATATTTTTCACATACAAGTGAGAGGCTGTTAAATGTAGTGGTTTAGAGTACAGAGTCCGGAGACAGAGTCTCCTGGCCCAAACCGGTTCTACCAATGACTAGTTGGTGATTTTGAGCTAATTATCTAGCATGGCTATGCCTGCCTTTTCTCATCTATACAAAAGAATAGTAATACTAATAACACCTATATGATTTTTGTGAATATTGTATAAAAATACACATATATTTATATATACCCCATTCTCTCAGAGATCTTAGGATAGTACCTGGCACTTTTAAGCACTCAAAAATATTAGCTATTATTTTTATGCTTATATACATACTTTGCAGGGTATTCAAGTTGCTTGCCAAAGAAATTATTTTTTTAAAGAATTGACACTTTTCAAAGCGTGTCATTGGGCATACCACTTAAATAAATCGTACTTTGCATGAACTCTAGTCTTTCCAATTCAAGTGCTGAAACAAATGCCCTCTTTAGCACCCATCTTCCTCTTTATCACATTTCCCTCTCGTGTATTCTGTAATGGAAGAAATGTTGTATAAATGCTGCAGACAAAGCATAAGAGTCTCACTTTTCGTTACAGGTGAATCCTGCCATATCAGACTTTACTGCATGTGTAGGTATTATTTTTCTGGGAATATAATTCCATCCTTGGTATTATCCAAACCCATGTGGCAATTAGTTTTATCATAATAGAATTTTCCTCTTCTCCAATTTACTTCAGTTTGAGTTTTATACTGTAGGCTGAGACATCACTTCTTACCAACAGGAGACATTCTTGCTATGCCTGTATTTAGCCAAAACCAATTTAACTGTATAATACATATACAGATTCAGGAAATGATGTGTAGGGTATAATTTGCAGTAACTTTAATTTACAGATTTAGCTATATATAGCTTCTGTCTTTCCCAGGAAATTAACTATGAAAACAATATGACATATTATGTTTGAAAACTACATTACTTGCCAAAAAAAACCAAAACCAAAACACACACACACACACACACACAAAACCAACCCTTAAAGCCAAAGGAAACACCTAGTCAGATTTTATGTGGGAAGATTTCATTAGATCCACTTTACTAAATTCTAATTTAAAGGTAAAGAATACATCTTAGTAGCTCTTAGCAGAAATGATATCCCATTTTAGTGTAGTCTTTGGTCTAGTGAGTTTCATTTTGTTTGAGAGAGTTGATAAGTCATTAAGTCAGTTCATTTCTGTCAGTCTCCATTCAAATCTACCAACTATTTTAAAGATATTGTTCTTACTGTAATAAAGATTAAATTATGCAAGTCATTAGGTCCCATAAGGTTTTCTGGCCTGGCAAAATGTCATCGCTATATGGTTGTTGAAGGGCTTTGAGGTACCCCATTCTCCCAGAGTCCCATTTGATCCTGAACCTATAGTAGCCTTGGTGTTTCCCTCAAATGCCAGCTATGTTGAGTAATTATCTAGAGATTCTTTAAACAGTGTAGATATCCTTTAACCTATGGACACAGACAGTAACCATTGTATAGGATAACATTTGAGATCTAGCATGCTTGTTTTCCTGGCTCATAAGCAAGAGGACAGTATCCCAATGATCTAAGTAGAATATCCAGGGACAAGTGTTATTCTTTACATCCTCTCCTTCTGTATGTTTGTCAGCTACCTAAGCTTACCCCTCTGCTAACTATCACCTTTCTACCACAGAAGCTTCTTTTTTTCTTTTTTTGAGTTACTTGGGGATCTGAAGAAGCAGATTCTGAGTCAGTAGTTCTGGAAAGGTGAGATTCTTCATTTCCCGCAACCTCCTAGGTGCTACTGATGTTGCTGGTCTATGTAGGAAGTGACACATTTCCTGGTTTAAGGATAACTCATATATGAACACCAATGTTCATTATGGCATTATTCACAATTGTCAAAAGTTGGAAGCAACCCGGTGTCCACCAACAGATGAATGGATAAACAAAATGTGGTATATACATAGCATGGAATATTACTCAGCTGTAAGAAGGAATGAAGTATTGACACATGCATGGATGAATCTTGAAGACCTTATGTTGAGTGAAGTAGGCCAGTCACTAAAGGACAATTATAGCATGATCTTGCTTATATGAACTAAGTATATTGAGCAGACTTACAGAGGTAGAGTCTGGAAGATAGCTTACCAGGAGACAAAAAGTGAGTAGAGAATGGTGAGCTGATGCTCAATCTGGGTAGACTCTATGATAAGGTGGATGGGGGAGGTTTGGTAATTGATGGGGGTGATGATAGTGCAACGGTGTGAATGGGGTCAACGATGCTCGAGTGTGAATGGAGTTGAGAGGGGGTGGATTGGGCGATCCAAAGAGCCGGGTGGCAGGAAGCGCTGGGAGAAAGAACAGATGAACTCTGGGGAGGTAGGACTGTGGTTGAGAATACTATTGTGGGAGTGTTTTTTTGGCAAGTATGGCAGGGGAGAGTCACTGGTGCAGGGTATTGGTGATGAGTGGATGTGTGGGGAAGGATGCACCTCGGGCATGCCTCTATGGAATATGAATGTGTTCATGTGGTCATGGGGTGTTATCTCAGTGGGTGGAGACCCACACAATAACCAACAAAATATTAAATTCCTATCCTGGGGAGTCTTGCTACATTCTCTAATAGAGTGGCAAGAATCTCTAGAGTACATCGGTAGTGCCTAATAAAAGGAAACAGATCAATATGCCAAGCCCTCGACATAACTGCTTGTACTTATGAACTTATTTTTTAAATAAACAAACCCCAGACCAAAGACTATTTAATAAACATTTTTTGAATGTGTTTTATTGAAGACTTTGCTTTGACACTTCAAAGCAGTCTCCTCTAACCCAGTTATTACACTTTTATTTTAGGGTGCAGCTATTTCTTAGACTTGAAATGCCCTTTCTCTGGATGAGAATCACAGTGCCTCCTTTCCACATTACCACCTCCTTTTATTTGTTCTTTGTCAATGTTCTGTTCAGCATGCAAAGAACCTCATGGTCCCTCCATCCTGGGGACTCCCAGTGCCAAGAGTGAATGTCCCTGTCGCTTTTCTTCTCTTGCCTGGGGAGGAGGGTGGGTGCGTGTTTATATAGCGAGCCATATGACAGACCAAACAGCAGCTTTGCTTTATTCAAGCAAATAAATTCACCTGCGAGGAGACACACTGGATTTTATTTCTCCGTTGTTCCCTGGCAACACGTCAGTGGGGTAGCAAAATGCCATGGCAGGTTACCCATCTGTAATGCAAATGAGGCTTTTGAGTATGTGTTGCTTCTGTCCTTTAAGTGGATTGCTAATCCATAACACATTGCTGCTTCTGAAACAAACCTCAGCCTTTGAGTGCAAAAGCTTCCAGGACAGAAGCACAAATTGACTGAGTCCTCCTGTCCTTTCCAGAAGACTTTTATGGAAGTGGAGTCTGTCAGTGGCTTTTGTTTGGGTAAACCTATATTATAAACTCAGGCTCTAGAGTTCCTAAAAGCAGGAAGACGTTTCATTTATGGTGATTCATGAAAACTAAGTGATAATAATGTGATAACAATTAGGTTGCTAAATGTGCCAACTGTTCTCACATAAAATACATGATTGGGGCTTAAGTTTGGGCTGTGGAGAATGAACATTGATAGAGAGAATATTTGATTTTGGCTCATCTTCTAAGTTCCTTTCATTCAAAGATGTTGTAGGTTCTTACTCTAGGTTAGATGCTCTATTAGATGCCAGAGCTATAAAACAAAACAAAACAAAACAAAACAAAACAAAACAAAACAGAAAAACAGCTCTCTGCCTTCAAGGAACTTTAAGTCACTGCCAAGTGTCAGAATAAAATCTTGGACTGGGGACTGAATTCTGACCTGGGGTTGGGGAAGTCATCTTGGTAGAGAGGCCTTTTAGAAGTTTTTAGTGTGTTACACTAATAAGGCTGCTAGCTGCAATAAAGGAGGTGGTTAATTAGTAGGTTAGAACACAGCAGATCTATACTGTTATGGTCACACCCAGTTTCATTTGTTACCTGAAAAATTAAAAAGGAAAAGGCTTTTAAAACTAAACTGTGCTGATCATATAGAAGGAGTTTTTCGAGCTAATGCTATTACCCGACCTTTTGTCTCCCAGGATGTGATCACAGATGGAAAATACTTTTCCTTTCTCTGTTACCAGTTGAATACTTTGGCACTGGCTGCACAAGCTGATCAAAATAACCCTCATAAAAATATATGTTGGGGGACACAAAGTAAACCTCTTTATGAAACAATCGAAAATAATGATGTGAAAGGTTTTAATGATGATGTTTTTCTTCAGATAGTTCACTTTCTACTGAACAGACCAAAAGAAGACAAATCATAGCTGTTGGAAAACTAAGAAAAAACACTGATTCAGGAATTTCACTGAAGGAACAATAAAAAGAATTTTAATGATGAGATTTGTAACTCTCAAATATTAACTGCATTAATTTTGAAATATTTCTTACATTAAAAAAAAAAAAAGCTTTGGAGGCAGACAGTTCTGGGATGTCTAGTTGTATAAGTTGAATGGCTAAGGTCCAAGAACAAGATATTTAAACTCTTTATGCCTTGGTTTCCTCATGTTTAAGATGTGGGCAAAAATATCGACCTCATGGGATGGTTTGTGACATTTAAGTGCAATGAAAAACGTACAGCAGATCACAGTGCCAGCCCACGGGAAGCACTCCACAGAAGGTAACCAGGGCAAGTTGTTTGGTGACATTTATACTTTTGTTTGAGTGAACAAATGTGAAAATGTGTGCATATAACTATTATTAATAGCGGAAATGTGAGAGGAGGAGGGGGGGTTATATAGGAATCCCCTCTATTTTTCTATGCAACTTTTCCACAGTCTAAAACTTCTTTAAAAATAGTTAAAAAAGGAAAAAAAAGTGAAAATGTTTTACAATCTCAGGTATCATGGACCTTTTGTGGCATCTACTTAATCTTTCCCAATTTTAATCATTCTTCTAAGGAGTCTCTCACAATTCTCCAAGTGTACAGATATTAGCTTCATACCTGTTTTATTTTCTAAAATTGCTGCTTATAGTACAGAGACAACTATAGGGAAAAATAGCCAGAGGAGATGATATTTCTGAGAAATCATGGCATTATGTGGAGACCTTAGTACATATTGCTAGCAGTCTTGATACACATGTGAAAGATGAGCCTTTAATGAGACTTGGGAATAATCTGACTTTGGGATTCCTAAGAGCAGATAAGCCTTTTACCTTGATGATTCATGACATCTAAGGGACAATGAAGGTAGTACTTGGACATTGTTAAACATGCCACCTCTTTGCATAGATTAGCTTGGGCTACTTTTTAGCTATTCATTAAAATGGGAATCCACAGAATGAACCCCAGATGGCAGTGAAAGTGGCTGTTTTTGGCTTTTGCTAAGTGTCTGTCTCAGGTTGAGCCAGTAAGCTTGAGGTTCCTGGCTAGGGCTGAAATCTCTTCAGGCAGTGTGGAGGCATGGGATGTGGATTTTAAAGTAAAACTTGGTAACTCAGTTCACACTAGTTTCAGCAAGTTTATCTGGAAATAATGATTAATAACTTCAAAATATAAACATTATTGTCACCTAGGAGTCCATACAATGCTTTATTATACACAAATTGTTCATCTGTGTTGAAGGATGCGTAGGCTATCGGATTATAAATGTATATGAATAAAAACATGCTTGGGTAACAGAAAAGGATTAGTACACGAAGAGGTCAAAATTTGTTCAAGTAAGAAGTTTTCTTTAATTATTGGTATTTTCCAAACAGTGTACTCACTGAGAAGAATTTTAGGGTATTAGGTAATTATTTTATATCATTGTATCTTTGGGAGTTCAATGTCTTTGCATGTTTATGTTGCCCTGATTTTCTACTTTTGAAAGAAAGTAAAAAAACAACAACCCTGTATTACAAAAATAGTAAAAGGTGAAATTATAGCACATGTAGTATTCTCAATATATCAATTTCTCTTTCTATAGGCAGGAAAGTAGTGTGGGAAATTTTTGACCTTTTTTATTCAAGCACCTACTGGTGGGATTTGTTTAGACACCTACGCAAAACAACCTTACAATGAACAGAGTAAGGCGAGAAACTCGGCCTGGTCCATAGATATTTAAGAATGAACAAATGGATTTAAGGATTAATATTTCCCACAATATCATGGAGTGCCAAGCCTTCTAAGAATTGTGTTAGTTTTTAAATCTGTGCTTTAAATTAGTGAAAACTCTCGTTTATACTATGAGAAAATCTTTAGATTAGGCTTACATTTTGTCTCAAAAAGTAGATTAAATGCTATTGGAAGTACTCATTTTGTTATGTCCTGTTTTTTTTTGCTAAAAATATAAGACAAATAAGATGGTCTTTGGAAAACTATTTTTAGAACAGTAGCAAAGCATGAAATCCTCCCAACAGAATTCATTAAATTATATATGTGAACATTAAGATAAAAAGGTTATAATGTAAAATTCAGTTTTTCTGATTTTATAACCAAGTTGTTAGTTTTAAACTCGTGTAAAAATGAGAAAAGACAAACCAATAGAATTCTCAGGGAAAGATATTTTATTGTAACAATAGTGCTTTGATATTTTTGTTAACATGATATTATCGATAGAGGAGAGTTGAAAATTAATACATGTCTGTTAGACCGAAGCTAGAGTGGATGCCTCAAAACATAATAATTGATTACATGAGTTCATTTGTCTAATGGAAGAATACAGTTACAAACCAAAGGATATAGTCTTTGATGAAAGCCCTGTAATGTAGCCCTATATCTTATATGGGAGATTCTGTAATTTCCTTATAGCAGGTCTGTTAACACCATAGGGCAAAAAAAATTTTTTTTAATTAAAAAAATTAAATGTTGAATATTTCTGAATTAAACCACTAATTTGGTAGAGGTGGCTTAAAGTAAGAATACATTTATAATATCAAAAACATCAGTAGTATATACCATTCTAAATTTGCTATTCTTATCCTAGCCCTGTCTTATTTTGAATTTATTTTTGGCATGAGAATTATTCTGAAGGTATTGCTTTTTATTTTGCTGTTGTGTTCGATTTTTACTGTTTAGTAAGTAAATTAAATTGACATAGCCGAGTTAATCTTTTGGATTTTTAACATAGCATACCATAGTTTTCGGAGCCCTTAAATGAGGCTTTCACAGAAAAACTTGCTTAAATACTTTTAGAATAAATATCACATTCCTTTACTGTGAATGAATAGTGAAAATCTCTTCTCTTTCTTTGTGTAGGGAGGAGGGAAAACCCACAAAACATAGCTGATTTTTTCCTGACAGTTGCTTGGGGAAAAATTGTATTAAACAGTACAAGTTCTGTGTGCAATGGTTGAAAGCCTATTGTTTTGCAGAAAAACAGATTGTAGTTGTGAGCATCCTAAACCATAGGCCTCGCTTGCAAAGATTCCAGCCTCTGAAATGCAACTTTTTTCTTCCTTTTTTTTTTTTTTTTTTTTGCTGGATGAACAGCCTAATGTTCCATGCACCCTACTAGAAGTAGCATTTTATGCAACATTGAAAGAGTCAATTAATTTGCATAATTTCATGAGTATTACCATGACTTTAAGGTAGGCTAGCTTACTCAGGAGCCTCGTCTGCCCAATATATATATATATATTTTCCATTTTGGCAAATTAATCATTTTTAAAAACAATTAATTATACTTATGACAAACTGAACCCTACACCCAAGGGTCCTAAATTTTTATAGCAAGAAATCTAATATTAATGTGAATAAGACCAGTGATTTAGTGTGTACCTTAACAGTCAGCAATGCCTAAGGCTGAACAAAATTAATATTTTGTTTCCCATCTGGAGGCTTCAATAAAATTAATGAGGAAGGGGGGCTTATTGTAATACATAATAGTTACAAACTCACTATTTTCAAACTGGGCATTCTGTTTACATCAGAGCTCAGATATTTTGTGTACCTTTCGTTAGAGTGGGTTGGCAGATTCTGCTGTGTTCCTGAAAGACAAAATGGGCACTAATGGCTTCCAGTGCTTTGCCCCTACTGGCTCAAGTCAGAAATTAATATTGATTTAGACGATCTGTTTAGTGTCAACATGATTTTTAAAGAAAAATGTACAGTTTTAAATAAACATAATCTTAAATATTTTTTAATGCTCAGATGAAACATTACCCTATTAAATATTAATTGCATACATGACCAAAAATGCCAGCATGTGATAGAAACTGAAATTTGATCTTAATTTCTTCAAAGGATTCTATACCAGTCTTATGACTATATGGGGATGTTTTCTGGGAAAAACTCCCTCATTTCATTCTGTAACTTATATATTTTGGGTTAATGCTTGGGGATATTTTTAGAGCGTCCTGCATAAAGATAATATTTAGAATTTAGTGAAAAGAGAGAATAAATCTAGCCCAATACGCCTCTAAGATGACTTTCCAAATACCTTAATATCAATTTTAAAACTTAAAGTTCCACCTAGGTAGAATGGACAGTTTACATTTGTGAACATTTCTGAAGAGTTAGAAAAAAATCACCAGCTTCAGGTTTTAGAAATATTTGTCTTTGTTCAAATCAACACTGAGTAGCATTTGTAAAATTGCATTTTTATCTGTTTTCAATTTCTATGAAATGTTATGAGATATAGTTCATCTTTGACAAGAACTGTTGATAAGTACATAGTGGGATAAGTGTCCCGAATATGTATAAATCCTCAACATATCATGAGTATTGCATATGTGTATATATATATTTTTTTATTGTGGGTAAAAATTAAAATTTTCACAATACATACCAACATTTGCAAAATGATATATAAATATATATGCATATATGTGCATTTGTTTACAAAAATGTTATTTATGTATATATATAAATATATTTTAAGAGGTGCTTAGATATCCAAAATATTACACGGAACCCACTGGGATTCCCATGTTGCCCACCTCCCACACCTCCCACCACATCCCACACAAACATCTCCCACAAGGGCATATGTATATTTGTATGTATATATTTTTTCTTATAGATGAGAACTACTTTTGGCATCAGGTTTAATTATTGTGTATTCAGTAAGTAGGACTGTAGCTGAACCCAGCATTTAATTGTGTAACTATTCTGTCACTACATTCATGGCAATACATTTTTACTTTTGGAGATCAATACATATTTCAATTTAGTTTATTGCTTAGTAAATTTCTAGAATTTGCCAGCATATCTTTTTGGCATTTTTATGCAGAGTTAAACATGAGTCTGTAAATCTTACATTTTGTAAGGAAAAATTCTCTTATAATCTTAAAAAAAAAACACAAAGCATCTACATTGGGTCTAAATCTGCATTATTAATTCACTGTAAAATAGATCCAGTTGGAGTACTTGTTTTTGCATTAAATTAAGCCTTTGATGTTCTTTAATGCTTTGATTTAGCCTCTAATTTGTCAGAGCACAAATGCACCAGCAGCTGTTGAAAATATCACTTTTGCAGTACTGTTCCTGGCCAATAAAACCCCAACAAGTCATCTTCCTATCTGGCTGCACAAAATAGCATTGAAAAAATAGTCATTGCTTTGAAGTAACACTCCAATTATAGGTTTTAACCCTACAGGTCACAGTTAGATTATTTATACAATGCCAGTGTAATTCTGTCTCAATTCTAGGCTTTCTGTGTGTCCAGAGCATTCACCAGCTCCACTGGAGGAAATTTCAATCGGCCCCTATGATGGCACTGACCTGTATTTGATAGGGTGAGACAGCATTTGGCTGATTCTTGTATATTTTGTGCATTATTTAACTTTCTAGGATATATTTAGCAGCAAATGCAAACTATACTAAGATTGCCCTTTCCTCCTTTCAGAAATCAAGGGGCTAAGATGTTTTTTCATCATATGGTGATATTAATTCCATCAGCTATATGATACATATGCATGTATGTATATTCATACTGTAATCCAGTAACACATTTTATTTGACAACCATTAATGATTTGGGGATCTTTCATTGTGAGTTTAGTCATGTGTCTCTTCTACTCGGGTTAAGTGCCAGTGTTGATGCTTGACAGCAAAAATGGACAAATCTACCATGCTGGTTAAATTGTCTAAATTTATTACATTAGACAGTTCTTGGTAAATGCATCTGCCAGCAGGAAATATAAATGCTACTTTTGCACCAAGGCAGCTAGCTCTCTCATTTCTGGCTTTTTGATAATATTCTGTTCTACATTTGCATCAAAAAGATTGTGATGGAAGAACATGTTTTTAATTAGTTGCTATGCTGACAACCAACAATTAGAAGGAAACTCATATGATACTAAAGAGAAAAATAAAATAAATCACCTGTCCAGTGGAAAAGTAGAATATGATCTTTACCTCATGATTTTCAGATGTAAAAATTCCTGTAAATAGAAAACTTTACTAGGTTATGAATTATTGCAGTAGGTTGTTTTAGAATCTGCTATGTAAAGTTGTTTGATTTTACTGACAAGTTAGAAAAAAATGTATTTTCTGTTTTACCCACCTCTTGCCTTCTTTTTTCCCCATATAATAAACTTTACCTATAGAGAAGTTTTAGATGGTGTAAGAGTAACAACGAAAGTATAAGGGATTCCCATATACTCCACTCCCTCCCCCTCACATCAATGCATACATCAAAGTGAACAACTTTTACACATTTGGCTATTGGCAAAGTACTTGACTGAACCTTAGGGATTAGGTTTGTACTCCCCTTCCTATAAACCTTTTTTTTTTTTTTAAATACAGAATTTTGAGATTCTGTGAAAATAAGGACCTCAGTTGTTCTTAAATTGCTTGTTAGTTGTAGAACTGCAGATAACAAGCTTCTTAAGACCCAAAATGGAGCTCTGAAGGTTAAAATAGAAAAAGAAACAAAAACACATCAACTCGTTGCATTTCCCCCGCCCCGTTTTTACTTAGTAACAATACATATCACACACATTACTTTAAAACTGATGTAGTGAAAGGGACCTGAATAATACATTGCAGGCCTGACCAGAGATGTTTGCTTATCCACATAAAGTAATTTGCTTCTTAGCACAGCTGGGTTCCCTTTTGCAAGTGTTTTATTTTTTATGAAGTAAAGAGAAAACATTATATTTGTAAACCAATGTTTTAATCTAATTGATGACAAGTCAATGGCCTAGAATAGCAATGGCTGCCTCAACACACCTCTCAATTTGCACATTTTAGGGCCTACTATGCTGGAGAACTGAAGCATGAGGCAAATGAAAAAATATGAAGTTCATAATCTAGAAAGACCTGCCTGGGTACAGCCATAAAAGCCACAACTGCCAGCTCAGGTGGAAAAATGTTGAAGTGAGAAATGTATTCAATAAATAGAAAACACAGCATGGAGCTGAAAAGTGTGCATGAGAAACTGGTTAGGAGATTCGAGTAATGGAAAAGGAAGCAGATGGAGCATGAGTGTACATTAAACAGTAGTGTTCATAGCTTGTGACATAAAGAATTCCTCTGGGAGTCTAATTCTTAACTATCTTCAAATTCATTCAATTTAAAATATCATGGTCTTGTTATCATCTAATTTTGCAGAAATTTTATTGAAAATATTATAGTGATGGACTGCATTTCATTGCTGAAAGTGCTCACTGATGGAATAGACTAGATTCTGAAAGTTGATAACTTGATATTGTGGTAACTTGGCTTTATTAAGTTCTGCTTGCCTCGTTGGAGCGCCATGGTTTCAGTGCGTGAGCTTCTGGCTGTCGCTGATATCTAGGATCTCACAGGCATATGCAAGTGTGATGGTGGGTGCTTATAAGTAGAACAGGAAGCCGTGAGATTTTATAGACATGTGAGACAGTGGTTAAAAGACATTTCCAACTATATATGAAGCATGTCAGGACTCCGGACAGGATGTTGGCTATAAAATAAAATAAAATAAATAAAATAAAATAAAATAGTTGGTGTTCACAACTTCAGAATACTCATCACTTTCACAAAAACATGAGAATCTCTATTAGGGGTTGTTTCTTGTCCATTCATATGTTACTTTCTATAATAGGGTTTCATGATGAGAAAGATAGTTGCCTTTTTTCACTATTCCCACAATGAAGTTTAGCCCTTGGTTTTGTTTAATAGTCCATAATGGATTTTTTAAAACAAATCGATTTTATTGATATATATTAATAAAGCATACAATTCATCCAAAGTGTACAGTCAATGGTATTTGGTATAATCACATAGTTGTGCATTTATCACTTCAATCATTTTTAGAGCATTTTCATTTTCATAATGGATTTTTATGAATTCATTTTCTAAATCTTTTTTGAATCTTTCTGTATTTTTTTAACTACATTTCCTCTGAGCAATGAGTTAGAAAACATATTTTTCTTTCAAAAAAATACTTTTTACTTGCCCCAAACACTTTTCTATAGAGTGCTAAAGCCTAGAATTGATAGAAAAGCATATAAATATACTTAACTATTGTGATTTTAATGATTAAAATCATATAGCATTTATTTTTATATGTAGTTTAGGCTGAAGAATCACGATCATTTCCTTTCCTCACATATCCTCTCCTTTCTTCCAGCTTCTATTCTCCCGTTTCTGTTCCTTGTACCCACTTCTCCTCATATTTCCCATTAATTTTTGTTAATTTCTGATGACTTAGTAAGGAGAAAAATAAGTGATAGATAGATGCCTTGTCATTTGCTTATTTCCCTATACAGAAACAGTAAGAAGAATCTGCCCATACTGGGCACAGGTACAGATAAAATCACTGGTTTTTACCTGCTTTAGTTAACATTTATCACTCTCTTTCTACACACCTATCCCTCAGTCCTTTTTAAAAACCATCTCAGGGAAAAACTTGTGTTTTTCTCTCTCCTCTTTGCCTAACTTATGAATTCCCTCCTTCAGAACTTTAGCTGATGGGTCCTTTCTGGTATCTCTAGTTCCTTCGTCTAAATGACACAATCTTCCTCTGCCTTCAAATATGTCAAAGTTTCTCTTATGTTGAAAAATGACTTTTCTTGGACTTCACTGCCACATCTATCTATCCTTGTCTTTTTATTGAAAACAAGTTTTTTTGTTGTTTGTTTTTGCCTACTGCCTCACTTTACCAACCAAATACGTGTTTTGTAACCTCCTGAAATATGTCTCTATCATCGTGGAAATGACAAAATTGAAGGCTGCTAATTACAAATTGCCAATACGCTTTCCTCAGTTGTTTATTTTCCCTTTTAATTACCCCCTCTTTTTTTTTTTTTTTTTTCTGGCTAAATCCTCTCTTTTGAAATCCTCCTACCCTTGAGCCATAGTAACTCTTTCTTTTTTATATCTCTGGCTTTTTCTCCTCTAGCTCTCTCATGGGCCCTCTTTCTCATTGGCTCCCCATGGGTTCCTCTCTGGCTTCAAAAGCTCAAGGGGATGTTTCTGTTTACATCATCCCTTGGTACTTGTAGTCAATCCTTTCAATGATTTATCAATCACCTCCGTCCTGATTCCTTTGATTTATTAATTGAGGGCTGTTTTAATTTTCTGGGTTGCTAAAGCAAATACCATCCAATGGATTGGCTCAAACAATAAGAATTTAATGACTCGTGGTTCTCAAGCTAGAAGAAGTCCAAAACCAATGCATCATCAAGGCTAAGCTTCTCCCAAAAGACTGTGGCATACTGAGGCTGGCTGCTGGGGAACCTTGGTCCTTATCTTCTCTGTCACATGGCGATGCACACGGCGGCCTCTCCTGGCCTCTTCCTTCTCTTCTGGGTTCCTTTGATGTTCAGCTTCTGGCTGCTCCCTCTTTGGTTTTCTCTCTGTCTGAATTTCATCCTGCTTGTAAAGGGCTCCAGTAATAAGGTTAAGGTTCATCATAAGTGAGCTGGGCTGCACCTTAACTGGAGTCACCTTATCATAAGGTCTTACTTATAATGGGTTCACATCCACAGGAATGGGTTCATTTTAAGAATAAGTTTTTCTGGGGTACATACAGTTTGAAACCACCACAAGCACCTATTATATGGTAATCATTGTGCTAAACCTTAGTTTTCTTCTGGAGGTATAAAGGCTTTTTTGTTCAGGGTTTTCTTCATAATTTCACTGGTAAATCCTGCTATTACTCCAAGTGCTAAGATTCTAACTGTATATCATTCTTTTTTTTTTTTTTTAAGATTTTATTTATTTACTTTATCCGTTTTAAACCCCCCCCTTCCCCATTTGCTGTTTTGTGTCCATTTGCTGGGCAATTCTCTGTGTGTGTTTCCTGCCATCTCTTCTCATCCTCCTCCTCCAGTCTTCACTAAGATTCGATCCTGGAGACTTCCGATGTAGGAGAGAGGTATTCTGCTGCCTGCGCCACCTCAGCTCCTGGCTTCTGGAGCTTTTGGAGCTTTTGGAGCATCTCGTCTTGTCTCTCCCCTGTTACGTCATCATCCTGCTGCATGGCTCCCGAGGCCCGACAGCTCAGCTGCACACAGAGCCTGGCAGCCCATGCGCCTTCTATATATATATATTTTTTTTATTTTACCGGGAGGTTCCGGGGATCGAACCCAGGTCCCTCCCATGGCAGACGGACGCCCAACCATTTGAGCCACATCCGCCCCCCTGTATATCATTCTTTAAAAGTTCTCTTTTTCCTGACTTTCTTCTTTCTGGTAATAGCATCTTTATTCTTCTAGCTACTTTGAGTAGAAATTATACCATTTCCTGTGACTCTACCAACCCTTTTCTCCCCTCACATCCACCTGCCACCCCAGACTCAGCCACTCACCAAGTTCTGCTAATATTTTACTTTATTGCTTTGCATTTTGTCCCTTTCTTTGCAATTCCTACTAGATAATCTCAGACTAGGTTCTTAACATCACATGGGAGGCTTATTGCAAAATCCTTCTCACTTATCTCTTTCCTTTCTTTTTCAATCTATATAAGAGCACAAAACTTATCTAAAGACTCTTTTCCACCTCAAGCCACTTTCCTGATTAAAAATTTGCAGCATTGACTCATTGCCTATAGCAGTCTTTCCAGTGTGGAACACTAATTCCAAAAGATGCTCTGAGGAACAAAATTTCTACAGAAAAACAAAAACAGAAACAAAAAGTTTTGGATGTGCTGCCTCGAAGATACTGTCAGTGCTTATTAGCATATTAGAATTTCTAACTCAGATTCTCTCAAAAACTTTTGCTCATGGTATTTTCTTCTTTGAGAAACCCCATTTACTATCTAAAAACTGAGTGTTCTGTAGAATACAACCTAGAAAACCCTGGCCAGTTGGATAATATCTAAATTTCCATGCATGTAACAAAAATAATGAAAGGTAGTTAGCATTTATCAAGTCACTGGAAATCACTTTCCTAAGTACTTTTTAATTTAGCCTTCATGATAACTGAAGTTTGTGTTACCATTATTTAATCTTATTTTAATTTCTTTTATTTAATCTTTATCATACCCTATGAAGTTGGTATTACCACTATCCTTATTTTCCCGAGGCTCAGAGAGGTTTAGAACCTGTGTGACCACTCAGAAGCAAGTGGAATAATAGAATTACAAACCAAAGTCTGTGGGATTCCAGAGTCACAGGTTTTAAGTTCTATATTATGTAGCTTCTAATGTAGTACAAGATTCTGCCCACTCTGCTCCTATCCTCCTTTTCTAATTTAACCTTCTTCTCTATAGTAAATGAGTGACGCTCATCTACTATAAACTATAAACCTCCTCTCCACCTTCCAACACCTTGACCACATTTTTCTCCAAACAAATTTTCTTCTCTCTTCTGCCTGCACAGCCAAATCCTCTATTAAGTCTCCCTCAAGGATCTTAATAGACCTCAATACCCAGATCCTGTTTTATCTGCTCTAAATCCCAATGTGAGCCCATCCTTATGCCATTCATTTGCTACTATATTATTTTTAAAAGGACACACTCATCTTCTCTTTCCTCAATGAAATGAAAGTCTCCCTGTGAAAAGGAACCGTAGTTTTAAATTTGAATATATAAATGAATAAAAGAGATATTACTGGGTTTGGTGGTGCAGCGTTGACAGATGGGTAGATTAGATAGGGCAGGTTCAAATACACAGGACATGTAACTATGAATCTTGACATTCCATGAGTCAAGACAGGGGAGTGTCATATGCCCCAGGGGGGTGAGGAGGAAGGAACAGTTAAGATCTAATGGGGTATTTAGTGGTCATGGGAAAGGTTTTTCATTACCTTACAGTAATGGACAAAGGACATGGTAAATATCATCAAAATTTATTAAACTGTATTATCTAAATTGTAAACTATACTGTAAATCATTGATAATGTTTAGTTGCTTTTTTTTGCTATCTGTATAACAGTTATAACAATGCTAACATCCAAAAAAAAAGGGGGGCGGGTTTAATATGGGGTGGGGAAGGCGGGGGTGGTTTGGTATCTGGGAGTCTCTGGTATTACGTGTGTGACTTTGCTGTGACCTAAAACTTCTTTGAAAATTAAATGAAAATTTGGGAGACACTGGGGATTGAGAGGGGGAAGGTGTCACGGCACACTGGACATCTGATAACACAGTGATAAAAGGACAAAAAGAATATATATATATATTTTAAAGGCATTTCTTTTACTTTTTTTCCCCAGTTTTTTGAATGTCCCAATCTGCTAATTATATTTTGTTTTGTTTTTTGTTTGATTGTTTTTTTTTTTTTTTCCTGAGTTTCTTTATGTTTGTCTCTTGCATGTAAGCTTATCATTGTTGTTTCTTTTTCCTACTAAGTGTATTTGATTATTATATGGGCTACATGTTCATGGAAGATTTAGATCACAGAAGGGTTACAATGGGTACTGCAGGGGATTATTGGTGGGGGGTGTCTGGGAGGGGGGATTCATGGGAGTAAGATCATCTGAATATACATGAAAGATATACAAAATTGTTCAAAAGATCAAAGGATGGGGCAGCATGGTTATGATGGGTGGACAATCATTCAATAAATGAGGGAATCTGAATTCCTAGCCTGGAGAGCTCTGCCACATTCTCCAAGGGAGCAGCAACAGTTCTCTGAGTGCAGGGACAGTGTCTATCAAAAGAGGATGGCCCACTGATGAGTTCTTGTTATTGATGACTACCCTTATGAGTCTTTGCTCTTGTAACTGAAACTTAGCTTACTATTATGGGGTGCCTAAGGGTTGCCACCTGAGAGCCTCCTTGTTGCTCAAATGTGGCCTCTCTCTAAGCCAAACTCAGCATATGATGCATTACCTTCCCCCCAACATGGGACATGACTCCCGGGGATGAGCCTCCCTGGCAACGAGGGATTAATACCAAGTGCCAACTGGCAACACAACTGGAAAAAGACCTTGAATAAAAGGGGGAAAAGGTAAAGACAAATGAATTCAAGTGGCTAAGAGACTTCAAAGAGAGTCAGGAGGTCATCCCAGAGGTAACGCTTACGCACACCTCAGTAGGAGCTCATAGAACATCAAAGTGCATATCACGCCACACAGAGGAGCTCCTGAAAGCTTTGGAGACACCCAGGTCCTATATAAGGGGGGATAGCCCCAGAGACTGATGCTTTATCAGTGAGCTCTATTTTGGAATCTGTGCTCCTGAGAGTGACAGAATTGGACTCAAATAAGTCCTCCCTGCATATGGTTCATCAGTCCCTTCTATTCAAACCTGTATGTGATGCTGGAGTTTTTAAGATTACTTCCAGAGAGTGGAGCCTCTGGCCTACCTATGTGCCAGGTGTGCATGGAAGCTCGGTGGAGCTGCAACTCCTACCTTACAGCTCAATGGACTCATCCAAGTCACCTGGCGAGGAGACAACCATGGGCAGTGGCCATCCCAGGGAATGGAGAGGGCCTGCATCTGCAGACAGGATCATCCCACCCACCATATCCATGGGATATAAGCCCTCTCTCACTTGGAGGTGGATTGGGCATCACCATCCCAGTCCCCTCAGGATTGGGGGAAGAACTATGGACTAGAGTGGACTTGATGGTATTCTGTTGTACACATATGGTGATTCTAGCAATGGAAGAAATTATAACAGTGAGGTGGAGCCGGTGGCCCCTGGACACTTTTGGGGCAGGGAGAGGGAAAAACAGTTGTAATATAGGGGCTTTTTCTAAAAGTTTTGTGACCCCATCTATATATGCTGCTATATTCAAAGAAATAATGATCTAACTCCAGATGACCTAAGGGTATTTTAGCTGTTTAGAATTAAAGGGGGAAATTGAAAGTTGTAGGCAGTTCTTGAAACAAAAACCTTCCTAAAAATCCCTTTAGCTAAATCTCTCTGGCAAAAATCCTAAGCCTTTTGCTTTTTAATGTCCATAATTTCTCCTCCATCATTCTGCCTTTCCTCACCACTCTATCTTCCTGGTCAGGGCATCCTTGCATGCACTCCTGCTGCCTCAAGTACTCCTCTGACATTGCCTGCTGGATCCTGAGGGAAGGCATTGCTTCCTGCTCTTTTTGCTTTTCTTTTTAGAATCAGAACAATATCTGTTAAATTTTGCCTAGGTTTTCAAATTTATTGGAATAAAACCTTTCACTACATTTTATTGTAAATGTTAAATTCTGCTTTGTTGGTCTCTTTTTTCTTGACCTGTTGATTTATTTGTGCCTTTGGGGGGGGGGTCATATTTCCAAATTTTTCTTTATTTTGTATATCTTGAAAAATGCACATCTCTTGGTTTTAAGGATCAAATCTGCAGTTTCAGTTAGTTTTTATTTTAATTGACTTCTGCTTTTATCTTTCTTAGTATGTTCCATTCTTTTTTCTCCCTAACTTCTTTATTTTCCTGCTTTTATATCCCCTCCTAATATAAGTATTTTGCCTATAAAATTACTTCTAAATACTGCTATAGTCTCAGCAAATTCCAAAGATTTACAAGGTATTACTGTTATTGCCATATCATCCCAATTATGAATAAATTCATAATTTATCTCATTTTAATTTTCACTTTGTATACAATGAATGGAAGGATATTACGTTGTTTGCAAGATATTTCACTTTTTGAAATGTGTCATGTCCTTCTTAGTATAAATAATGAATTATTAGTTTTCTGAGCTTTTAATGGATACTTAAAAATAATTTATTTCCCCTGTTAAAAGATATACCCAATTCAGAGCATAAAAAACAATGAGAAAATTGTATTAATATGTAAAAATTTTCTTTTTGAATACATTTTTCTGGAAGAACACATTTGCCATTTGCTAAATTTTATTTAATTTAACAAGGATGCATTTCTGATGTGAATATGTAATTATAATTATTTAACTAAAATAAAAATTGATAAAACATTAGGAAAAAATGTATCTGTGTGACAGTGAGCAAACAAATTGTGAATTCTTAATATTGGGTTTATGGACTCCTGGGGTAGGCCTATAATTTTGAAAATTTTTTTGAATGGATATATATTCATTTATTGTTGCTATTATCTGCAAAAGAGTACAAAGTTTTCATAAAATCCCCACATGTGCCTGGGACCTCCAAAATGTAAAAATTCAGAGAGGTCTAGAAAAATGATATTTTAGTATGGAATATACTTATTTCCACTCCAACATATTGGAAATATAGTATACCATCTCTAAAAGCAGTAACATTTCTGTGTCATTGTTATTCAGCATGTAATTCTATAATCAAAGGGAGAAAAAATGGTTTGAAAATATATGTAGTCCATTCCTCTGCTACTAAAACAAAGAATTCCTAAACCTAACTTACAGGTGCAACACTCATTAACATTTTAAAAGCTTTAAAAGTCTCGTGGATATTCTTCCTATATCTAACATAAATCCATTGTTATGCATTTTAGCTTCACTTGTTTAGAATTCTGCTTTAACTATTTTATCTATCTATTTATTTATTTATTTATTTTTTTTATTATGGGTAAAAATCAAAATTCTCACAATACATACAAACGTTTGTAAAATGATATATAAATATATATGCATATATGTGTATTTGCTTAAAAAATGTTATTTATATATATATATGCATATATTTTATTGCTTTAACTATTGAATTAGCTTTGTGCTGGTTGCAGCTCACGTTTAATGAAGACATCTCAGATTAGATATTTGTTGATTTTCTATTCCATTTTAGGTTGAGATTTTTCTGGTTCTTCATTTGCTTAGTGATTTTGGATCATCTAACAAGCTGAATCTTACGTGAGATTGTGAGTCTACGAGAAACATTTCAAATGTAATGATATTGCTGGATTAAAATAAAAAGATAGGAAAAGGTATACTATGCAAACACTCATCAAAACAAAGCTGGAGTAGTTTATTAATATCAGAAAAAGTAGACTTCAGAGAAAGAAACTACTAAGAACAAAGAGGGGCATTACATCATGATAAAAGGGTTAATTCACCAGGACACTTAACAATTCTAATTATGAACACCCCCATCAACATAACTTCAAAATAAGTGAAGCAGAGTACTAAAGAGGTGGAAAGAGAAACAGACAAATAAACAATTATAGCTGGAGCCTTCAACACTTTTCTCTCAACAATGGTTAAAATGGACAGATAATTAACAAATATATAGAAGATGTGAACAATATCACCAGCCAAATGGACATAATTGACATTTTTAGAACATGTCACTTAACAATAACAGAATATGAATTATTTTTAAATGCACATGGAACACTCACCAAAGACCTTAAGGTTATCCAAAATAACCCTAACAACTTTAACAGCTTTAAAAGAACTGAAATCAGAGTATGCCCTGTGACCATATGGAATTAGATTAGAAACCAATACAATAAAGATAGGAAAATGTCCATGTAATTGGAAATTCAACAATATATACTTACACAATTCATAGTCAAAGAGAAACTCAGAGAGAGAGAAAACACAAATTATCAATATCAAGAATGGAAAGGAGGAGTTCCTGGAAGATGATGCCAGAGTAGGCAAGCAGGGCTCAGCTCTCACAAAAGCCATGGAGAAAGGGCCGAAGCAGTCCAAAGGACCCACTTCAGTGGTCAGCAGACCAGGACAGTGCTACACAACCCCCAGGAGGGCAAGGAACAGAGAGATGAAGAACCGAAACAACAACCGTGAATTACTAAATCCCCCGTGGTGGTCGGGAAGTGCACCCATTCTGCACCATCAAGGTGTGCAGCCTGGATAGAACCCGTGACTCACTGTAGCTGACTGAGAGGAACAGACATCTTCTTCCTTGGGAAAAAGAAGAATATGGTGAGAGTGGGGAGTGGTTTCTCTTCAGTGAATTTGGCCATCAGAACCTACTTTGAATCTCGGCTTGCCCAGACCAGAAACACTGGCCAGTAAAGGTTGAAAGACACACCTTTGTGGAAGAGATCGCTGATGACTACCACATTTTAGGACTGTCTTAATGCAAAACCCTGGGGAAAATCAGCACCCCATTAGAGAGTCCTTGGCTAGATTGTGATAACTTAAACTGGGCAAATTTAAAGACTCAGAATAAGTTGAACCAAAAATCAAAGGAGAGCAATGGAAAAAGAAAAAACTCTAAGCAAGAAAGAGAAATTGACTGTTAGAATAAATTCAACAACATATCAGATGCCTAGACATAAGCAAAAAATTACAAACCATACTAGGAAGCAGGAAGAGATGGCCTAGCCAAGGAACAAATCAAATATCCTGATGAGATACAAGATTTAAGATAACTAATCAATGATAATCACACAAATATCCTAAATCAATTCAAAGAATTTAAGGAAAATATGAATAAAGAAATAAAGGACATTAAGAAGACACTGGGTGATCATAAAGAACAATTTGAAAGCCTGAAGAGAAAAGTAACAGAGCTTATGGGAATGAAAGTCACATTGGAGAACACTAAAAATACATTAGAGGCACATAACAGCAAGTTTGAATATAAGGAGGGTAGAATTAGTGTTATCGAGGATAGAACATCTGAACTTGAAAGGACAGGAGGACAGAAACAGAAGAAAATGGATAAAATGGAACAGGGTCTCAGGAAATTGATGACAACATGAAACACACAAACATACACGTTACTGGTGTCTAAGACCATGAAGAGAATGGAAAAGGGGTAGAAAGAATATTTGAGGATATAATGACTGAAAACTTCCCAACCCTTATGAAAGACATAAACATCAATACCCAAGAAGGACAACTCACCCCAATCAGAATAAATTCAAGACACGTACTATTAAGAAAGACAAATAATCAGAGATAAAGAGAAGATTCTGAAAGCAGCAAGAGGAAAGCAGAGCATCACACACAAGAGAACCTCAATAAGATTAGTTGCCAACCTCTCATCAGAAACCACAGAGGTGAGAAGACAGTGGTATGATCTATTTAAGGTACTAAAAGAGAAAAACTGTCAGCCATGAATTCTGTATCTGGCAAAAGAATTTTTTTGAAAATGAGAATAAGCTAAAGTCTTCACAGGCAAACAAAAGCTGATAGAATATGTTAACAAAAAGACTAAATTTACAAGAGATACTAAAGGGAGTGCTACAGCCTGAAATGAAAAAACAAGGGTGAGAGAATTGAATATTATTATGAATATAGAATATTAGAAATGAATATTATTAGGAAGGGTAAATTAAAGGGTAAAAAGACAGACAATAGTAAGATATGACAATGGAAAGTCAAAGGATAAAATGGATGAAATAAGTAATGCTTTTACAAATAACATGGAACTTTAATGGATTGAATTCCTCAATTAAAAGACATAGACTTACAGAATGGATAAAAAAATATGTGCCATCTATGTGTTGTCTACAAGATACTCACCTCAGACATAAGGACCCAACCAAATTGAAAGTGAAACACTGGAAAAATATATTCCATGCAAATAGTAACCAAAAAAGAGCCGGAGTAATGATACAGATATTGGACAAATTAGATTTTAAATGCTAGACTGTTATAAGGGATGAAGAAGGTCATTATATATTAATAAAAGGGGCAATTCACCAAGAAGAAATAACTGTAATAAATATTTATGTACCTAAACTTGGTGTCCCAACATATATGAGTCATACACTGGCAAAACTTAAGGGAGAAATAGATGCCACTACAATAATAGCTGGAGACTTCAATACATCACTCTCAACATTGAATAGAACATCTGAACAGAGGATAAAGAAACAGAGAGTCTGAATAATATGATAAATGAACTAGACCTAACAGACATTTATAGAACATTTTAGCCCAAAACAGTACTCATGGATCCTTCTCCAGGATAGGCCATATAATCAGTCACAAGACAGGCCTCAATAAATATTAAAATATTGAAATTATATGAAACACTTTCTCCAATCATAGTGGAATGATTCTGGAAATCAATAATGGACAGAAAAAGGGAAAATTCAAAAATATATGGAGATTAAACAACACACTCTTAAATAATCAGTGGATCAAAAAAGAAATTGCAAGAGAATTCAGTAAATACCTTGAGATGAATGAAAATGAGAACACAGTATATCAAAACCTATGGGACACCCATCCCAAGGAACAGAGAGTGTCTGAAATTGCAAGCAGGATAGTTCCATCCATCTGCCCCATGGGATCTAAGCCCCCTCTCAATTTGAAACAGAGTGGGCATCACCATCCCCAAATCCTCAAGATTGCGGACTGAACAATGGACTAAAGTAAACTTATTATTATTCTATTACAGAGTTATTATTATTCTAGTAGTGGAAAAACTTTAATCATTGATATAAAAGCAGTGGCCACCAGAAGTTCTGAGGGGAGGGAGAGGGAAAAACAGGTGTAATATGGGCATTTTTGGGACATTGGAATTGTCCTGCATGACATTGCAATGACGGATTACAGGCCATTTTATATTTTGTAATAACCTATAAAATGATGTGGGACAGAATGTAAGCTTTAATGTTATCTATAGTCCATGGTTAGTAGTGATGCTTCAACATATGTTCATCAATTTTGACAAATGTACCTTAGTAATGAAGGATGTTGTTAATGTGAGAAAGTATGGGAGATGGACGAGGTGGGGCATATGGGAATCTCTTATAGTTTTTATGTAACACTTATGTAATCTAAAGCATATTTTAAAAAAATTAACAAAGAAAGCAGCCACAGACAATAATAAATGAGTGAGTGTGGCTGTGTTCTAATAAAACTTTATTTATGAATACCAAACCAAACCAAACAAAATTCAAAGGACACCACAGAGGTAGTGCTGAGAGGGAAATTTATAGCCTTCAACGCTTACATTAAAAAAGGAGAAAGAGCTAAAATAGAAGACCTAACTGTACAGCTGGACATACTAGAAAAAGAACAGCAAACTAATCCCAGACCAAGCCTAAGTAAAGAAATAATAAAGACCAGAGCAGAAATAAATGAAATTGAGAGTAAAAAAAATAGAATCAACAAAGCCAAAAGTTGCTTCTTCGAGAGCAACAAAATCAACAAACCATTAGCTAGATCGACAAAGAAAAAAAGAGAGAAGATGCAAATAAATAAAATCAGAAATGAGACTGGGGTCATTATCACTGACCCTGCAGAAATAAGAGAGATCATAAAAGGATACAATTTACAACTATACACCAAAAAACTAGACAATGTAGATGAGATGGATAAATTCCTAGAAGCACATGAACAACCTACACTGACTCTAGAAGAAATAAAAGACTTCAACAAACCAATCATGTTATTCTACTATATTCTACTAACGGAAGAATTTTTATCATTGATATAAAGGCAGTGGCCACCAGAGGCTCTGATGGATGGGGGAGGGAAGAATAGGTATAATATAGGGGCATTTTTTGGACATTGGAGTTGTCCTGCATGATTGCAGTGATGGATACAGGCCATTGTATAGTTTGTCATAACCTACAAAATTGTGCAGAACAGAGTGTAAAATATAATGCAAACTGTAATCCATGGTTAGTAGCAATGCTTCAGTATGTGTTCATCAATTTTAACAAATGTACCACACTAACGAGCAATGTTGTTGAATGTGGGAAAGTTTGGGAGGGGGAGGAAGTGTGGCATATGGGAATGAATCCCTTATATTTTTTATGTAATATTTAAGTAATCTAAAGCTTCTTTAAAAAATAATAAAAAAAAAACACATATTACTTAGATATAGTGGTAAAAACAACATTGTACTGGCATAAAGACAGACACATTGACTAATGGAACAGAACTGAGAACTCAGAAATAGACTCTCACATCTACAGTCAAGTGATTTTTTTGACAAGACTGTCAAGCCCTCCCAGCTAGGCCAGAACAATCTTTTTAACAAATGGTGCTGGAAGAACTGAATATCTACATCCAGATATCTCATATCTCACACCTTACACAAAATTTAACTCAAAATGGATCAAGGACCTAAATATAAAAGCTACAACCATAAAACTCTAGAAGAAAATGTAGGGAAACATCTTTAAGATCTTGTGATAGGCAGTAGTTTCTTAATCTTTAACCTAAAGCATGAGCAACAAAAGGAAAAATAGAGAAATTGGACCTCCTCAAAATTAAACACTTTTGTTCTTCAAAATACTTTGTCAAGAAAGTAAAAAGGCAGTCTATTCAATGGGAGAAAATACTAGGAAACCACATATCTGATAAGGGCTTGATATCCATATTATATAAAGAATTTATATAACTCAACAATAAAAAAACAAGCAACCCAATTAAAATATAGTCAAAAGACTTGAATATACATTTCTCCAAAGAGGAAATACAAACGGCCAGAAAACATAGGAAAAAATGCTCAAAACCACTAGCTATTAGGGAAATGCAAATCGAAACTGTAACGAGATACCATTTCACCCCTTATAGAATGGCCATTATTAAAAAACAGAAAACTGAAAGTCCTGGAAAGGAAGTAGAGAAACAGGAACATGCCTTCACTGTTGGTGGAAATGTAGAATGGTGCAGCTTCTGTGGAAGACGGTTTGGCAGTCATATTCAAACTGAAGAAGTTGAATACAGAACTGCCATATGAGCCAGCAATCCTGTTACTAGGGATATATTCCTAAGAACTGAAAGCAAGGACATGAACTGGCATTTGCATACTGATGGTCATGGCAGCATTGGTCACAATTTCCAAATTATGGAGCCAGTCCAAGGGCCCATAAACTGATGAATGAATAAACAAAATGTGGTATATACACACAATGGAATGCTATTTAGCTGTAAGAAGAAATGAAATAGGGATGCCTATGATAAAATGGATGAACCTAGAGGATATTATGTTGAGTGAAATAAGCCAGGCACAAAAGGACAAATATTGTATTGTCTCACTAATATGAACTAAATACAATAAGCAAACACACCAAGGTAAACTCTAGAGTATAGGTTATGAGGAAATAGAAGGTTTATTGAGAATGGGAGATTTTGCTTCATGTATGTAGCATTATTAAAAAGTTTAACTGTAAAAGTGCGGAAATGAATAGAGCTGAGAGTAGCACATTATAATGAGTATAACTAACATTGCTGGCTTATAAATGTGACTGTGGCTGAAAGAAGTAGTATGTGCAAGTAAATGTCAATTGAAAGGAAACTGGATAATAATGTAGGGTATGTATAATAGTGATTTCAGTGGCAGTTGAAGATTGTGGTTAATAGTTTAAGTAGAAGAATGCTCTTCTTTTACAAAGTGCTAAGAATATAATGATACATGGGAAAATTACAACTAAGGTAACTTATGAATGATTATGAATGATAGTTAACAGTAATATTATAATATTTTGCAACAATGGCAAGAAGATATTTTTTCAGTAGTAGGGGACAACAATAGACAGGTATAAGGGCGTATGGGATTTTTCCTTTTAGAGTAATTAAAACATTCTAAAATTGCCTGGGGTGATGACAGCACAACTCTGTGATGAAAATGAAAGCCACTGAGTATACACTTTGAATGGACTGTACAAAGCATGGGACTGTATAACACAGGGAATCCAGTGGTGGATGATGTGCTGTGGTTAACTGGACAAATATAAGAATTTTTTCTCCTAAACGATAACAAACATGTAGTAGTAACATAGGGTGTTAATAGTTGGATGGTGTTGCAGTTTGAGAATATTTTAATGAATCCCAAAAAGAGAAAGATTATGTTTATAAGCTAATCTTTTCCTCTTGGTGTGATACTCTTTGATTGCATTAAATTCAGCCTAGATATCTTTGATTAGATTATCTTTTAAGGTTGGTGCTTTTTAAATTTGATTATGTCAGGGACTCTTAATATCCTTTAGCTCCTCATATTTTCCTTCATCTCCTTGAATTGATTTTGGAGATGTGTTGGAACTTCTTTGATTAGTTGTTCCAAATTCTGTGTCTACTCTGAAGTTTTAATTTGTTTCCTTAACTGAATCATATCTTTCTGTTTCTTAGTATGACTTGTAATTTTTTACTGATATCTAAGCATCTGATTATCTTGATGAATTAACTCTGAAAAGCAGAATATCTTTCTTATTTAGGGTTTTATTGTTGATTGGCTTGGTAGTAAGCTCTTCTTTGATGTTTGGTTCAACTTATTCTAGACTTCTGAAACAAAAGCCTATGTTTAACTGATCACATTTTCACAGCTCTTCACCTGACGTTTGCTCTGGATATGCAGTACAATTTTTAATATTGCACTTTTTGTATAGTTTCCTTTCCTTGGTTCTTCCTCTGTGAATCTTGATCTATTCTGTTGGTTTTTTGAGCACAATATTTTCCCCCAATACTTATGATTTGTTTAAATTCTCTCCTTCACTCAGTGCCTCCTTTTCCTTACACTTTTCACTTCCAGGACCCTTCTGAATTAAAGCAGTTCAGTTTAAATCTCCGTCTTTCTGGTCATTGAAGTTTTATGCCTCTGATTATCTCCTCCATAAGGTGTTCCACTCCAGGGAGACAGACGAGGTCAATCCAGAAAGCTGGTCATACCTGAACAGTCTATTTAGGTGGTCCAGCCAAGAGAAACTGAATTGAGGGAGTGCTCCACTTGCCAGCCATTCCAACATTGTCTCTACCCCACCACCTTGGGTCCCTTTTGAATGCAGCCCCTGCTCAGTAGCTTGTGTTCTACCCTGGGTCTCTGAGGACTTTAGTCCTTGTAACTGGATATGCATGGGTTTCTAATCTGCTGCTGTGAGTGGCTCTGTAGTCTGTATCTTCAGTGGGAGGCACCCAGTTGCTCTCTCTGAGTGACTCCCAAATTGTGCAGGACCAAATGAGGGGGAAGGAAATGAAATGGCAGTCCAGAACAGAAATTTCCTAACTGATATTTTTCCTTTTCTTCAATTCAGGCTTTTTGGAATCCTTCTCTAATCTTTACTGCCCTCCAGAGTTCTAAGCAAGTGGGATTTGTCCTTTCATTTGCTGAATCTCTGGGGAGGTTTTTTTAAGGGGATGTTTTATATTGCCATGTTGATGATGCTACTCCTGGAAATTGTTTTGAAATCTATTAACGTGTTTACTTCAAGCATATTTTAAAGGATATTGTTTGTTGTAAAATGTTTCATTTTCTGAGAACAATGAAAAGATATGTCATTCCTTTCCCCTTAAACTTTTCTTTTTAATCTAATGCATTTTGAAACATATAAAATACGACATTTCTCTTTTCAGCTTTATTGGCAGAAAGCTTTGTGTGAAATGTGTGGCCCATCTACAATAGGTGGCCATTATAATGTTTATTTTTATTTTAGCCTCATTAAAAATCTTGGTCCCTTCTTGGTCTTTTTTCCCCCCTAACATTTTATGTTAATTGATGCATTTTATACATCTCTGTCTTATTTTTGCTACTTTATATTATTGTACTGTATTTGTTTAAATAATTATTTTTATGAATGACTGGAGAAGAATAGTGGTCAAATGGTAAGAAAAATTAACTTTGTGTATTTTGAGAGATGGGATTGCAGATGATTTATATTTCCGTCCTTCAAATTTATTTAATTTGCAAATCTCTTGTAGGTTTAAAAAAGGGAACAAATATTAAACTTTTGAAAGCAGGATGAGTATAGATAAATAAATGAATAATACCATTTATTTAATCTGTGTGTTTTTACAACTCCTGCTTATTAAATGTATTTGGATTATGTAGTGTTATGTACAGTGATATTTGCTTTTCTCTCATGACAAGGTTATGAGATAAGTATTTCAGGATGTAGGCTGATTACTGTGATTTATTCCCTCTTCCCATTTAAGATATTCCATTGGCCAAAGTTTTGTTGGACAATGTCATTAAATCTTTCCACTTTCTTAATTTCTTTTGAGTCAGAACATTATCCAGACTCTCGTTCCCAGACTCTTCCTTGGGCCAGCCCAAGTGCAATTTCGCAAGAGGCAAAGTCTCCACTCCCTACTATGTTGCATTCCCAACCGTCTATCAAAGTTGTTCTTTTTTTTATTAAAATTTTAAAAAGATTTATTTAATTTATTTATTTTATCTCTCTCCTTGCTGCTTGTGCTTGCTGTGTCCATTTGTTGTGTATTTTTCTGTGTCTGCTTTCCTCCCTTTGTTGGGTCATCTTGCTGCGCCAGCTCACTGCGCTGCGTGGGCCAGCTGGCCTTCACCAGAAGGCCCCAGGAATCGAACCTTGGGCCTCCCATATGGTAAACGGGAACCCAACCACTTGAGCCACATCCACTTCCCTATTGTTCTTTCTTTATCTCTAAGTACTTCACACAAGTTTATGTTGCTGCCAAATTAACACTTCCCACAACACTGCTTTCTCCTTATTTATCTTTCCTCAAGCAAAATAAGATTCTCACAACTCTTCTAATTTCTACTCTTTTATTTGATAAAATTTGCATTTTCCTCCATTGACTCAAAAATATTAATTTGGTGATGCTACAAGGTAATGGATAATAGTTTTTATAACATGAAAATTGAAGACTACTGTATATTAAAAAGAAAGAGAAGACTTATAAAAGTGCCATTCAGGATTGGACAATTGAGAATAGAGGCTATTGATGAGGGCTGAGAGAAAAAAGATTCAGTTCCTGACTGCAATGATTTTGGTAAGGATCCTAATATTTAGAGCCTCAATAGATAAACCAAATTATTAATAAGTTACATAAGAGATCAATTGCTCACATTTTTGTGTTCTATAAAGCTTTTCTGTAGTCATAACATATTTTTATTTTATTTTATTTTACTGGGAGGTCCCGGGGATCGAACCCAGTTCCCTCCATATGGCAGACGGATGCCCAAGCATTTGAGCCATATCCGTCCCCTGTAGTCATAACATTTTAATGTTATTAAACTTATCAGAAGTATCAGAAGTATCTATGTTTCTGCTTCTTTTGAATTTATTATTCCCATCTGTTGTCTTCAAAATAGACTGGAAATAGTTTATTTCACATGAGGCAGTTACATTTTCAGGAGCTAAGTGAAAACATAGGCAAAGGAGAGAATTTATTATAATTAATTACTATGGATTATATTGGCATATGGTAGAGAATCTATTCTAATTTGCCCTCAATGTTTTCAGAGTTGTTGTCATATTTAAATTTATGCATATATGTGAGAAGGGTAGTGTTATTCCCATTTTAGATAAGAAAACGGAGATTCAGAGAGCTTTTGTGACTTGCCCATAATGAGTAAGTTTTGAAAATGGATACCTAACACAGAAATTCTGGTTCTAAATCTTATACCTTCTCTTTGATATATGATGCTTCTGGATAGTGATGTGTGGGGAAGCAGTAAATAATATCTTATATCTGTTATTTGTATTTGGCCAAAGCCTCTGTCCCACATCCATTGTCTTATACTATGCGATTTAAATTGTGTTTCAATGTTAACATGTTACTATTTGTAGAAATACTGGTTTTGAAAGAATGTATGTCCTTGGATTCCTACAGTAGCAACTTGCAATACAGAAAAACAGCAAGTAACAGCAAATCCTTACATAGTATTTGCCCTGTGAGAGGCAGTATTCTTACTAATTTAATCTTCATGACCCTTTGAGGAAAGACTATTATTAATCCCATTTTACAGATGAGAAAAACGAGGCACAGAGAAATTAAGTAAGTTGCCCATGGCTATAAGAAGTCATTAGTTATAAAAAT
This sequence comes from Tolypeutes matacus, assembly GCA_026826555.1. Classification (NCBI taxonomy): domain Eukaryota; kingdom Metazoa; phylum Chordata; class Mammalia; order Cingulata; family Chlamyphoridae; genus Tolypeutes; species Tolypeutes matacus. Next base: position 86,112,581 of record JAKSZT010053887.1, read on the forward strand.
GTAGATTTTCAGCCCAATTTCCTATAATATTATGTGATGTGAAAATGTATAAGATTTAGCAAATAAAGGCAACATTACCAATGTTAATCTTTTACTCTGGGTGTGTGTGAAATGGCAGTTTATATCGAGTTGACTATTGCTGCCAACAGTACTCCAGAGCCTCCCATTTTAATCAAGAAAATATTTTCAAAATCACCCCACAATTACATGTACAGTGATAAATACTTTGCACTTTGAGAATGTGGGCTAAAACAATACCAGGGTTACTTTTAAAATTTGAGCCAAGAAAAATAGTGTTGTGAATTGTCAAACAAAATAGTTATTTCTCTAAAAACCCCCATCTCTTTTTTTCTCTATAAAAAATATATGCATAGAGAATGCTTTCTGTGAAATATCTTTCTGGTCATATTTACAACATCATTGAACTTAGATTATTTAGTGCCACATTTTAGATGTCCATGACAAAACGAATGCTTTCCGTCAACCAGTGATATGGAATAATTAATCAGGAACCGTCACTAGAGGACCTATCCCTTTCTAGGTTGATTTGTAAAACGGGCTTGGGCGAGAGGCCTCTCAGCAGGCCTAGTCACGTTACCTGTAATTTTTCACATACGTATAGTTCATCACTAGTGACATTCTGGCTTTCAGATCAGTCATCTCTTAGGACTTAAAATTGATAGATCAGTCTCAGCATAAAAAGCTATCATTCCCGTAGACCAACTGTTTACCAGAGTATAACTCCTCCTGTGTCTCATTTCATCACACTGTTCCACACAGTGATGTTTCAATGTGAAATGAAGTTTTTTCATGCTGTGCTTCTGAGTAGAAAAAAGACAGAAGTACATGCATGATAAATGGTGAAGATTCCATCATAACCCTTGCAAAACAATTCAGTATGGAAGCATTATACTTGCTTTAATAATTTAATGCAGAAAAAAATAATTTAATGCAGAAATGTGGCTTTTAAACTTTTATAACAAATACTATTTATGTGGTGGTAAGGGGAAGATCAATTACATTTTCTGTAAATCACTTTATCTTCCAACTTATTTAGGAATAAGCAAAATACCACCACCGTTGAATTGTCATGGTGAAATATCTGTGGCGACTGCAGTATTAGTAAAAAATAAAATTACCATCATGTTTTCCAATTGTACATATATTTATTTACAGTTCACAAGAGGAGGGATTTATTTAAAATTTTTATTAAATTCAAATGTCTTTCTCTATGTGGAGCTCAGGATGAAATTCTGGCTTTCTGTAAAAACAATAGGATTTAGAAAGAAGATCTTGTTTAATTCCCATATCATTGTCTGAAAGACATGGTAGTATTTTACATTCTCTCTGTGACCATAGAGTGCATTTTCTTTGCGAGTCTGAGCATGGCCTGATTGTGACATCAGCATCCCACTGATTACGAGTGTTGATTCAACTGATTTGGGTGACTGGGCTGGGTCCATAGACTCCTTCACAACCCAAGGAGCTGTGCATTGGAGGAGGATGACATCCCTGGGGAGACCAGGAGGAACCACTTAGTTTTTGTCAAAATGGAAATTATATTTTGCTTTTTGCATGTCTTTATTTCAACCCATGACAAAGGGTGTGAAAGACTGCTTTAAAAATGAAAGGTAAAATTGTTTAACCGAATGTGGGTTGAAATTATGCTTTCACAATGATGTGACATTGCAAATACTCAATGTTTCTTCTGAGGAAACATGTTAGCTTGCACTTTTAATCCTGGTTTTTCTGTTTTCAAAAATATTTAATAAATACTCTTTTAGACTGTCATGGTAGAAACCATAGTTTTTTGCAATATAATATCCAAGCACTAAGATGTGGTGAATAGATTAGTTATGGAATACATTGTTGCATGAGCAATGAACAAATGAGTTATCCCAAAGAACTGTCTGAAAAATGTTAGGAGATTTTTTTTAGCAATAAGATATATTTTAATGAAAATAACTTAAACAATAAAGTGATTGTTTTTGTCCTTTGGGAGGAGATGAAGGTCAGCAGTAATGAATTTGTTTTGTTGTTTCTCCAGAGCATAAATGCATGTGTGTGTGTGCGTGCATGTGCACATGCAAGAAAATAAGTAGTTCTAAAATTATTTGCATAGCTGACTTTCATATCTTGGGAATTAAAATTATATTGAATCCAGTTATTTTAGAAAATGAACAATATTAAAAACATATGGCACACTGAAAAGGAGCTTTCCACTAGGAAACTAATAGATGGGGGAACATATTATGTATTCATTGAAACATTCTAAAACCCAAGAAAAGTAAAATTGACATTATAAAGATTTTCTATTCAATTTTTAAGATAAAGCTACTCAAATCCAATATTAGTTTTTTTTTTTTTTTTTTTAGTTAGGCCACTAAAAAGAATTTATTGGGAACAATATAAGTTTTTGAAATAAGATACTTGTAATAATGCATATGTCAAGAATTATATCCATAATTTGTCTCACATCAGTGATTTTAGGAAATTTTCAACAGTATTTGCATTTGATTCTGAAATTAAGAAACTGGTTTTATTATTCAACTGTTAGAACCTGTTAATCCATCAAAGTGATTTTCAAAATAATCCTGGGGAAATTTAAAAAAATTCTTAACTTGTTAAGTACAGCTAAGACCAGAAGAGTATTTATTCCCAGACATTCAAAGTATTCTTTGATTGCCAATTATATAATTAGTAATGCAGGGGAGATAAAAATAAGTAAAGCTCAGCTGTTGCTTTCAAGTTGCTTTAAGAGGAATGGAGGAGTATGTACATAAATGGTTTTAACCAATTAACATAGCACATACGACATCATAAGAGAGGCACAGTTAAAGTGCTCTGGGTGATAGCACTGGAAGCATATAAGGAGTATTCAGTCAAAGTTTCAGAGTGGAAGAAACACGAATTCAAATTAGGCCTTGAAAATGTGGATTGGGGGAATTGGTAGGGTTGTCAGATAAAATATAGGATGCCCAGTTAAATTTGAATTTTATATAAACAATGAATAGTTAAGTGGATATTCCAAATATTGCATGGGTTATATCACACTAAAGACTACCAGTTTATTTGAAATTGAAATTTAACTGTGAATTCTTATTTGCTAAAGCTGGCAATTGTAGGTGTGGGGTATATTCTAACCAGAGCAAAGACTGTTCAAATGTGCAGAGGGGAGAAATCTCAGGGTACATAAGAAAATGAATAAATGATTGCATTGAATTTAGGGAATGATTTGTGTTGGGTGAAAGGAGGTATGTTAGTGATCACTAGGACAACCAGGCATAAGTTATAACTGTCCGGGCAAAGAGGGTGTCATAATGCTGAGACCATGAAGGGTAGCTGGACCATAGCATAGGAGGACCCAAAGAGAGGAGATATTTAGAGTCTAGTTAGTGTCATTGCTGGGAAGCTGTGGTACAGCTGCCTATGAAACCAAGAGAATATAATAATTTATGGAACAAGAACATGATCTAATCTTTGTGTTTGTGCAAATAATTCTTCAATGACTGTGGTTTAGAACATGTTTTTGGGATTGCAGAGACCCAGAGCATATGTCAGGCAAAGTTCCTAAATTCATCTCAGAATGCTGCTGAGTAAAAACTGTATTATTACCAATGTGAGAGTCTTCATTCCTGAGACTATGGAGACAAAGGTTTGGCTTATTTGGAACAGAATGCTGCAGAGGTCATAGGTACTCATCATATGCTCGTTTATTAGAATTCATTGGGGCATGAGTTAGCAGTGTCCTCTATTGCATCTAGAAAATCTTCTGTTAGAGATGGAACATAGTAAATCACTTGTCCAATGTGAAAGGAGAGGAATTTAAATAAGATTTCCCCCCATGGTATAAAAAGATGATATGTTAATATATGAATGCATCTGTATCAAGATGCTAAAATATCTTGATAACCAGCAGTTAAAAAGTTCAGTGAATTATTTTTATTATGAAAGGTTTTAACCATATGCAAAAGTAGAGAGAACAGTACAATGAATTTCCGTATACCCATGACCCAGTTTCAGCAATTATCAAGATTTGCCTCATTTGCTTTATCTAGCTCCTGTTTCTCTTTCCTTTGATGAAATATTTAAAAGCAGATCCCAGATATAATGATTGACATTTTTTATCAGTTTAATTTGATATATAACAATAAATTGACAGGGGTTTAGAAGATGTAATTGCAAGATGTAAATGATTATTTAGATTATGTTTGCATAGATACAGTCTGAGACTGAAAAAGGTACATTTATGCTTTGAAATTATCACACATTACCTGAACTAAATCCTTTATGTTCATAAGGCCTGCTAAATTACCAATCTTTTGCATTTGAATGCTATTTAACTGTACCCCCTACATCTCATCTTTTATTAGCACCATATGTACAAAAAGTTCTGGAAACTTTAGACAGGTCTATTTTATGCTGTCTTAGAGAATAAAAGATGAAAGTGGTTTGCTATATTTATACAATGATACAATATTATAACACAAAACAGAAAAATGGATTTGATTCTATTAATTAATCATTTGGCCTTTTACAATGGTCTTTGTTTATAAGAAATATTTGTTCATGTCATAATAATAGTTAAGTTCTCTAACTGGAAGCAAGAGAAGTAATCTTTAGCAAAATGTATTTTATGGGTCAGCAAAATATAGATGAAAGAGCAATATATATGAATATAAGTATTATTTTTAAAACTTTGTTTTCTTGAAAAATGAATCTGCTCATATTTACTTAAGCCACCCCAGCCAAGTCTAAACAAACAGGGTCATTTTTACAGAAGACTATTGTGTCTATCTGTTAATGTAAGATCCAAGATTTTGGAGTCTGCCTCAACCAGATCGGGAAGTCTAAGGGACATTAACCCAATGTGATCATGATCAGATCTGATGCACTACTAAAGGGCATCTGCCCAGCATCCCCATTGCTTCTGCTGGTCCTTCTTTGGTCCCACTGTTCTGGCCAGGCCACCTGTTGGTACTGGGTCCTGCTGTCATGCCCGCTGTATACCACTGCCGCAGGCTGGAGCCTCCCCAATCCCCAAATTTTAATGGACATTTTTTATATAAGTCGGATATGAGGATATACACTTCCTCAACCCTCGCATTCTTTGACCAACATTTAAAATAAAATTTGTTTTTCCCCTAGCTACAAATGTATTTTGTACAAAATATAACCAACTTAGAAAAAAATTGAAGACAAAAAATATAAAACATCCCAAATACAGCCAACCAACATAAGCATTTAAAAAAAGGTTTTGCTTGTAATGACTTCAAATTTATTGGAAGCTGCAAAAAATACAAACCAATACAAAGAATTCCAATGACCAACCCTCCCTAGATTTATCAGCTTTTAACATTTTGCCAGATTTGTTAAATCATTCTCTCTCTCTCATCTATATATTTTCTAAACATTTGAGAGTAGGTTGCATACATCATGCTTCTCTAACATTTAACACATCCACGTACATTTCAAAATAAAGATGCCTACTTAAGTAACCACTTCAATGCAGCTATCAAGTTAAAGAAATTTAACATTGATTTAAAGCATATAATACATATTCTGTTGTTTTTTTTTCAGTTGTCCCAAATATGCGCTTTTGTAATTTTCTCCATCATTATTAATTCTGGTTCAGGATCATGTATTGCATTTAATTGGCATTGTCTCTTTTGTCTTTCTTTTTAAAAAATTTGTAGTAACATATATGCAATACAAAATTTCCCATCTCAATCACTCCCGAGCCTACAATTCAGTGGTATTAATCACATTCACAACGTTGAGCTACTATCACTACCATCCATTACCAAAACTTTCCATCACCCTGAACAGAAACCCTGTACCCAAGCTGCTCATCCTCCTGCCTCCAGTAACCTATAATATAGTTCTGTTTCTATGAATTTGCATATTCTAGGTATTTCATATAAGTGGAGCCATACAATATCTTTCCTTTTGTGTCTGGTTTGTTTCACTCAATATGACATCTTGAAGGTTCATCCATGTTGTAGCTAAATCATAATTTCATTCGTTTTTAGAGCTGAATAATATTCCATTGTATGTATATATCACATTTTGCTTATCCATTCATCTATGGGTGGACACTTGGGTTGTCTCTACCATTTGGCTATTGTGGACAATGCTGCCATGAACATTGGTGTACAAATATCTATTTTGAGTTTCCGTTTTCCATTCTTTTTGGTATACACCTAGAAGTGGGATTGCTAGGTCATATGGTAGTTCTATATTTAACTTTTTGAGATACTGTCAAACTCTTTTCCACAGTGTTTTACTTTCCTACTAACAATGTATAAGGGTTTCTATTTCTCTGTATCCTCACCAGCACTTTTCCATTTTTTCCCTTCTTTACTTTTCTTTCTTTTAAAAATAATAGCCATTTTCATGGTGTGAGGTGATATATCATTGTGGTTTTCATTTGCATTTCTCTAATGCTAATAATGTTGAGCATCTTTTCATGTGCTTATTGGCCATGTATATCTTCTTTGGAGAAATGTCTAATCGAGTACTTTGTCCATTTTTAAATTTGGTTGTTTGCTATTTTTGTTGTTGACTGGCAAGAGTAATTATTAGCATTTTTGTGAATATACCTCATGGAGATATTCTCTCTCAAAAATATATATTTAGCATACATTTTGAACTAATCTATATTTGCTGCATTTTCCTTTCTGTCCACTAATTTCTTTGCGCCAGAGTTTTATTTTTAAAGAGCTGGAAAAGTATTTTCATATGGGTGTAAAATTACTTGATCCCTTATTTATAAGGAATTTCTTTTATGTCAGTTCTTTTTTAGTTAGTTTTTGTTATTGTTGTTGTTTGTTTGCTTTTTGTTTTTTGAGGTACAGGGGCCAGGGATTGAACTCTGGCACTCCTATGTGGAAAGTCACCACTCAACTACTGAGCCACCTCAGCTCACCTGAGTTGGCTTTTTGTTTGTTTGTTTGCTTGTTGTTCATTTTTTTGTTTTTAGGAGGCACTGGGAACTGAACCCAGGACCTCCCATGTGGGAAGCAGGCACTCAACTGCTTGAGCCACATCCACTCCCTATGTCAATTCTTATTTTAAAAATAAAAACATTGTAAAGAACATTTTTGTATATAGATCCAGAGATTTTCATATATCTTTGGATTTTCCTTACGTATACATTTTTAGAATAGGAGTTACTGAATTGAAGAATATGAAAATGAACCTTTTTTTTTTTTTTTTAAAGATTTTATTTATCTATTCATTTATCCCCCCCTTGCTGCTTGTGCTCGCTGGGTCAGCTAACCACGCCATGCGGGCGGGCTTGCCTTCACCAGGAGGCCCTGGGAACCGAACCCGGGGCCTCCCATATGGTAAACGGGAGCCCTACTGATTGAGCCACAGCCGCTTCCCTGAACCTTTTTTTGATACTGTCAAATTGGTCTTCAGAAAGGTTGTGACAAGTTTCACATGCAGTGCTCTATAAGGATATTACCATTTCTTCATATTGGATAATATGACAGGAAGGGCAGTTGAAAAACGGGCTTTTTCGGGACTTGGGGGTTGTCCTGAGTGGTGTTTGCGGAGACAGATGTAGACCATTTTACATCAGCATATACCATGCAGAACTGTGTGGGAGAGAGTGTGGTCTATGATGTGAACTGTGGTCTATGCTTGGTGGCAAGGCCCCAGGATGTGTATATCCATTGCAGGTGATGTGCCACATTGATGAAGGATGTTTGTGTGGGATGTTGTGGGAGGTGTGGGAGGTGGGGAACATGGGAATCCCTGTAATTTCTGTGTAATATCTAGGTAATATAAGCATCTCTTAAAAAAAAAAATATATATATATATGAAATTACATTTATGTAAGCAAATGCACATATATGCATATATATTTATGTATAATTTTACAAATATTGGTATGTATTGTGAAAAATTTGATTTTTACCCACAATAAAAAAATAAAATAAAATAAAAAAAAAACACCTCAAATTTAGTTTATGTATATTTTTAAATACTGGGTGACATTAACATTTGTTCACATATTTACAGATATTTTGCTATCTTTTATGATTTATTTATATCCTTTGTCTAATTTCCTACTAATTTTCTTATTGGTTTGTAAGAGTTTATAAGAGCACCTTATATATTAAGGATACAGTTACTTGGTCATATGTATTGCAGATAGATTTTCATTTTCATTTTAAATGTTTGTTACACAAAAGTTTCAAAAGTTTAGCCATTATATATCCTTTTTTTTTTCACTGTGTTGTTGTAACCTACAGAATTGGGTGGGGCAGAGTGTAGACTACAATGTAAACTTTAATCCATGTTTAGTGCAATGCTCCAAAATGTGTTCATCAATTGCAATGAATGTACATCACTAATAAAGGATGTTGTTAATGTGGGAAAACGTGGGAGGTGTGGGGAGTGGGGCATATGGGAATCCCCTATATTTTTTATGTAACATTTATGTAATCTAAGTATCTTAAAAAAAAATAGGTGTAATATGGTGGCATTTTTGGGACATTGAAATTGTCCGGAATGATGCTGCAGTGATGGATACAGGCCATTATATATCTTGTCATAACTTACAAAAATGTGTGGGAGAGAGTTTAAACTATAATGCAAACTATAATCCACACTCAGTGGCAATGTTGCAATATGTGTTCATCAATTGTAAGAAATGTACCACACTAATGAAGGATGTTGTTAATGTGGGAAAGTGTGGGAGGGATAGGGAGTGCGTCATATGGGAATCCCCTACTTTTTTAATGTAATATTTATGTTATCTAAGTATCGTTTTTTAAAAAAAATTCTTTTAAAAAGCAGAATTCCTGAAGGGGGGAAAAAGTTTATATGGTTACATCAATCATTTCTTTACTTTCTCATTTTTCAGTGTTTTAAAAAACCCGTCTCCACTCTTAAGATCATCTAACTATCCACCAGATTTACATTTTCATATTTTACTTAAAAATTTTTTACCCATCAAGAATATTTTGATTGACTAACATGAGGTAATGATTTTCTGGGGTTTCGCTCTGGCCAATGGTTAACAAGACTGTCTTATATATGCTCCTCTTGTCTTACAAAGGTTTTTAAGAACTAGATCTTCACGTTTCTACTTATATTCTTCCCTATTCCTAGAACCCCGGCAGAAGTAAACAGGGATTGGCTCATGTGATGGTTAGGCTAATGTGTCAACTCGGCCAGGTAATTGTGTCCAGGTGTTAGGTCCAGCAAGCACTGGGCTAATTGTAATACAAGAGCATTTATGGACTTCAATCACCAGTGAGTTTACTGCATGGATGGCTGATTACATCTGCATCAATCAGAGAGATTGCATCAGCAATGGGTGATGCTTTTATCCAATCAGTTGAATGCCTTAAAAGGGGAAGTGATTTCAACATTCAGAGAGAATTTCCCAGCTCTTCTTTGGACAGCCAACTTCTCCCAGAAACTCATCAAGGACCTTTCATCAGGCTTTCATCAGAGCTCTTGGCTTGCAGCCTGCCTGCAGAACATGGACTTGTGCATCCCCACGGTCACGTGAGAGACTCTTATAAAATCTCATGTTATTGACAGATATTTCCTGTTGATTCTGTCTCCCAAGAGAACCCTGACTAATATAGGCCAGAACCACCTTGATTCAGCTATGTTATTTTAGGATCACTAACTCCTAACTCCAATCTTGATTTTGGGTTCATGTTGCCATAAGGATGAATTTTTTTTCTAGGAATTTCTTTCTTAGATCTGCATAAAAAGAGACTCCTCGCAGGTCTCTTCTGTGCTCATCTCTTAAGATCACAATGCACTTCTAGATAAGCTTGAATCCCAACTTGGCTGGAAGACTGGGTCTCTCCAACATTGGATAACAATTTGGAAACAATCAATATAATCTCAGATTTTGATTTCGAGCAGGTAATATGTGTTGAGAGAAAATTGTATGACATGAAAATTTTGAGAAAAATATTCCCTACACTTAGGTATCAGATACACTGTGTAAATGTTAGTGCATGTGTTAATCTAGACAGGGTCCATGATGTAAATGCTCAGAGGAGTCAGGAAGATAATGTAAATGAGTGAAGACATCAAGATATGGTAGGGGCTGTGTTCAATTGTTTAAAAAAAATGCCTATGCTAAAGGCTTTCAAACAATTCTTTCAAGCAAAAAGTTTAGTCTAGTATTAGGAGAGATTTCAGTATTTCAAAAGAAACAAGAAATCCATATTTGACATAAACATTTGATTTTTAAATGTTGGCAAAAAACTCAAAGGATTTCAAAATATTCTGAAGGCCAAACAGAATATACTAATGGGTTGGATCAGACCTGTGGGTTGTCACTTTTTGATATCTGCTCTAATCACACGTTCTGTTGGCAAGGCAAAAATGAGGTAAAATTATTTGTAAGATTACAACACAACAGGAAAGCCAATATTTGTGAATAGCAAGATCAGACACATAAAATATTAACGGTACTGAAAGAAATGAAATTCCGAAATGACTGTAAAATTACGTTAACAAGAGAGTTGGCTCATCATTCCTTTGAAGCACACAAGTTTAAAATTTCTTTCTGATCTGTAAAATGGAAGGAATGATGAATAGGTGAAAGGATGGAGAAAAACCAGTTTGAGTGCTGAGGAAGATCAGCACATTTATCGTGGTCATGGGACCCTGGGGTCTTCTCTCTGATGCCAGGACTCTAAAAGAGAATTTTCCTAATAAATAACAGACTTTGAAACAGACTCTCCTGCATGTGATCAGCTCCATAGGGTGTCTCTTGAAACAGGATGTGAACAACTGGAATTGAAATAGAGGGACCTTGGAAGGGTAAGGAAAAAGGGACCTGAGTGCCTATAAATCTAATATTCAGAATACCTGAGGGGGCTACCTCAATCACTAAAGATCATTCTTTTCAAGCAATTTATTGTACTGACTCTTTTAAAAACATAGATGAGCTAAGGGAAGGCAGAAAGACAAGCAGAGAGCTTAGAGACTCTGCAGCGCATATTTAAAAGAAATACATGTGATCATCACACAGATGTGTGTAATAACCTCTCTTCAGGAACAGATTTCCCCTTCCTTTCCATCTGTTTCTGAAGTAGTAACCTGTTCACTCTAAGAACATTTGTCCCTTTTGGAATTGGGCCTATTTGGGGATTGAATAATGGTATAGATATTTTTTCCATTTCCAGGTATTCCCTTTTCTAGAAGGCACTAACTTTTAAATTTTTGCTCTAGTACATCCTCACTCCCAAGGAGGAATCCTAATTTCCATCCACATTTCTTTTCCTCCTGGGATACTTTCAAAAAGATTGGTGGTGTTTGCATAAAAGGGTTCTAAATGTTGTATTTCTAAGTTTACACTGCTGTAAGTCCAAAGAATAAAAAATTCTTTCTAATGATCTTGAAGCCTTTACTTGTTTCTTAAGTACTATGCCAGTCTTTTGAGTAGGTTAGAGGAGATATCTTGGAGTAGGGAAAGAGAGAATGTGAAGACCCAGTTATTTCTTCAACTACCATTTATTGAATGTTTATTAAGTGCTAGAAATTGTGATAAGCATTAAATAAATTATTTCATTTTGATTCTTACAAGAATATAAAATTAGTTATTTTCCCCATTTTACTTACAAGGAACTGAATCTTATACAATTTAAGTAAGCTGCCGTATCTGTTAAGTAGAAAAGCCACTTTTACCTTCAGTTTTTGATATCAAAACCCATATGTTTAATCACTATAAAATTATCCCAAATTTTCTTTTCACAGAATCTCAATAGCGTGTAATCTATAATGGACTATGCAAATTATGTATCTACCTAAAACCATTATTTTTCATATGAAATTGAAATATCTATGGATTTATGATGAAAAACATATTGACTTATGGATCTTAGAAAATTCTTTCTTTGAGATTTTGGTCATCAGAACATAAATATATCAAGCATATACTATATGGGTATTTATTTATTTATTTATATTTTAAAAGATGCTTAGATTACATAAATGTTACACAAAAATTACAAGGATTCCCATGTTCTCCACCTCCCACACCTACCATAACATCCCACATAAACATCTTTCATTAGTGTGGCACATTACCTGCAATGGATATACACATCCTGGGGCTTTGCCATGGACCATAGTTCACATTGTAGACCACACTCTCTCCCACACTCTCTCCCACACAGTTCTGCATGTTATATGCTGATGTAAAATGGCCTATTTCTGTCGTTGTAAGATATATCCTAAAAAAATACTCAGGATAAATCCCAAGTCCCAAAAAAGCCCCTGTATTACAACTACTTTTCCCTTCCCTTCTCCAAAAGCATCCAGTGGCCACTGGCTCCACCTCACTGTTGTAATAAGTCCTCCCTGCACATGGTACATCAGTCCCTTCTATTCAAACCTATATGTGATGTTGGAGTTTGTAGGTGTACTTCCAGAGACTGGAGCCTTTGGCCTGCCCATGTGCCAGCTGTGCCTGGAATCTTGGTGGAGCTGCAACTCCTACTCTACAGCTCAATGGACTCACCCAAGTCACCTGGTGAGGAGATAATGATGGACAACGGCCATACCAGGGAATGGAGAGAGTCTGCAGCTGCAGGAAGGATAATCCCATCCATCGTATCCATGGGATATAAGCCCCCTCTCATTTGGAGGTGGAGTGGGCATCATCATCCCAAACTCCTCAGGATTGGGGGAAGAGCTATGGACTAGAGTGGACTCACTGGTATTCTGTTGTAGACATATTGTGATTCAAGCAATGGAAGAAATTACTATATGGGTTTTTAATTAAAAAAAAATCAAATATTTTTGAACAGTTTTATACTGAAAAGGTGCTTTCATAGCTATCTACTTTATTAGAATGAAGAGAAGAGTAAAATGAGGCTAGAACCCCAGATCACCAAAATTTAATAATAGGGCAGAAAAAGAGGATGGAAATATTGACAGAAGTTCAGGAAATCAGAATAGAGTACATGCCAAAGGGCATGTTTATCCTTTTTCTTTTTCTTTCTTTCTTTTTTTTTTTTTTAAAGATTTTATTTATTTATTCATTTATCGCCCCCTTGCTGCTTGTGCTCGCTGGGTCAGCTAACCGCGCCATGTGGGCGGGTTGCCTTCACCAGGAGGCCCCGGGAACCGGGCCTGGGGCCTCCCATATGGTAAACAGGAGCCCTACTGATTGAGCCACAGCCGCTTCCCCTGTTTATCCCTTTTCTGACCAGAAAGACTAACCTGAGGCTGTGGATGAAGATAAGAAGGGGTACATGAGATGGGATGGCAAATGACAGATGTATGGATAAAATCATGTCACGTGGAGAATTGGAGACTGCATTGGAAAAGGCAATTAGATAGGAGAAATCAATGAATAATCAGTGAATATGAGTAATTCAAGAGAGAAAGGAGGGAAGGTTTTGAATGACTAAGGTATTGGCAGTAGAGAAGGAGAGAAAACATACCCAAAAGATAATCAGGATGTGAATATTCTCACTGACCTGATTTTGTGATAATCAGGGTAGGCTAAACATTCGCTATATTAGAAATCATGCATGTGTCCCCAGACCTAGTTTTTCTCCCTAGGTCTGGTTTTGGAATGCTGATGATAAACTAAGCCTGATTTATTATATGACAATCTTGTATGGGAAGGGACTGTAACTTTAGGTATCTTTGGTTAAACTTAAGAGATATAGCAGGGGAACAGATGTGGTTTGGGTGGTTGGGAGTCCGTCTCTCATATGGAGGGACCTGGGTTCAATCTCTGGGACCTCCCGGTAAAAATAAAAAAAGAAAAATATAGAAGGTATGTGGGCCACCAGGCCCTGCGAGCGGGTGAGTCGCCAGACCCCATCCTTGGGTGCGCCAACAGGCTCAGTGTGCAGGTGCACCTCCAGGCCCCACAAGCCATGCAGCAAGATGATGACATAACAGGAGACTGACACAAAGGAGAGCCAAGAAGAGACGTGCCAAAAAACCAGGAAATATGGTGGCGCAAGTGGTAGGACGCCTCGCTTCCACATTGGAGATTCCGAGGATCGCATCCCAGTGAAGGCAGGAGGAGAAGGATGAGAAGAGAGGGCAGGAAGTGGACACAGAGTTGCCCAGTGAATGGACACAGAAACAGCAAAAATGAGAGGGAGGGGGTAAAAATGGATAAAAGAAAGTAAATAAATAAATAAATAAATCCTTAAAAAAGTGTATAGGGGAGGAAGATATAGTTAGTAGTAATACTTTGACAATGCTCTTTCATGATTTATTAACAAATGTTTCACAACAATGTAGGGTGTTTGTGGGAGGGAGGTGATGTGTGGGAGCCCTGCATGTTTGTTTTGTAAGTTCGTGATGTTTACGGAACACTTATAGTTATGTATGTTCATGCATGAATGATATACTTCAATAAATTGTTTTTTTTTTCTTAAAAAAAAGATAATCTGGAAGAGTCTGGGCCACAAAGGTTGACTATAAGGATAAAGGAACAATAGTCATGTACAATGTTCCCCATGCTTATCGTGTATGTATTAGATGGTGGAGTCACTGAGGTTACGAAACATAGCAAAAGCAGCAGGGGATATTCAGTTTTTACTGTGTTGTGCTTGTAATACTATGGTGCATCTAAGTGGAGGAAGTAATTTATAATATAATTTAAAACTACTGTGGAGCTCTAAATTGATTGAAACATTCTATACCACCTCCATGAAAACTTCTGAAATGTAATTATGATATGAGGTAAAAAATTTTGTTACATGATAATTAGCCTTTACGATATTTTATGTTTGATAAAAGCCATTGTGTTGTTTAGGAATTCTATGGATTTAATTTGCAATTTAGGAAACATTTTAAATTGCATTAATGATCATGCACAAACTTTTAACTATTAGCTATTACCACTATTACCATTAAAAAAAAAAGACAATATACTACCTCATATATTTGACTCATGTTTCTGTTTTAATGATTCAAAGAAGATTTGGCTGGTCTAAATCAGGTTTATCAAACAAATTTACATTTTTAGAAAAGACTTTCATCAGTCAAGACATTCTTCGATTCATTGACTTGATTTAATTTGTTCCTTGCTTCTAAATAAAAACTTTAAATTCAATTTCCCTTTTTCTCTTTTTAGGAAACTTACTAAAGCATTGGGTATTTGTTTTAGTTGTGTCATAGACCACCCCAAAATTTAGTGGCTTAAGACCCATTTTATTTAGTTTATGATTCTGTAGGTCACCTGGGAGCTTTTCCTGGCCAGTTTGACTTAACTTCAGCTGGCCTCTCTTATGGGCCAGTTTTCAGCTGGTAGTTTAGCTGATGGCTATATGTTCTAGGATGGCCTCCTTCACAGCTGTTGCCAGGTGTAGCAGTTTGGCATTGTTTATGAATTCCAAAAATAGATATTGGATTATGTTTGTAAACTGGTCTGTACTTGCGTGTGATTAAATTATGATTAGGGTTTTAATTGGGGCACATCAGTAGGACATTGAGTCCCCACCTCCTTAGTGGGCGAGGAATCATAGATAAAACTACATGGCAGAGAAGAGTTGGAGTTTTGATGCTGGAGTTTTTGAGCTGGAGCCCTGAGAAGTAAGGACACAGAGGAGCTTGGTTGTGAGGAAGGAGAGAAGGCCCCAGGAAAAGAGACGAGCTGTTCGCCTGACAGTTCACAGCTGGCCTTGTGGAGAGAGGCAAAGCCTAGAAAGCCTCATAGTGTACAGTTGACCTTGTGGAGAAAACAGAGGAGCTGAGCCTGGAGAGAAATGGAGCCCTAGGAAGAGAAGAACCCAGGAAGCCTGAACCCTTGCAAACGTTGGCAGCCATCTTGCTCCAACATGTGGCAACAGACTTTGGTGAGGGAAAAAACTTATGCTTTATGGCCTGGTAACTGTAAGTTGCTACCCCAATTAAATACCCTTTATAAAAGCCAACAGACTTCTGGCATTTTGCATCAGCACCCCTTTGGCTGACTAATACATCCAGGTATCTTAATCCTCCTCTGCATGGCTTCTCTTTCATTGGCACATTGGTTTGAACTCAGTAAATTGTAGTCTCTGAGTTCTAGGTGCAAGGTAAGAAGGCAAGCCCCATTACACACTACTTCTTAAACCCTTCCTCTCCTCATATTTGCTAATTTCCATTGGTCAAACAAATTGCAGTATCAGTTGATGGTCAATATGGAAGAGCATTACTACAGGACATGGATAAAAAGAATGAATTAATTTGTGTTTAATTAGTTTCTACAACAGTAAAATATCTCCCAGATGGCCTTTATGGGTCTGTAAAATGACCGTGGTAAATGATAAAGAGTTTTTGGGCACATAGTACAAGACTTGGGATTTGTAGGCTCACTGAGATTTGTAAAGTTGAGTTCTTCAAAATACTCTTATGTATCTGTCCAGCAAGGAGACAGAAACCACAAAAAAAAATTCATGAGGTAGAGTTTAACATAAAGAATTAAAGGATTTGGCTACTAAGCATAAATAGAATTCTAAAGCTTAGAGGAATTGCAGATATAGGGAGTGGTCACCATCTGTAGGATTGAGGAGGTAGGGACCCCAAGAGAGGAACACATTTGGGACAGACCCTTCTTCCCAAAGGCTGAGATTCTGACCCCTTTGGAAGGGGTATGGCCGTGGTCCTGTAATTGGCAGAGGAGTTCACTGAGGTTCACCAGACAAGGGCTAAAGCACAGGATACCACTAGCAGGGGTGCTAAGGAAATTCATAGGAAGCTGCCAGTGACAGGTGCTAATGATTTCTCTGGGAAGCTGCCCCTGGGGTGTCACTGAAATTGACTGGGAGTGAGATTCTTTTGGACTGTCACACCCTGGTAAGAGTTGAATGGAGCAAGAAGGAAGGAAAGCCCCAAGAACCACCAAGTGAAGCTCTGTCCTACTGCAACGTCCCTCTGTCACCCTCTACTGTCAAAACATAACATCGTGCCAGCTGGCAAAGCAGAAATGTTTACAAGATTCAGCTGCAGTATCACAAGCAGGGCAATGAAGGGTCGATTTGGAACTGAGAGGCAATGAATTGATAACTGGCACAAATAGGAAATAAAAATCTAAACAAAAGGTGAATGTTTAAGCTAATCAATTCATCTGCTCATTTCCTATGGGTACCAAATATAAGCAAAAGTTGGATAAAGTTGACCATGATCTTTGTAACATATAGTTGGTAGTTGGAAGAATTAATGAGTTATCTTTGACTGTTTCTAGAAATATTATCATTGAACACTGGGTCAGCATTTTTTTTTTTTTTTTTTTTTTTTTTTTTTTGAGGTACCGGGCCAGAGATTCAATCTGGGACCTTGTATGTGGGAAGCCAGTGCTCAACCACTGAACCACATCAGTTCCCCGGAGATGGTTTTTTTTTGTTTGTTTACTTGTTTTTTTACTTTTTTAGGAGACACTGGAAACTGAATCTGGCACCTCCCATGTGGGAAGCAGGCACTCAATTGCTTGAGCCACATTCTCTCCCAGCATTTGGTTTTTATCTTACAATTTGATTTATTGTCAATGCCGATAACACTCCACTTTTACCTAGCAGGAAAGTTCATTTCTCATACAATAATCTCTTTCCTCAATCTTGAGAAAGTTTAAATATTTCTTCACTACTCTAGGCAAATTGATATTTAGTGTACAATTGGCAATGGTGAGTACTAAAAATTTAGGGCATGGCTATTATTAGGGCCACCAGATTGCACTGGTTCACTCTTTACAGGAAGTCACTTGTTGCAGCTAAGTGGCAATGCAGCCTTAACATTGTGCCCTAATCTCTTGAGTTCAATCTAGGAGAAAAATAGAGAAAGAATTTTCTAAATATGGATGATTTGTATCTTGTATGTAATAGAATTAGTGTTACATAATTCGGAATTAATTATGAAAATTTATGGAGGCCTCTTCTTAAGAGAGGAAATGAATTAGTGACCAGTTGGAAACTTGTTTAAAGGGAATAATAGCACAATGCAGAAGAAGAGTAAATTAATTAGTAAGTGACCTCACCTAGTGTCAGCAGAAAACTGATCAAGAAAAATGATGCCCAAGAAAATGTTTATCAGAAAAAAAGAGTTTCAATAAAGAACAAATCAGTGCCGGTAATGATATTAATAAAGCTCACCCTGTTCCTTCCTTAACTAGTCATACAATTAAACCAGCTACATAAAAAGTGATATTAACAAGATGACTATAGAACTGTGATTCATGCAACATACAGGGATTATAAATGATAGAGGATCCAATTATAGTTTAGGTCAGGTTGGTTAAAATCTGAAGTACTGGTGGAGAAAACAAATGGAAATATGTTTACTTGAGAAAAACAGCAACTATCATTGTGTGTTCATGGCCTCAAAAAGAAATATAGTTTTAGTTCCGTCATGAAAGTAATTCTCTACCCTACCTGTAGAAGTTGTTTGGAACAATCTGAATTTCACCCAGGGCCCAGATTTTGGTCTCTAATACTCTTTTTTTTTTTTTTTTTTAAAGTCTTTATTTCACCATCATTTTTTTTTTTTTAAAGATTTATTTATTTACTTTATCCATTTTAAACCTCCCCTTCCCCATTTTTGCTGTTTTGTGTCCATTCACTGGGCAATTCTCTGTGTCTGTTTCCTGCCATCTCTTCTCATCCTCCTCCTCCAGTCTTCACCAGGATTCAATCCTGGAGACCTCCAATGTAGGAGAGAGGTGTTCTGCCACCTGCACCACCTCGGTTCCTGGTTTTCGGAGCTTTCGGAGCATCTCGTCTTGTCTTTCCCCTGCGTCTCTCTCCTGATACGTCATCATCTTGCTGCATGGCTCCCGGGGCCTGGCGGCTCACCGGCACACAGAGCCTGGCAGCCCATGCGCCTTCTATGTATATATTTTTTATTTTACCGGGAGGTCCCGGGGATCGAGCCCAGGTCCCTCCATATGGCAGACGGACGCCCAACCATTGGAGCCACATCCGCCCCCAATATCTAATACTCTTTTTTATTCAAACTAATCAGGGTCTTTTGAAGGAATTCTTTAAACTAACTTCTTACTAATTTCTAAAGTTACTACACTAACTGACCTTGTTACTAACACTGATTAAAGGAATATTAAAGGGCACATCACTTTGGGAAAAGGCATCAGGTTTTAAAAACCTGAAAATTCTGTGAAAGGGAAGGCTGGAAACATACTCTTGGCCCAGCAAATGAACCTTGACTTCAAAAAGAAAAAAGGTCTGGCTTGGAAAATATTGACTTTTTGGGATATATTGAATCATCTTCTAAGTCCTTCTTGGATGCATGTCCCCACCAAGAATCACTTAGACCAAAATCAAGAACCTGTAACCCAGAGAATCTGTCTGGTATCTTTTTCCTGAATAATTATAAAGGCAAAATAAGTATGTAAGGAGTTCAAATGAAAGAGAGGTGATTGCTGTCTGGGCTTCCAGAAGGATGTGAAATTTATTTGGGTCTTCAAGGATGTCCAAAATTTAATTAGCAGGGATATGGTTGGAGGAAGACAATTCTAGGTTGTGCTTGTCATGGGCAAAAGTGTGTAAACTGGAAAATATAAAAAGGTGAATAAAACGTTTTCCTCCTATTGGGGAGTATCATGTATTCTGGTAAAAAGATATTTTGGAGCTAGGTTGTACATGGTCAAGAATGCCAAGCTAAGACATAAATTAATACTTCAGAATAATTTTTCAATATTAAAATATTTTCACTAAGAAATGCATATTAGATGCCTATTATGTTAAGGTGTGGCACTCAGGGTTGAAGGTTGCATATGAGTACAAGATGCGATTTAAGTGCTTTCTTAGAATGAGCAGCTGTCCATCCCTGCCTGTTGACATCCTATGCACCTTTTCTGGTTCAGCTTAAATTCTGACTCTTCCAGAAGCTGTTGTGTTCAGCAGGAATGTGCTTCCAAGTATTCCTCTTTGTATCGCTAATTTGTGTATATGCCTGATGTCCTTTCAAGGACTATGAGTTCTTGGAGGACAAAGATGAAGTCTTTGCTGAGACATTGTCTGATGGCTCAAATAATAAACAGTGGTGAACACAATTTAGTGTACATTTCTGGGAAGCTTGGAAGAGGAGATAATGTTTTTGAGGTTGTTTGTGACATTTTTAACTCTTCCATTTTAGCCACTGCTTCTATTTACCCGGTCTGTGCACATGGTTTGTGGTGTCTGAGTCAGGCAGGCTGCATGTTAGGGAAGATAAACTAAAAACGACTCACAGATGTTGCTCATTTGCTGTCCTAGTAACCACAATCACTTAAATTTTGACAGAAATTACAAATGTTGGGTAGAAAATAAGATTTTGCACAGATTTATATTAATTTAGAGTCACTAGAACAGCAACCCACTTAGACTTTGGTTCACTTTTCAATGGCGCTTTTATGCCATTTGTCTAGTCCTATTACCTCGAACCTAAAGCCATTTCTTAACTATGTTAAGAAATATAGGACTTCTTATCTATCTCTTATGGAACACCATATATATATATATTTTTTTTTTTTTCCCCCTATACTAATGATAGAAAAGTTGTTTCATAAATGATTTGCAGTCTCTGAAATTATTCTATTAAGATGCACAATGCAAATTTTAGTTGTTTGTGACACTGTATTTACAGTGAAAGATTAGTAAAGATGGTTGTTTCTTGCTGTGTACCTGTATCGTATGTAAGAAGCAAGCAAAGATGTCTTAAGCTATAAAACATGTAGGTAACATCTATGTGCCCTGGAGCCAATTGCTGACCTATGGCAAGTGCTACCATATTGGGGAAAGTAATGCTAAGATGATTGATTGGTGGTTCTTAATGGTATTTTTGTTGATTTCCTGCCGATCTTCCTATTGCTCTTTGAGCCTTTTTCTCTTTACATATCACTCTATTCACAGTCTGGCAAAAATTTTGCTGAAAAAGTATCCAAGTGATGGGCTCACAGCAGGTGCTGGATCAAATGGGCCTTGTTCTTTGGCCCTTGGGAAGTCTGCATGGATCAGAGGAACCCAGGGGCTGCCCTTCAGGTGACCTGTAGGAAAACTGCAGAGGACATGCTCAGTTTCCTTCCGTGAATAAACAAAGTGTAGATGAAATATTTTTGTTAGCTTGAATAGAGGAATTTATTCTATGTAAATACTGACAGTACAGTTGATTGAAAATGGCACGAAGTAAATCTTGTCTAATAGATACTTATAGAAGAATATTATTGAAATATCTAACAGTATAAAAGTCAGTGTTTTATCTTTTGATCTTAATAGGGAAATAATGATTTCAAATGAATATGGGACCAAAGAAATCACAAGAAATGAGCAAGCCATACACTAAAAAGAGTATGGTCCCAATAATATGCCATTTGGAAAGGTTGCCGCGAGCTTCAAAAGCCTGACCAGAGTGCCATATCAATTTTGGATTTTGTCCATAGATTTAGACAATGTTAACTTAAAAGTGTGGCACTTGATCGAGTGCATAGAGATATACATCTTGCCTGTTTGTCTAATGACAAGTGATTTTTAAAATCTGATCTTTATGAAGGTTACAATTTCACAAACATCTGTTAAGAATCTATTTGTAAAAGGCATTGTTTTAGAAACTGGGAATGCAAAGGAGAATTGATATCACCCCTGTCTTAATGGAGCTTATTGTTTAGTATATTAGTAAAAGTTAATAAAATTGTGAGAAACAGGGAAGGAACAAATTTTAGTCTATTGGAAAGATTAAATTAATAACAGGTTTGCTACTTGGGGAATCTCAAATCCTATTTATTCCTCACTAAGGTGAAAAGGAGTATTTGGCATTTGTCTGGTCTGGTCAGTAGAGATAGTTCTTCTTGTGGCTTGTGTAGTTAAAGAAAATTTAATTTTTACAACATTATTTTAATTTTTGAAAAAGAAACACAAGTCAATTTTTATTTTATTTGATAGTGAAAATTAGGAGCATGTGGATAAATAATTAGGCTAATATACTGAGTTTTCTAAATTAACATAGTGATATAAATCTCAAAACTACAAAAATATTTATTAGATGTGTTCATTTTCTTCAAATTAAAAAGGTACACATGATACTTTTATAGATATCACTAATTCTTATGGTTACATATTTCAACTTCTAGGATACTATATATGTTAAATCTCCAAATAAATATTCAGTTCTTCATTCCCAGAAGAGAATATAATTAAAAATTTTCTCATTCCTGATGTAAAAAAAAGGCTTCATTGAGAATTTTTTCCTAAATAGTTTGGAATATCTCTCATAATTCTTACATATACTAGGAAATTATTGACAATGTATTTATTAAATATCAAAGATCAACCCAGGTTTCTTTTTCTTATTTTTCCCTTAAGTATAATTCCCCCTGTTATTTATGGACCACACGATTGCTCCAACTGATATGCACCAGGCTGAGCAAGACCACCCTTTCTAAATTTTAGACCATTGACTGTCTGGCTCATATCATCCCAGTTGGGGGGCAAGGAGGTGGAAATAGCTGCATGCTCGAAAGATCTTTCAGGATCTGCAGGAGGCAATAAATCCATAGGAAAAGAAGAACTTGTTCCCCTGATCATAAGGCAATCTTTCTGATTCTTTCTAGCACTTGACTATCTTATTTTGATTATATTCAATAGCATGGAGGCCAGCAAGTAGAATGTGGCCCCTGGACTTGCACCAACACCTCAACACAATCTTTACTTTCTCAGGACCTTTTAGAAATGGAAATTCTTGGGTCCTACCCAGGGCCTCCTGAATCAGAAACACTGGGAGTGTGGCTTAACAATCTATGAATCACCTTCTAGATGATTCTGACGCATGTTAAAGTTTGAGAACCTTTGCTATGCATGATAGCATGGACCATGGAATGTCATTTCTCTTGAAAACACTAACTGGAGGTATGAACTTTGCTAGTACACTCTAAGATCATTTCCATACAATAATTATTAATGTGAGATTTCCATAAATATTTTCCAAATATCCTGCATATATCTAAAATTCTGTTTAAGGCATACATCTTGATGTCCATATATACACTGATATTTCACAAGAAAAAATCACATAGTAGAAATTTTGACCCATGCTCTGTCTTCCAGATGGTTCAGTGTACCCTTTTGGATGTAGCTCATTTCAAGGTCTATATAGTAGAAACAAATTTCACATGTATACAGTCAGTGACTAACTGAATCCATCAAGAATAGTGTGTGGCTTTTGTGTTTGACCATATTCTGTGTTCTGCTACTTTGGCAATGAGATATTAACAATGACACCTTAATAGCAGTAGAACCATACTTTCACCATATGGGCTCTACAACTTGGGAGTGTGTCCTTTGGCTGCAATGAAAGCTCTACCTTAAGAAGATGATAAATAAGGTCAGCTTGAACTGGTCATAGACTATGTCATAGAGTAAACATTGTTCTTCAGCTTGATATGCACTTATTTGGGAAACATGCTAGGAAAAAGTCATTTGGTCACAGTGCTTAACTACCAAAAGTGTGCCTGGAATTCAAGAAATACTGCTAGTGTGCCAACCAAAATTTGGTTTATAAACATAAAGTGAAGGTTGTTAGCACATATTCTGTAGTCAGTAAAGTCTTTCTTTCTTTCTTACCCCTAAGTATGTTTTATTTGAAACTTTATTTTTTATTAGTTTTGTATAGTGAATTTCTTTAAAATACTCAAGGAACTATAGAAATGTCAAACAAACAAAAACAAACAATCAAACAGTATTTCCTGTAACACTGAGAGTAGGAATTGGGAAGTGTAGGAAGAGTAAACAGAAAAAGGAAAGAGATAGATGGTGAAGTAGATGAGAATGATTTTGGATGGTGATAGATCACTAACTCAGGCTGTTCTATATCTGGCTCAGTGGAAAACTATGTACTTTAGTTGGAGTGTGAGGGGTGGCAGCATGGATTGGTTATGTTTATATTTTATTCTGGATGCAACTGGCCAATGGCCTGTTATTTGGTTATTAAATGGGATTTGCTTTGTTTGAAGTTTAAAATCTAACTTAATAATTAGAAGAAGCCTCATACAATGATACAAAAAATACAAAAAACCTTTGACTTTCTCCAACGCTCTCTCTACCAGTAAATAAACCAAACCACAGCAAAATCATACTACATGTAATATGTTGGAAGAGCTTTTAAAAAATATATGTATATGAGAATATTTCCTAGTAATTATATGGAAAACCAAAAATTTACCATAAATTGTATGTGGTTTGTTTTCTTGGTTAAATTTCCTTTTTTGGGAGCATGGAGGCAAAACCATGTATAGTATTGCATGTATCAGCCTTTCTTCTGCTTGTGTGTGCCAAATACATAACCTTCTATCTTGGGATTGTTCATTAGAATTTTTATTATAATTGTGCTCATAAAGTTCCTCTTTATATCTCACTGATTAACAGCATGTAGCTACCTCAGTTTTACTGAGTTAAAAAAGTTTTTGATTTGTATCATTCTAGTTGAGAAAATCTTTATAACAAATGTTACAAAATAGAGAAAGCTAATGGTTCAAGAACCTACTTATCTCTAATTATAATATTTTAACTTTTAGGGAATGGTAATATTCTAAATACTAATAAAATTAATGTTAATAATTTATTAATGAGTGGCTTTAGAAGGTAGACGGGAGTAATGTGAATTAATAAATATATATCAAATTCCACTGCCCTAAAACCAAACTTTGTCAAGAGAAGGGCCTAGGATCTTTCTGATGAGCTGTTATAATTGAGCTACTTAGAGTTAGGCTACAGTCCAGGGAAAGAACAACAAACAGAATCATTTCCATAGGGGACATACAGGTATCAAGTCTGAAGGAGGCACAGCAATCAGAAACGAGAGGACAAAGTCAGGATGGGACGAGGAAGCCACAGTTAAAAACCACAGAGTGGAAGAGGAATCGAAGCCTACTAGCAAGACTTTAACACCTGTTGGCACCTTCTAGTTTCTTTTTTCCCGATACCATTGTGTCACAGATGATTCTGAGGCCCAGGTCTCTCTCAAGAATGTGTTTCAAGTTTTGTTTAATATTTAAAAAATCAAGTACAAGTAAATAACTTGAATAAAGCCTCAGTGTTTAGGTTATTATTCATTATGGGGTGAAAAATAAGTGACAATGAAGGAAGGACAGGGCCATTGCCAACCCATACTATTACCTTAATGAGGATTAGAAAAAAGTGTGACTTCCTCCTAGACTGGGGAGCAGAACATGTGCTAGGGTTTCAGTTCACCCTCACCCCTTTGTCAGAGGCCCATGTGCATAGACAGACGGCACGACAGCTCACTATGATCTTGCTTTTGGGAGCAGCATTTCAGGCCATGACCCAGTACCTGCAGGGGCTGCAGCCACACCATTTTATAACTAGTCCACTGACCAGTGGCCAGATGTCTCTGCAACTGGCCTGCCCACCTGCCCCTTCCTAAGAGGGGGATCTGGACTTTGGTAAGTGTGACTAACTTGGGCAAGCAGAAGAGACTGCAGCTTATCACAAGGTATTTATAATACAGGGTTCTCATCATTTGCTTGGATAAATCACGTTACTCCTTTGGGCCTGGGTTTTCCTATTTATGAAACCACTGGCTTATACTTTGGAAAGTGTCATTGATCTCTGCCATGATGCTTCAACCATACTGGCTTGGACATAATCAATTTTGGTCCTGACCTGACATGGGCAGTGATTACGAAATGATTATTTTATTGAGATTGGATATCAAAAACACATATATTTTCCAACCTGGTTTCCAAACCATCTAATGCTCTTCTTCATTTAAAGAACATATGCTATGAGGTTATCAGTAATTAATGTGAAAAACTTGGGAGAAATATTTATCATCAGGTGAAGAAACAATTTGATAAACTAATTATTATTAAATGTCAAAAACCATTGAATGAGGCCCATATTCTACACATGATAAAAAGTGCAATACATGCCTCCTTCCCTGATAAGATTAGTATCAATTGTTTTAAAGCTTAGCTCTTGAAATTGAAAGGTGTTATGAAATAATACTTCGAAGTTTTAACATATAATGCATTTGAAGTCACTTCAGTACATAAATAGTAATCAAGGAGAGATGTTATTATTATTATTTTTCCTCATCTGTAGTTCTCTTTTGGAAGCCTTATACATTGCAGGATTCTTCTTGGTCCATCCATTGATGCTTCTTGATGGGTCCTATTTAATTTCCTTTTCAAGTTGCTTGAAATGTTACATGGAAAATAATTATTCATACTCCTGACTTTCAGGTTAGATAAACAAGACAAGAAGTCCCCTTCAAAGAAAAAAACAAACAAACAAACAAACAAAAAAACCCACGAAAAAGAAGTCTCCTTCATGGGACATCAACTGCATATAACATGTTTTTTGTATATAATGTGAATCAAGGTGTGGAAAATATTTGGAAATTTTGATCTTTGTCAAGTGTTCCAAAGAACTTTATAATAAGCTTCTCATGGAATTTAAAAAATATTAGGTCCAAAAAGGCTTCATGAGGTGAGACTTTTAAGAGAGCGTATTTGTTTCCTAAGGCTTCTGTAACAAATTACCACAAACTGAATGGCTTAAAACAATAGAAATCTATTTTCTCATCGTCCTGGAGGCTAGAAGTCTGAAAACAAGTTGTCAGCAGGGCCATGCTCCCCCAGAAGGCTCTAAGGAAGAATTCTTCCTTGCCACTTCCACCTTTTGGTGGCCCCAGGTGTTTCCTTGATTTGTGGCAATATAACTTCAATTTCTGCCTCCATCTTCACATGGCTGTCTTCTCCCTGTGTATCTCAGTCTGTGTGTCCACATTTCCCTCTTCTCAGAAAAATGTCAGTCCTATTGGATTTAGGGCCCACCCTAATCCATTATGATCTCATCTTACCTTGATTACTTTGGCAAAAGGTCACATTCACAGGTACTGGGTTTAGAAATTGAACATATCATTTTTGGGAACACAATTCAACTCATGACAGAGGGCATGTTTTAAAAAAAAATTTTAATTAAAAAATTTTTTTTTAAACAAACAGAGAGAAAGTTTAATGCCCAAATTTGTGTTGCGCCTTTTAGCACTGGACTTGGGATGCTAATGTGCCTAATTCTGTAGTGTTGCTACTGCTCAGAGCATTTTTGCAACTCCATTCATGGAATTGACTTTAGAGCTAGTTTATGAACCAAACAAGGAAATTAGTTTCATTACTTTATTGTTACACCTCATGTATTTCCATTCTCACGTTCCTCACAGCTGGGTATCTTCCCCATCTCAGACAGATTATGCATTTTCCCCATTTCATACTGTCCTTTCAAATACATCTCCCAAAGAATGAATGTTTGCTAGAGCTATGTTCGTAGCTATATGCATGTAGATAAAATATGGTGCAATATGAAATACGGTATATTACCTGGTAGAATATTCTATTTTACAAAATAGCTTATCTATTTGAGGTGGGTAGAAAATGGGATTTTTCTAAGTTTAAAACCCACTGAAGAATTTGTGTGTTAACATTGTTTTAACCTGTTGGCTTGGGTGTCTGCTCTTGAGAAAATCTAATTTTCTCTAAAACACTAGCCAAAAAAAGATTTAAAAAATTTGGTTAGATTCAAAACATCATGGTAAAGTGTGTCTTTGAAAATCAATATGTAAATATGTTGAATGTAAAAATAAAATATTTCAATTACATGATTAAGTGAGAAAGCAAGGGTGGGTTTGCATAGATAGAGATAAATGATAAGAATGAAGGTTTTCTTTTTCTAATCTTGATTTTTTTAGCCTCTTTTTTTTTTAAATAGTGGTTTTTCAAAGAACAAAATTCATCAGCTGAGGGAAATACCAACTGTTTTAGTTTACACATATCCAGGCTGTGTATTTCCCTGCCTTTGGTTCATTGAGGCAATATCACAGCATGGCCTCTGGATAAAACAAGCAAAAGATAACGCAGAATACACCAAACTAGAGTAGGTCTATTAAAAAAACTTATTAACAAGCAATTAAAGCTCAGTAGTTTTTTCTTTGTATGTGTTTGTGTACGTTTTCAACAGAGAGTTTAGCATGTTGGACGTATTCTTTCCCCAGGTGTCATTTACTGGAAATGGCTGAGGAACCTTTGAGAAGATTCCGAAACAAACAAACTTGTGTAAATTTTCCCTGTTTTATAAACAAATGGATTTCTCATTCAAATGTGTCTTAATTCAATACTTAATTTTTTTTTTTTAAAGATCTTGATATCAATGCTCCAAACCATAAAGCAATGGCTCTGAAAATGGCATATCAAAGTCAGGACACGGTGTGGAAGTGAACAAAGGCTAAAGCCTCATTAATAATGGGCCAATCCTATGGTGAGCCTGGGTGGATAAACTGCTGTCTGGAAGTAGACTGTTCGCTCATGTGAAATGAATGAACACTTCCTGGGCACCAGAGTACTATTAAGTGCATTGAAACAGCTTACTTACTATGGGTATCCTGGTGCCCTTGTACACCCCACATCACTATAGGATCAGGCATAATGAAATCATATGGTGCCAAGAAACCAGACTTTACAAATCTTAAGCAATAGTCCAGTGAAGTGTCAGGGATTCATGATAGTTAAATCTGTTGGACACTATTCTAGCCATAGCAGAAATTTTATCCTTAGTCTTTGTAAAGCAAAGAATTTAGAGTGAGCTAATCTTCCCTGATGACAAGTCACCTAAGCTTTTCTTTTATGTATTATTATGTGATTTTACAGGCTCAATTCTTGCTCACTGGGGAGAAAAGAAATAAATCGAAGAATGCCTTAATTCTTGAAGCAAAGAACCAGGGAAGAAATTAACATCTAATAAAGGCAATCTTTACGTATTTTGTTTTTCATCATTGGCTACCTAAAAAAAAAAAAATATTCATAGACAGATTAATAGCAAGATAAAAATGGAAGCAACAAACCTTCATAAAAATAGAGGATCATAGTCTGAAAACAAATTATTTCCCCGCTGTGCCCCTACAAATTAAGCAGAACATTGTCTAGCTAATAAAGCTGATTGTATTAGAAATTAAATTATTTTGAATAGAGATATATGCAATTTTTATGTAATAGTAGTCATGTAGCAAAAGGCCAAGTTAGTTATGAATGAGGCAAGTGCTTCTTTAAATTGCTTGTTTGGATAGCTAGATAGTATTGGGTGCCTTTTGTGATTTTTATTTGTATTTTTAAACCAGAGTTCAAAATATACTCAGCTACTAAGTACTGAAGACTTCTCAAGATGTCAGAACTAAGTGAGAGTGAACCAAAGTTCATTCTGAGTCTTACTTTATAAAAGCTGGGTATCTTGGAAATTAGGATAGACTGTAAAGACGCACACAATCACTCATAGATTTACACAAGGAATAGGTAGTTCAATAAAAGCAAGAATGGTCAATTGAAGCTGGGAGAATTATATTAACATGACTTTGCTATCTAATCAGAGAGGCCTTTGTCCATCTAATTCTGTGGTATTACATGTGGACTTTTTTTTTTTTTTTTTTTTTAAGATTTTATTTATTTATTCATTTATCCCCCCCTTGCTGCCTGTGCTCGCTGGGCCAGCCAACCATGCCGCGCGGGCGGGCCCGCCCCCACCAGGAAGCCCCGGGAACCGAACCCGGGGCCTCCCACATGGTAAACGGGAGCCCCACTGATTGAGCCACAGCCGCCTCCCATACATGTGGACTTTTAAGAAAATGAAGCTTTTATCTGAAACTAAATTACAAATTTGTCTTATCCTTAAATGATTCTTCTTTAAACAAGGAAAACGTATTCATTTATTCTGTTTCTCCTTGAAAGATAGTAGAAGCCTAAATGTTATAAATTCATGTTGGCTGAAATACAAAATGAACACATTGGGGTTCTTTAAAGCTGGGACATGTTAGGAGTAATCATCTTGATTTTCTGCTAAGCACTAGTCATGCTAATTTCTGCCATCAACAAATTTGATTAAATTCAAAGAGGGTAAACATTTTTTTCTAACTTGCAACATTCTTAATGTTTAGAAACAGAAAATTTGTCAACAAGAAATATGTTTTCCAAATATGAAATTGAAATTATATCTTTTGAAAAAGACAGAAATGGAACAAAACATATTTTCTCACTTTTCCTTGTAATTCCAGGCAAAGAGACTATGATGCTTATCATGTCTTTTGTTTTGTTTTACTTTATTTTATTTTTTGTTGTTTAGATAAAACCATTAATGCCCTCACTCCCAGGGATAATTTAATCCCTCCCATCTAAATCATTTTAAAATCTAAGACTGGTGCCAAAACATCTGGCCTGGAAAGCAAAAAAACAAAACAAAACAAAACACCAAAACCCTAGTCTAAATGCTAGTCAAATCTGAGTCATTTGACCAAATATTTGGTTTTATTTTTGAAAATTAAATTAAGTTACTTTTTGTACTATTGGTCTGACATTTTCCCTCTTTTATCCTCAAAACAAAAAATAATGTTTTACTTAATTAAGTGTTCATTTAGAATACAATATGTTTAAAACATGTGTCTGGGTATGACAACATGTGCTGATGTTGAGTAAAATGTTGCTGTGAGATGCTCACTGGGGTGTTCTTGGAAAACAGGATGTGGAATAGAGTTTCCGTAACTAAATTATTTGGGACTCCCAGACACCCTACAATAGAGAAATGATATCTACCAACTAAAAGTTCTCAAGTGATGCAAGTAGATAATTTTATTTAGCGTTTTTACATCTACCAGTGACACTATAATAAATGTTGACCTCCACTGTTGACATTTATCAAATTGCACAATGGCAGAAATTGGAGGAACAACTGGGGAAAAATAACAAAACATATTTTAAAGTCCCTGTTGGAGAATTAATATTGAGGTAATTTTCTAGTTAGATTTTAAAAATAGTAGTTTGTCATTTTAGAATCAACACCAAAAACAGATGCCACCATCTCATAAAATAAACATGCAGTGAAAGGGTAACACACACATTAGCTGCAAACTGAGTCTGCAGCCAATACAGTATGATGAGAAGGAATACTCAGTATGGTGTGATGTGCGATAGAAACCATTAGCCATATGGTGCAGTGTGAAGAGGGCCTCTGTGACTGAATAACCGTTGTATGTTATATGGTTTATTAAATAATAATGCAATGGCAAGCAACACTTTTATAATTATTGGCTGTTTTAAACTATTTTTGTTAATCTAGCTGCATTTACCAGGTTGAAGGATGCGTGTTCCATCACATCTCCATGCTTCCAATCTGTTTTGTGTATAGAATGGAAATAGGCTGCCATATTGAAGATTTAGAGCACATTTCTTGTATCATACTGTGTATCATCAAGGAATGCCACAGGGCATTTAGAAATATAGGGGCACATTCCTTTTAGAGTTGCCTTCCCACCTGCCACCTGTCAGGGCAGGCACTGTATGTGGGATGGAGAGTGTGCTATTTTCACACAGTTTCCACATGATGAGACAGGGATGTATTAAAACATCCAGATAAAAAGTCGAAATATGCAGTAAAATATCCAGATATTTTGCTATGTGATGCTGTGGTGGCTTCTGTTTGGATTTTTTAAGAACTGCAGATATTACCCTGGGTCATTTCTACATATAGTAATTTTCCCTCTGAGGAAAATTGTTATTGCATTCATTTGTTTATCCCCAACCTATACGGTTTTGTCAGGTGACTTGCACTTTATTAACCAGTCAGTCTACTCTGGCCTACAGTGAATAGTTATACAGAGAATGCTGGTTTTGCGATGTGGGATCATCAGAGGACTGGAGGCAGTATCATGGTTAAGACAGGGAAATGGCTGTGATTGTGATATGCCTGCCATGGGACCACAGGGCAGCTGTACCTGCCACTGAGAGATATGTTGTGGATCAATGAAATACGTTGGAGCAACAGCCTACTTTTCTTGGATAAGCTTGCTTTCTCTGCTAATGGTGTCATGGTGTCTTCAAGAAATGGATATGTGATTTCATGCAAGGTTATTCTGAAGGCATCTTCTGTAGAATTTTTGAAAATTAATCTAGAGTTTGTAAAGGATAGTTGGATTAAAACATTCTGTAAAGTTAACCCAAGTGCAAGATTAACATTGCACATAAGAGCCATGGGTCTTACTGCAAAGTTATACCAAGATTTCTCTACCTCTGTTAACATTATTATATTCTATATCTTTTATAAAAAACTGATGTTATTGTTATTTTTGATAAGTAATCATTCTGATAGGCTCCCTTATGCTAAGACGTCCTCGATCATATTCAAAGAGGAAGAATAGAAGGAAATAGAAGTTATAGGCCTGATTGCCAGTATTTCAGTCCCCTGTCAGACACAGAGTTGGACTGCATTTCTTCACACACTTGATGTTAGTCATGACCATGGGGCTGCTTTGTCCAATGAAACTTGAGGCTGAAGCCTTTAATGACTGCTGTGCAATTCACCTATGATGTCTTTCAGTGGGCACAGTATCCAGGACATCCCAGATGGAATGAGGATGGCATGGAGCAGAGTCTCTGGGTCCTGTGCCAACCCTCGACAGGCATGTAGCACCGGTCCACGTGGTTTTAAGCCACGGTGATTCTTGAGGTTGGTTGTCGTTGTTTGTTACTGACTTCTAAAATATAGACCACAAGATCTGTGATTTCATCATGAACTATAAAAATAATATTTAAAGCCAATATTTAAGTCAATAATATCAGGTTAATCCAGAATATTCAGAGCCTCCTACCCTGTTCATTAGACTGGTGACTGGGTTGGGCTGGGACAGTTGTGATTCTCTCTTCCCTCACTTCTGGTCATGAGCAGCCTGATCGGTTCACCCATGTCAGCTGCACAAATATTACCATTTTCTTTGTGTGCTATGGTGAGGAAACATTTGGGAAGCATTGGTATATGTGATACGTGATATGGTGAAATTCATGCAGATGGTTTGTACGAAGAACTGAAGTTTTTGAAATATCGGTTAACCAAAGTATTTTGGGAGAAAGCAGTAATTTTAGGCCTTGTTATCTATACACTGATCGAATTTGCCAAATAATTAGTTTCCCAATTTCCTAGGCTTGTGTATGCCTTTGCTAACCCATACATTCATTCAGTCAGCTGAATCAAAAGTTTTTGAGTGACTAAAGAATGTTACAGGGAGTGTGTAAAATTTTGAGGATAAACAAACTGTCCATTGTTCCATGATCTGTCAAGTAATCACAATAAAATGTAATAAGTGATGTTACAAGCAAATACTATGTTCCAGGTACTGTCCTAGGTGTTATTTTATTTAATACTCAAAGGAACTCATTTGGGTAAAGATATGATACTGATTCTCAGAGAGCTTAAACGATGTGTTCAAAGTCCTACTACTAGAAAGTAGTGAAAAAAGGCATTTGAATCCAGTAGTGTAGACAAAAATATGTGCACGTGTGTAAAGATTATCTTTGCTTATACCATTCTCAAAAGGTTACCCAACAAGATGGTTTGTCTTTTGCTTATCATCAGGCTATTTTCAGGATTGTCTTAGGAAGATATCATATTCAAGTTCTCCACCCTACACCCCCAAATAGTAATTTTTTTTCCCAGAGGGTTGGTGTATATATATATATACGTAAACTTGTAAAAAAGTCTGGGAGGAAACAATCTATTCTGATACAGTGTTTCTCTTTTATGGAATGGGGTTCAGTCTAGTGAGGGAGATTGAAATTTGAGTTGGTAGTTAAAGGGATTTTAGCTTTTCGTGAAATGTTTTATTTATTTTTCAGGGATATTATATTCAGAGATTAATTGTTTACTTAAAATGTATTAAAATTCGTTAATGTCATTTATTTATTTATTTATTTTTATTTTTTCATTTTTCTAGATACCTTTAATTAAGTGTGAAGCTTGATGCTATACTTTTTCAGACAATCATTTTTGTTCAGAAAACCCTTGATTCTAGGTCTTCTTAGTAACAGTGCTCTGTCTTTGCATCGTCAATAAACACCATGGCCCTTTATTTCTTCATTTATGCAATGAAGATTGGGGTTGCACCAGGTCACTTAGAAGGTTTTTGTGGCTCTAATGCTTTATGATTTCTTTAGCTTTTGGGAGGGGTTCTTTGATACTAGTAGGACTGCTAGCAGGTATCTGATTCTGATCTTCTTGTTTTAAGGTATGTTTACATGGAAACTGAAATTCTGTGAGGTTAAATTCAAGATCACATAGCAAGTGACAGCAAACTAGTAGAACTCTGTCTTTTGACTCTCAGAGGTTTCTTCTCTAATGTATTGGGTCATCTATCATTTCCCAATCCAAGTCCTTTGAAGATCCTTGACTCTTTCTGGGTGTATGACATTGTTTTAAGTGATTTGAATTTTCTGGCTTCTGGAATGAGATATAGTACTAACTATTTGTATTTATTATCAGATTATATACATTGTTGATTCCAACTTTTTTCTAATTCTGGTCTTTTCACTTCAGTGTTTGTGTGCTTGTATGTATGCTGAATGACAGAAAAATATTGGGTAACAAGTGTTGGTGGTTTCTTCTCTTCTACTGTAAATAAAAGAAACATCTGAAAAAAATATGATAAAACAGCTAATTATGTATGTCACACTGAGGTGAATAAATAGGAATGGAAGTTAAAAGAGAGAGATAGATCTGGGTGAGGTATGGTGGGAGGAGAAGGGGTGCTGAAATATTCTGGAAGTAATAAATTAAGATAGTATACATTGCTTCTGTTTTCTTACATTCCCTAAGAGTGGTTCTGTAAATTAGAATCCAAGAACGAATACAAATTATTTGGTGTGGCACCCAAGGGAGGTGTCTTTAGTGCATAAAGATATGCTTAAATACCACTAAATATAAAAATCAGGAAAATTTAATTGAGGGTTGAGGCAGAAGTTGAAAACATGTTACATAAGACTGCACATGATGGCAAACAGTTACATTTTAAGCCTTTCTCCCCTATTATAAAGAACCTGATTTTCATCGATGAAAGCAGCTGGTAGAGACTGCTGGACAAGTTATTTTATTTTACCCGGCATTGCTAGCAGAGATACCACTTTCATTTTTGCCAGCATTTGTAGTGTAAATGAGGAGCAACCTATCGTAAAATAATGCTAAGAAGATCAAAGGAAGCAATCCCTGCTACCAAGCTAAAATCATTCTGGGAAATGTTTTTTTGATTATGCTTAATAATGTAATCAAGCCAGAAACCTGCCTAGAAGTTGGAGGAATAGCAGAATCACTGCTAATATTACAGGGTACCTAATTGGCAGTAATATGGCAAGAAAGTTGTGGACATATGCAAACAGGGGCTAATAAAATATTTACAAAGAACCATATAGTTTTGATTAGAGTACTATGTATATTTTTTCCCCTCAGGAAAATCTGTTCTGTTTCAAATGAAGATTTAGAATTAAAGCAGGATGAGGGAAGCAGAAAAGAAAAAAGAAACCAAAGGGTATGTTTTTAAAAAATCTTTGATTTCATTCTTTAAAGTCCAATTACTTTTCTGTCCCCTGTGGGAGGAAAAAAACATTCTTCTTCTTAATAGCAAAATCATTCCAAGACTTTTCTGATTCATTTTATATTTAGCAGGTTACAGCTTTAGTCATCAGTAGGAAAGAGCCTCACAAACTGACAGACCTGAAAATCATGTCCTTTGATTGTAATTGACAGAAAAAGCATTTACGGTAAAGAAAAAAAAATATTTTATTCATCTTTGATTACACTGTGATATGATTTGGTGACATAATACAGCTGGGAACTGAGACAAGAAAGGCAATAATTCCTACTTGAGGGTTTGACATGATGTAGCCCTTTAGTCTTCTTCATACCAAAGCCTCCAGCTACAATAGTCTCCTTGATGGTGCCCAGACAAATAGATATATGGAGGGTTAGAATTTAAAAGGCAAACAGCTCCGAGGGAACATTTCTTAAGGCAATGTATTTCAGCATTAAATGCTTAACAACTACACATTTGGCTAGACATAAAATTAAATCTATTCAGTTTAAACATTTTACAGTACAAAAATACCCCCATTTAAGCAAAACTTTCTCAAAGTAATGGAAAATAAATGGTTGATACACAATAGCTCTTTAAAGAGATGCATGCCACTTTTTGGGGTATCAGTAAGAGTGAGTGTCTATTTCAATGCATCCATATAAACTGGAGTTTTATTTTTGTAGCTTATTGGATTGTTCTCTTCACTCTTCCTTCTCTGACTCATTCAATTTTAAGACAGGATGTTTCCATCTATATTTTGGACATTTAACAAAAGAGAATCATACAAATGTCACTGTAAATAACATCAGGCAGTCAGTAAAGTAATACATAGAGTACCATATCGACTTCCCTGCCAAGTATTTGCTTGATTAAACAAATTTATATCCTAAGATTTGAACAATAAGCTTGAAGTTCATTGATTCTATGTCATCATTTTAAAAGCCATAGTGAAAATAACTTCTCTGTGTTCATTCACAAGTTACCTACTAATACTCAGAATTTTAAGGCTCTAACACATAAATTAATGAAGGATGTATTTTATGAATAAATGAAAGGGTATTAGAAAATGTGATAAAGGAATCTATAAAATAAAATTAACTTGCCTAATTATCTTTACAATCAGAGGTTTGAAAAGTTTATGTTTACACCTTAGAATCATGTATGATCTGCAAGACAACTAGGTCAGAAAACTGATTGCTAAAAAAGAAAAGATCTCCTAAATGTCACAAATATGTGAGTGTGTGTATATATGTGTATAGCCATATACAGGAATTAAGGAGAATAAGGAGAATTGAATGCATATCACTAGAGAATGACTTATGCTGGAGTTACATTTTCCAAAGGAAGATTATAAATTGTCAGTGCATGATGATATTTATATATGTAAATCAAGTATTTGAATCTGCAAGTTAATTGTGACTAGAAATGTCAGACTAATTATAAACTCTTATGCTGCATTTACCTGAATGCCCCAAAGCTGTTTAAAACTAAAAATTTCAATTAATAGAAGGTTGTTTCAGTTATCACATATGGACTCTATTAATCATACCTTTAAGGCTAAGGTAGATGCCACCTCCACAAATACAGGTGCAAGCCAGAAAGCTCTTCAATCTCCCAGGCAAAACATGTTCAATGCTCTTTCAGTTCAGCTCAAAGTTCTGAATTACCTTGATGTCAGTGAGCTCCAAGAACAGAGGTCTCATCAGGAGAGTAATTTGAGTTATCTAAAGGGGCCTATATAAATAAGCTATAAAAAAGTAATAATTATATACATTATTGCACATAGTTCTTCCCATGGAGACCAACTTCTAATTTATTCTGTGCCAATATTTGTCCTTAACTCCAGATAAATAACTCTTGAGCCTCTTTTGTTTTTTGGTTTGGTTTACTCAAAAATATATTTTTTTTGGTTTATTAATGTGTAAATATTTTTACTATTGGAATCGTGCAGAACTTTTAAGATATAATTAACCAATTGTAATTTCAAGATATAACTGACACATATGTAATATCAATTCATGTTCAGCATTAGGCTAGATGGCTTTCATCCTTTACATAAAGGAGAATGGTAGCCTTTTCATTTATGTTCATTTATATACACAGGTGCAGGTGTATACCTTGTGTGTATTTGTTTTGAACATTTTGAAAGCAAAGGGAGGAATAGATGTTTACTTTTTAGAACCCTGACATTCCATTTTTGCTTTGACGAACTTAATTTTTCATTAAGAATGGAATATTCTGTTAAAATAATTCGAAGTTTCTTTTTTCTTTTAAAAATTCATCTAGATTTCCAGTTTGCTACTCCATTTAGTTAATACTAGAAATTATTTGACCAAGAGAGCAATTCAAAGGCAGACTCTTTATAGAACTTTGCAAATGGCATTTGGGAAATTTTGAAACTAAGCATTTATACCAAATTTATACTTTAGTTCATCATCCATAAGACAGTAGTCTATAATAGAAAAACAATTTTGGCAAAACCAAGGGGGCTTAGATGGCTGGACCATTTTCAGGATTTGGAAGCATCTTTCACCAAGTTGTTTATCTGCATTTTCCAAATTCACTCATGTAAAAATAAAGAGATTTTATCAAAGCATTGATTCAATATTCCCATTTTTTTATACATAGCAAAAAAAAAAAAAGTCTAACTGTAGGAAAATATTTAAATTTTATTGAGTTATTTAGATAATTTCCCTCATATATCTTTAATTCTTCTTTATATAGCATGGATACAACAATGTGGAAATGGAGAAATTCACCTACTATCATTTCTTAGATACCCTGCCAGCAAATCTTTTAAAAATATATTTAAGAGGCAGAGCAGAGCCCTAAAGTTTTGATTGTCCTCATGTTGCTGTTTGTATATGCCTAGTGTTTTGGATGGGAAATTACCTTCAAGCTAGAAGTGAGTCTACATGGACTCAAGTTGTGTGTGTCCCAGAAATGCCAGGCCCTCATTGGTATAGAGATCTTATCTGAGTCACTAAATATTTTGTTCTATTTATTATCAGGCTATTTCATGGGACTTTTGAGAAGGATTCAATAAAACAATTTAATTGTTTGAAGAATTAGATACTAATATTGAAAACTAAACAGAACATTAAAAAAAACCTGGAATCTATTATAATGTTCCCAATGCTTTGCCACTCTAAATAATGATTTTAAAGAAAGGATATGACATTCCAAAAATATTAAATGATGCCTAGATTGTCTTTATATAAACAAAATGGAGAAAAGCATGCTGAAATAAAGCAAAATCATAATTTGAAACAGTTTGCAACAAGTGTGCTACTGTATATGATATTAAATATATTTTGATATTTGAAAGGACAGGAAAGTATGTAATAGTAAACAGGCAAATTATTTATCAATTTGAATTTAAGACTAGGTTATTAATATGGAGATATGTTTCAATCTGTCTGGAGAACGATATTGTTACTTTACTCTGTATTCAATTTCCTTTTTCCTTTTTATTTCTAAAAATATGTAATCCTGTACAAACTCACCATTAAACCTATTCCTCAGGGACGCTTTGGCACAAATATGAAATTGTTCCACATTTAGATCTCTATATAATCTTATATTAAACTAATACTTCCAAGTAACAGTGAATTCCAAAAATGATAGACCAGTGTATGTTTATACTTTTAAATTATGTTATTAAATTTACTATGCCAGTGGTATATGTTTAAGATACTTTAAAAATAAGTTATTGGAAATTAAAAAAGGTAAGTCAAAGCTCAAAAATGAAACCATTAAAATTAACATTTGAATGATAAGCAATTTTGGGGGTAATTATAGTTCACACTCTACAATGAATGCATTTTG
Organism: Tolypeutes matacus; assembly: GCA_026826555.1. Lineage (NCBI taxonomy): Eukaryota > Metazoa > Chordata > Mammalia > Cingulata > Chlamyphoridae > Tolypeutes > Tolypeutes matacus. The sequence goes on from JAKSZT010053887.1 coordinate 86,151,779, forward strand.
ATATATGGATAATTACTCCTGGTAATATCCTTTAGTTATTTTTTTTTTGTGACAACAATAACAATTTATTGCAAAATTAATTCCTTGGCACAATTTAACATTTAGTGTTGTGAAGTCAAAGTGAATCGATTTTATTGCAGACCACTTGTGCTCTGGTTTCCTATGTTCAAGAACTAATTGGTTATTATAGGTCACTTTAGAACTTGGTTTAAAAATAAATTAAATTGGTGCAAGATGCATTTAGTAGAAATAGCTCGATATTTTCAGTTCATGGGGTTTTATTTAAATAAAAAATGGTAAAGTAATGCAATCATCTTTGGTTATAAAAGTGATGGATGAATTGAAAACATTTTTGAATCAGGTCAATGGTACTGATGATTAGTACATTGTTAATCAAGTTCCTCAGATTGCTATCAAAAGCTTCGCTCTTTTGCTCAGGCTGGTGAGAGGATCATGAATATTAAAGAGATTCAAATGGATGTGCTCTCATGTAATATGGAGTACCACAAATGAAAAGACTAAATGAGAGCAGACTGTGACTCTATGTATTGATATATCTCTTAAATAAAGAGGAATGCTTAATCAATTTCTTTGCTCATGTATAGCAACCATTTTAGGTAGTCTATGTCTTAATCACTTTGACAAACCAATGGACATGGTGAAAAACACTTTTTTAAAGAAAAGGTTTACATAATAGTTAATAGGGTGTGGTTGCTAATAACTAGAAGTTTAAAAAATACACTGATTAAAAATTAAGATACAATATATTTACCCAGTTTAAATTGCAATTGCTCAGTATATTAGCTCTAGTATGTTTTAAGGGCAAAGAATGGAGGCTGTGCTGAGAAAGTAGTCTTCTTGAAAGCGATATGATAATACAACATTTTATCTTTTTATTTAGCAACAATCCCCTTACACTTTTAAAACCTATGCTAATAAAATCATGGTTCTGTATGCTAGAAAGGTATTGATTGCATTTACAAATTGCTAAAAGCAAAATGTTGCTTTATAAACAAAAATGTAAAAAAAGATTTTCCATAGACATCTTTAAAAATTTAATTTAGGATTTATAACACTGTTAGAGTTTGGATGTTTTTATTATGAAATCTAAGTTTGCAAAAATATATAGTATTTATAATTTTAAAACAGCATATTTAGGTATAAAATAAAATAAAATAATAATGCATTCATAAATGACAGTATTAGCCTATAAAAAATCTAATAAAGTAATAAAATGACAACTTTTTAGAGTTTAAATTAACCTAGTAAAGTACTGAAATTGAATATAGACAAATAAATATATTCATCTAGTACAAATATATTATTATCTTTAGAGCCTACCAACTCAGCATAGATTAGTTTATTCATAAACTGATTGTTTAAAAAGATGAAAATGGATTAATGAAGAAGTGAGTTCTAATTGAATAGGATTCAAAAAGGAAAATGTCTTTTTAAGTGAGAGAAGTTCTGACAAGGATGGGCTTCTCAGAAAGAGCCAACCTTTATGAAAGTGTTTAGGTGACCCAGAGTTGTCTGCTGATGAAGAGTGGGTACTTGGGGTTTGAGGATGAAAATGGAAGAGATAAAATGTGGAAGTGTGTGGTGATTTTTGCGAAGCACAGATTTCAAATTTTTCCTAAGTCCAGCCTTGTGGATAAAGGTCAACTATTATTCCTCTTATTCAGGAAAGCTACTGAATTATACCACTTTTTAGAGTTTCCATTAGTAGTCTCAAGGTAGTAGGAAAATCCTATCTCTTAAAGTTTTGGAATATTCTTAGGATTAAAGAATGGTAGAATGGTTGAGCCACACAGAATTTGAGAAATCATTTTGTCCAAGTAGGTCATTTTCAGATGAAAACAGTAAGACTCTAATAAATTAAGAATACTGCTTAAGTTAATTAATGGTAGAATTGGGATTAGAATTGCTATTCTAATTTGCAATGCAAGCTAAACTTTTCCTTTAATATGTAACAACCCTAACTTTAAAACAAAACAAGAAGTTAAAAATGTACAAATATTTAACTATTAACTATCATAAACACTCTGAGGAAAAGTATTGGATTACATGAGAGAAAATAAGAGAATTGATTTTATTTGCGTGGAGGATTCCATGATCAGAAAAGACTACTTTAAGGAATTGATATCTAAGTCAAAACTGAAATATGAGATAGAAGGTAAGCAGATGAAGAAAGAGGAGAAAGAATGTTTCAGGGTATAGGAATGGTGTGTATAAAGGACTTTATATGCTCTGCATTTATGAGAAACTGAAAGGAGGCCAGATTATAGCAAAACAATCTTGGAGACTGACAAGAGATAAGGATGGAAAGTTGGCAGGGGCCATATTACAGAGATTATGCAAAGGATTTGGAATTATATCCTAAATGCAGTGGAAAGTCTTTGAAAGATTTTAAGCTGGGTTTCTTAAATGTTCTGATTTATTTTTCAAAGTTTTAAGCTGACTGTTATAGAAATAATGGATTGAATATAAGATTGCAGTGATGGAAATGTTTCAGCAAAGATTTTCAGCCCACTATAAGAAATGTTTGAGGTTTGGATAAAGTGATGCCAGGGAAAATGGATGGCATTGGAATATTTGTTAAAAGCTGAGGTAACACATCTTAGCAATTAGTTGTGATGGATTGGAAAAGGACCTTAAAAAAGGGAGATGTCCCTCTAAGATTTCTAGTATTTTAAAAAACTAAGTGGATAGAAGTTAAATTTATTGAGAAATTAAAGATACGAGAAGGAACAATTTTGTATAGAAAATTGAGAGGTTAGTTTAGAAATTATTAGACTCTTATGAATCATTGAATGGAGTTGTCAGGTTGACAGTTGGATAGCATGGTATGAATCTCAGAAAAGATATCTGGATGGAAATGAAATTTGATATATTCCCAAAACTTTAGGATAGATGTGATTACAAAGCAAATGAAGATAAAGGGAAAAGTGAGGAAGGTCTTGGGTGAAACTCTGAGAGGTTGAATGGAGGTGGCTCCTAAAGGAGACTGAAGAGTAATCAGAGAGATAAAAAAATCAGTTGAGTTTATTGTTCCACAAACCAAAAAAGTCGTATAGTTCAAGAAGAGCTGCAAATTTATTGAATTCTATTGAGAAGTCAAATAAGATAAGAACTGAAAAATGGATTATGAAACATAGAGGTAACTTTTATCCTTCCTTAGAGCAGAGCAGTCTGATGGACTGGTGTGGGTGGAATCTAGATCGGAGGGGGCTGGAGAATCAACAGGTGATGACTTGAAGAAAACAGAGTTTTAGATGGAATAATCTCCTTTTTTAAAGTGAGAAGAAAGAAAGATAGAAAAATAGCTGGAAAGGGATCAATATAGTTTTCTTTTTTTTAATTATGAGCGATACTAAAATATCTGTGGATGTGAATGGCAAGGACAGAGAGATAGAGGAGAGAAGTAGGGTTTGAAGAGCTCCAGAGAGGGGTGGCTAACAAAAGGAGGATTTCATGAAGACAGTAGGGGAACGAGTTGATGTTTATAGGTGGAATGCATAGTCCCTTACCTTAGATAAAATGCATGACCCCATAGAAATTCTATAACAAATCAAAGATTTGAAGGGAGTTTTGAAAGTCAAATGTCTAATGCATATATCCCTTTATGTTTAATAAGATACTTTGTTTTCCTTTTATTGTTGATTATCTTGAAGTATCTTGGTTCTTTAAAACAATATGAACCAAAAAAAAAAAAAAAAAAAAAATCTGCAGGCACCAAGATAAAATGGAGAATGGCATTTTTGTTCTAGCACTTCTATTGCCTTTCAATGAGCTTTCAATGACTCAGTTTTGTATCTATTAAAATAAAGTCAGGAGAGGGGGAAGCTCAGTTAGTTGAGTGCCTGCTTCCCATGTATGAGGTCTGCGTTCAATCCTTGGTGCTTAAAAAAAAAAAAAAAAAAAAAAAAAAAAAAAAATTAGAGCTAATACAATAATACCCAGTAGTTAAAAGCTTAATACGAAATTAAGACCATAATCCAGAGTGCCAGTAATGTAGCTCTTAAGCTATTCTTGCTTTTATTGGTTTTATAGTTTAGTTGATTTTTGATAAGGCATGGCAGAAATTTGGAGCTCTGATATTCCAGAATATATTCGAAAAGTTGAGTTAATATCTTGAGATGTTTTAAAAACATGTGATTGAAAGCGACTGGAAACTCTTGATTGAAAAGTACACTACTTCCACAATGTAGTGTAGTCCAACAATAATTTATTTTGAAAGCTGTAATTCACTTTTGACATTATCATTTGAAGCCTTGGATGCTTTCAACTATAATGATTGGCTCTGAGCTACAATGGGAGATCTCCTGAAAATATTACTTCTTAATAACAGCAGTCAGAAGAGTACAAAGTAAAATGTGTGGAATCACATCGTTTAAGTCCAAAGCTCCCAATGACTATAAATCAGAATAGCAATCTATCATTAAAAACAGTGTAATCCATGTGCTAAAACTGAATAAGGGAGGAAAAAGAATTTGAAATAAAATAACTGTGAGATTTCACTGTTTTAAATGGTTTAAAGTGCTACAAGCCTTACCTAAACACTGTAGAACAGAAAGAGAAAAAGAAAAAAGAAAATGACAGTGAGATTTAAATGTTCTGTCTAGAGCCTTTAGATACCACTTAATAAGGTTTCTAGGCTGTTTGAACTGAGTCTACTGTGTGAGGTTGGAATTCAGAATTGGGTTCATTTAATCTGTGGGTTCACAGACATAGAGATCCAGAGGATGTTAATGTCACCTGTACCTAATTCACAATATGAACCTCAAACAGTATTGAAGATTATGTAGGAATAAGAAGATACAGATTTCATTTTTTCCTATTCTCAAAACAATGATTTTTATTATAGGATTTTTACTATGAAAGGCCTCTGGGATTGCCTGTGTATACTACAGGTGATAGGGAACAGGAATGGAATACCTAATAGAAGATAAAGCTTTATTTGTGCCCCATGACTAGTAATAGTTGGTTGAATGGAATATGTAGAATTAACATATTATACTTTGCCACAAGCACTTTTGTTGAAGTTTATAAAGCAATTCTGCAGAACCAAAGGCTCATTACTTTTGTGTAATTAAAAAGGGTAAACAAACAGTGAAAACTAAAATACCAGGGTGGTGTCTGCCACATGACAATCCCTTATTAGGTCCCCTTCCCCCCTCCCCCAAGTCCCTAGACAGTAACTGTCCACCAATCAGGAACGCTTCTGGGGGCTTCTGCTCAGCCAAACTGCACGTAGAATGGAGTACATAATTCTAGTGTTTACCAGGTAGTATGTTGGACCATAATCTCCCCCAGATTTTAGAGAAAAGGGAAAATAAGCAACTGCTGAGGTGAAAGAATTGAATATTCCGTATGAGGATTAAGGAAACTGGAACTGTTTAAGAGGAGATTCGTGACTGATAGGAAAATTTGAAATGAATATTGCTAATGATGTCTTCTCTTTCCTTAAGGACCAGGAGGTTATGAACTAGGGAGTGGAGAATGAAGAGGCTCCAGTAGGAGGCAGGAAGGAAGAGAAGCTACAAGGGAAAGTGTGTGTGTGTGTCTGGGTGTGGAGAGTGTGGAAACAAGATAGGGAAATAGAAGAAGAGCAAGAGAGGGAAGGAAAACTGAAGAGGGAATGAAGTGGAGAACACTGATCAATGCTCAGGTTATTGACTTCTGTTTAAATCCTCTTGTTTAAATGAAACTTAATCACAAGCTCTATGACTACGCCAAAACAGGACAGAAAAGTTGGTCAAAATTTAATTTTTGTATAGTGTTTAAAATTTTCCTTTAAGATAAAATAAATGCCCCATATGCACAACGAGTACCTCATCTTCTTTGTCAAAAAAAAAAAAAAAAGCGATTTTCTTGTTAAGAAACAATGCTTATTTGCTTCTAGATATATCTATTTGAAACATTTTGCAAAGAAAGCCCCAGTTGATTAATGATATTAATCACCAATTTGGAAGGAAAATCTGCTTGGATGATTTAAAACCTTTTCTAATGAATTTTTGCACATCTTTAATATTGGAAGGTTGCGTGGCTTTCATTAAGAAATGTATGTAGACTGCAGAGGAGTCAACAGAGGGAGCTCTGCATGATCATTTCATTGCAAGAGATTAGGACCCAAATTTGATTGCAGCACATTATTCTCATTTTTAAATGCTCCCTGCTTGTCTTCTTTTAGTTTAAATAAATTTATTGATTTGAATAGACTTCATTGTGTAAAAGAAACATCACTTATCATTTAATCTAGGGAATGCCTTCCTTTTCTCTGACCCAGCAAATTCTCTGTGGATGAGGTTTCTTTCACTTGGAATAATCATCTTCAAAAATGTTTCATTGAAATATCATACTTGGAAATTGATCTTTAAATGGTTTAAAAAGTAAGTTAAATCATAAAGGGCTCTGTTTTCAAACTAGAGTGTGCACTCTTTGTTTTACCCCTTGAGGTAGCCTGGGACCTAAAACTGTAGTATAACAGCAGTGTATTTTCCAGGATCATTTATGTTACTCTGTGGAAGGTAGTTTAAAACAGAATAATTCTATTAGCACAAACTCAAATATGTTATTGGAGCGGAGTGCAAAATTAGCTTATGTTTTAAAAAATAATATATGAGACTTCTGTTTTTAGGCATCCTTGCCCCCAAAAGTCAGAAAAGTCCTGTTACAGGGAATAGAATCATTATGTAGAGATATAGTACTACATTGCTCAGTCATACACTGACGTTCTAAAACGGCTTGCTCTCATCACAGGGACAAATATTTCCCAATTGAAAAAGAAGTCTGCAGTTGATCACTTAAATGAGTAGTCTTAGAAAAGTAGAAATGCCTTTGCTAATAGGAATAATACAGGCAAGCAGGTAATAGGTTATTACAGCAGAGGTGTCTTGAGCTAAAAGTATTATTCACACTGGTTACTCTGAATTGAATTGCTCAGTATTTGTCTTCTCTGCTCTCTTATTATGAGCTGACTCAGGCAGACAGTGCAAGGAGGCAGGTAACATGTGATTAAGGAGCTTTGACATTTGTAATTCTTATGGCACATACAATTTTGAAGTATCTTTTTGTTAGATAGAGTATAAACAGGAAAGATTGTCATTGGAATTCCTAAAAGAAAAATTGTTCAAAGGCAGTAGGCACTCTCTTTGTTAATTTCTTTTCATCTCTCTCTCTCTTTTTCTCTCTTTCCTTTCTTGCAGCCACTATTATTGTCTAAGTACATGAATAAAGAACAGAGAACAACAACCCTTTAAAATTTATGGAATGCTTGCAAATATTAAAAAACAATTTTTTTTCACACACCATTCACCTTCCTAAATTCTTAGGTAAAGATAAAAGTAGTTCTTTTGTTATTTAAATATATTTAAAATAAATTGGTCTTCTCAGAAAATTAATATTAATTTTCTTTTTCTAAATATTAGGACTTTCTTAATCCCATCAAAAGGAAGTGAATTTTTAAACCTTATTACATTGAACAGGGTTATTATTTTGCATTGTAAGCAACTCATGTAAGTAATCTTCAGCCTGACAGGCTGGCACCATTAGGGACTGGTTAAATCAAATATTTCCATGACCTATAATTTCAAGAGCAGAAGAATTCTAGTTCTAATTTACAAAGCTTTTCTGTATCTTGTCTTCCAGGTAATTTTCAACTCACAAAACCAATGTCAATTCCTGTCACGTCTTCTCTTTCTTACAAAATCTCTCAGAATTAATATGTATCATCTGAACTTGTATATGCTGTTAAAGTGCTTTCTTCTTATTCCAAAGCACAGTATGGATTTTTCTGCTCTTAACCATTGGCATTTTGGGGGATCTTTAGTCACATGACATACCCATCCTTCCATATCTCCTCCTCTTTTCTTCTGAAGCGCAAAGGAATGTGAAATGATACACAGCTTACATCTGCTCTCCATGCCTCGCCACCTCTCAGCTTCCCAGACCACATGCCTTTGTTCTTCCTTCTAATTCATGAGGACTGGAGTTTATAGCATTCGCTCTCACACATTTGTCATTCTATCTCTTTCATTTTAATATTTCCATTTTCCCTTCAAACTTCAAAGTTATTCACTTATATCTTGGATACTGTTAGAGTAATGTTAAATAAAACTAAAGAAGTTTCTCTCCATACAAAATTTGTTAGTGTTACTCTGTTTAGAGATGAGACTGTTTTCTTTTCTGGTCTTTTCTTTATGTTCTCAGTTTTGAGTCTTTGCTGAAGTGGACAAATGCCTAGTTGAATAAAAGGCATTGCACTGTTAAATGTTTTTTTTTTAACTACACATTCTGGGGGAAACAGTGTGATCCATAGGCTGTAACAGACCTGAGGAGTCAAGCATAACGTTTTAGGCTTTGGCGTCACCCCTTTTTCAGTGAGCTTCTCTAAGATTGCATTTCCCTTACTCTAACGTGGTTTGCTCTGGTGGAATTTACTGGTGCCCTTTATTTACAAAGTAAATGGCTTCTCCCTTGGTCATTTACCTGACAGACATTGACATTTGACATTGTTGCTTACATTGAAACTCTCCAACTCGATTTTCCCCATTCTTCTCCTACTTTTCTTATTCCTTCTTTATTATCTTTTTGGGTACTCTTCACCCAATATAGACATCTAATATCTATCACCTAATATAGACATTTTTTAAGGTTTTATTCTTGTCCTTTGTTTTACTTTCCAAGGCTGCTCAAGCAAATACCGTGAAATGGATTGGGTTAAACAATGGCAATTTATTTGCTCATGGTTTGAGGCTGAGAAAAAGTCAAAATTGAGGCACCACCAAGGCCATGCTTTCATGAAGACTGGCATTCTGGGGCTGACTGCCAGTGGTCCTTGGTCCTTGACTCCAATGTCCCATGGCATGCACATGGCGTCCTCTCCTGGCCACTCCCTTCTCTTACAGCATCTGTTGACCTTCAGTTCTTGCTTCCTGTGCATTTCTTTTTTTCCTGTCTGAATTTCATTCTGCTTATAAAGGACTCCAGTAATAGGATTAAGACCCATCCTGATTGAGGTGGGCCACACCTTAACTGAAGTAACCTCATCAAATGGTTCTACTTACAATGGGTTCACACTCACAGGAATGAATTAAATTTAGGAACATGTTTTTCTGGGATACATGCAGTTTCAACCACTACCACACCCTTCTTTCTTTTCTTCACATTTTTTTTCTTTGACTATCTTACCTGTTTTCACCATTTTATACAGTGTTTTCCTAAATTTATATCACTATCTGTTGGGGATTGAATCATACATGTTCAGGTCCCACCCTTGGTCTTGTGTGTGTGAACCTATTTGTAAATAGGTTTTTTTATTTTTAAAGATTTATTTAATTATTTGTTGCCCCCCTTCCCCACCCCTCCGGCCCCCTTTGTTTTGCTCGCTCTCGCTGTCTGCTCTTTTTGTGTTCCTCTGTGTCTGCTTGTCTTCTCTTTAGCCAGCACTGGGAACCAATCCTGGGACTTTCTGGAGTGGAGAGAGGCTGCTTAATCTCTTGCGCCACCTCAACTCCCTGGTCTGCTGTATCTCTCATCGTCTCTCCTCTGTGTCTCCTTTTGTTGCGTCATCTTGCTGCACACGGGCCAGCACTCTGTGTGGGCCAGCACTCATGCACGGTCCAGCACTCTGCCTGGGTCAGCCTTCCTCTCAAACCAGCTTGCCTTCACCAGGAGGCCCCGGGAACTGAACCCTGGACCTCCTATATGGTAGACGGGAGCCCAATCACTTGACCCACATCCATTTCCCTGTAAATAAGATCTTTGAAGATGTTATTTGTTAAAGTGTTCCCAAACTGAATGAGGGTGGGCATTAATCAAATATGGCTGCAGTCTTTAAAAGCGATGGAAATTGGTCACAGGGGGAGACACCATGGGAGCAGGCAGAAGTTGGAAGTCAACAGAACCCAAAAGAGAAAGGAGAAGATGCCACTATGTGTATTGCCAAGTTATGGAAAAGTCAAGGAACCCCAAGGATTTCCTGCCAGATGGAAGATACCAACCCCAGGAGGTAGTAAGGCTCCTAACTTCTGAAACTGTGAGCCAATAAATTCCAAAGGCAACCCATTGTATGGTATTTTTTTTTTTAACAATTTATTGAAGTATATCATTCATACATGAATATACATAAACTATAAGTGTTCAGTAAACATCGTGAACTTACAAAATAAATATGCATAACATCACACAGGGCTCCCACACATCACCCCACCCACCACAAATACTTTGCATTGTTGTGAAACATTTGTTAACAAATCACGAAAGAGCATCATCAAAGTATTACTATAGTCTGTATCTTCCTCCCCTATACATTTTTAAAAAGGATTTATTTATTTATTTATGTTTATCCATTTTTACCTCCCCCCCCCCCCCCGGTTTTTGCTGTTTCTGTGTCCATTCACTGGGCAACTCTGTGTATGTTTCCTGCCCTCTCTTCTCATCCTTCTCCTCTTGTCTTCACCGGAATTCGATCCTCGGAAACTCTGATGTGGAAGCAAGGTGTCCTACCACTTGCACCACCTTATTTCCTGTTTTTTCGGTACGTCTTGTCTTAGCTCTCCCTTGTGTCACTCTCCTGTTACATCATCATCTTGCTGCATGGCTTACAGGGCCTGGCGGCTCACCCGCTCATGGCACCTGGTGGTGCACCTGCACACTGGGCCTGGTGGCCCACGTGCTTGCTATATTTTACTTTTTTTAAATTTTTACCAAGAGGTCCCACGGATTGAACCCAGGTCCCTCCATATGTGAGACGGACGCCCAACCACCCGAGCCACATCCGTCCCCCTGCTATATATCTTAAGGTTGACCAAAGATACCCAAAGTTACAGTCTTTTCCCACACAGGATGCTTATATAATAAATCACGCTTAGTTTATCACCAGCATTCCAAATACCAGACCTAGGGAGAAAAACCAGGTCTGGGGACACATGCATGGTTTTTAATATAGTGAATGTTTAGCTTACCCTGATTATCACAAAATCAGGTGGTATTTGTTTTAGCAGATCAGAAACTGAAACTCCATCCTTGAATGCTCTCCTAATTATATTTCTAGTGGCATATTACACATTTCTCCATGGACATTCTACTGGCATCTTAAACCTAAAATATTTTCAAAGAGTTCATTCCCAAGTATCTGATTTTATAACCCTATTCTTACTTATTGTTGCCAGATTAATCTTTTTTTTTTTTTTATTTTTTATTTATTTATTTATTTTTTATTATTTTATTTTATTTTTTTTTTATTATGGGTAAAAATCAAAATTCTCACAATACATACAAACATTTGTAAAATGATATATAAATATATATGCATATATGTGTATTTGCTTACAAAAATGTTATTTTTATATATATATATACATATATTTTAAGAGGTGCTTAGATTACCTAAAATATTATACGGAACCCACTGGGATTCCCATGTTGCCCACCTCCCACACCTCCCACCACATCCAACACAAACATCTCCCATAGTGTGGCCCACCAACCTCAATGAACTTACACATCCTGGAGCCTTGCCACCAACCATAGACCACAGTTCACACTGTAGACCACACTCTCTCCCACTCAGTTCTGAGTGGTGTGTGCTGATTTAAAATGGCCTACATCCATTGCCACAACAGTACTCAGGACAACCTCCAACTCCCAAAGAAGCCCCTGTATTTCAACTGCTCATCCCCTCCCTACCCAAAAAACTGTCAAGTGGCCACTGGCTCCACCTCATTGTTATAATTTCT
>JAKSZT010053887.1:86183519-86311367 GCA_026826555.1 Tolypeutes matacus
TAATATGTAGTGTCCATCTTTGTCTCTTACAATAGTTTTGCATTTAAAGTCTATTTTGTCTGATATTAGAATAGCTACTCCTGCCCTTTTTTGGCTATTGTTAGCTTGTAAAATGGTTTTCCAGCCATTCACTTTCAGGCTCCTTGAATCCCTGGACCGAAGGTGGGTTTCTTGTAGACAGCATATAGATGGATCATATTTTGTTATCCATTCTGCCAATCTGTGTCTTTTGATTGGTGAATTTAATCCATTGACATTCAGTGTTATTACTCGTAACGAATTTCTTACTTCAGTCATTTTTTCTTTGGGTTAGTGTATGTCATATGTTGTTTTGTTTCTCTTTTTGAGTTTTCAGTTGTTTTTAAACTCTCCTCCAACTCTCTCTCCTTTGTTTTTTCCTTTCCGCTTGTAGAGATTCCTTTAGTATTTCTTGAAGTGCTGGTTTCTTCTTGACATACTCTCTTAATTGCTGTTTATCTGTGAATATTTTGAACTCTCCATCATTTTTGAATGCCAATTTTGCTGGATAAAGAATTCGTGGCTGGAAGTTTTTTTCTTTTAGTGTTTTGACTATGTCATACCACTGTCTTCTTGCCTCCATGGTTTCAGCTGAGAAATCAGCACTTAATCTTATTGTGCTTCCCTTGTATGTGATGGTTCTCTTTTCTCTTGCTGCCTTGAGTATTTTCTCTTTGTCTTGAGCATTGGACAATTTGACAAGTATATGTCTTGGAGTTGGCCTGTTGGGATGTATACTATTTGTGATGCGCTGTGCTTCCTGGATCTGCACATCCATCTCTCTCAATAGAGTTGGGAAGTTTTCAGCCATAACTTCCTTCAACACTCCTTCTGTTCCTTTCCCCTTCTCTTCTCCTTCTGGGATGCCCATAATGCGTATGTTTGTGCGTCTTGCATTATCGGTTAATTCCCTGAGACCATACTGGATTTTTTCTATCTTTTTGTCTATCTTTTCTACAATCTCTTTGATTTCAACTGTATTGTCTTCCATATCACTAATTCTTTCCTCTGCCTGTTCAAATCTGCTGCCATGTGAGTCTAGCGTCTTTTTCATTTCTTGACTTGTGTCTTTGTTCGCCATCATATCCATTACCTTTTTAGGTGTGTCAGCTATTTCTTCTGTATGTTCTCCCAGTGTCTTCTTTATATCCTTAATCTCTTCCTACAGTTCTTTAAGTTGGTCCTTGATATTTGTTTGGATATCTTTGATTAGTTGTTCAATGTACTGCATTTCTTCCTGGTTTTTATTTTGTGCACTGGACTGGTCCATGTTTTCCAGTTTCTCAGAGTCATTTGTATTTTTCTGTTGCCCTCTGGTCATCATATTATCTTGATGGGTTTGTTCAGTTGATTAGTTTTTCTCTATGCTCTAGAATTTTATTTAGCTGTTCGTTCTGCGTGTGAGTTAAGTTTTCTCTTTGGCAGTTTTTCTTCTTATTTTATTTCCTTGCTTCTTTCTATGTTCCTTTGAAGGCAAAAGGTTAGGGCCAGAGGAATCAAAAGATTAAGGAAGGTAGAAGGATAATAGAAATATTGATAAAAGTTAGAAGAGTGGCAAAATGAGACTTAATGAGATGAATATTTAACTTGAGTAGGCAGTGTAGAGTACTAGGAAAAAATATGGAGTTCCTACAATGGACTGGGAAAACAAATGGAGGAATATATATATATATATATATATATATATATATATATATAGTGATTTAGAAGGCTAGAATTATGAGGAGGGAGAGAAATAGTAGAGAAAGGTCTGAAAGGAAAAATTTAATACTAATAAAAAAAAAAAAGAAGAAAGAAGAAGAAGAAAACAAAATAGTTGGGATAGAAATTGACACCCTTAAGTTGTGGGCCTATGAAAAAATGTTGTCTCTAAGAGCCACAACAGAAAACAGAAGTCAGAAAGATGCAGGAAGGATAAGCGATAGTTTGTAATACAGAATCAATATATACAGCGAGTGGGAAATTACTGGTGGGCCTATGAAAAAATGTTGTCTCTAAGAGCCACAACAGAAAACAGAAGGCAGAAAGATGCAGGAAGGATAAGCGATAGTTTGTAATACAGAATCAATATATACAGCGAGTGGGAAATTACTGAATAAGAAGCCCAGCAAATAAGCGACCAGCTGGCAGCACCTATTAAAAAATAAAATAGAAGGAAAAAGGAAGGGGGGAGGAAAATGGAAATAATAGCAATAGACCAGAAAGTAACAGAGAGAAACCAAAGATCCACACAGGCAAGCAGTCAAACAGAGCTAAGGGGGGTCAATGATTCCTCTAGGGTCCACGTGGATCCTTCCTGCCTACTTGTGTTTATCAATGTATTTCCCCACAGGGTTCTATATGCAGGTCCTGAAGCAGCTTTTAGCTATTAAACTAAATTAAAAAGAATTTATTTTTCATTTGTTGAGGTGACCTCACTTTTTTTTTTTTTTTTTAGCCAAATGCAGGACCCAAAATAATTCCTCCTCTAGACCAACCCCCTTAAGGAAGGGACCCTAGGTGGGCCCGTGGAAATTAATCAAGCACGTCCCACTTTCCGGACTCCCCAGGTTAGCTGTAGCTCTGATGTTAGTCAGTGACGAGTGCTTCCGGCGCCGAGCTCCAGCGTCACCGGGCTGCTCAGTAAATCAGTTTGAGTGCAGATTCGTGTCTGCTCTCAGCCTGATGCTGCTTCAGGTCCGCTTATCTGCTCCCCAAAGCTATGGGGCGGTGCAGGCAGCCAGATTGATGTCTGAAAATATAAAATACCCTTCCCTGTCTTCCAACAGAACCCTCCCTTTTTTGGGAAGTGTCCCTTCCTCCTGGCTCCGCAGCGGCCCGGGTCTTATCCCTGGGTGGTTAGGGAAATCAGCTGCATTTCCTTACCAAAATCCCCCCTCCGGTTCACCAGGTGCTGACTAGCTCGTTTGCTCTGTTCACACAAGGTCCAAGGGGCGCCAGGCAGCCAGATCCCCAGAAAATAAAACTTTTTTGCCCCGCCCGCCGCTCCAAATGACCGTTTTATTTTTTTTTCCCTAACCGCGGGGCTCAGCCGCCTGTGCCAACCTCCACCGGCAGCCCCAAAACTCACGAATCTCCACCGTTTCGTCCACGCCGCTGATCCGCGCAGATAGATGTCCCAAGCCTCTCACTCCACCCGTGCACAGCACAGACCCCCGGGCAGGACCCCGTCCCCAATCCGCCTTGCTCTCTGCTCATCCTTTAAAGCAATGAGAACACTGGCAAAAATTATCAAAATAAACTTTTTCAGAACGCTGGAAATTAATCAAGGTTTACAGCATTCCAAGGAACACTGATTTTAAAATATTGGCTGAATTTCAGCAAGAACAGTGAACTTCTGGGCATTTTAACTGGACCTATGTTCATCCCTTTCTCCCTTGCTCTGTAGTAGCCTTGGAAAAAAACAACTTCACAACCACAGGAGCTGTGAAAAACAGCAGACTATCAGTAAGGAGCTAGGGCAAGAGGGATTTGGAGTACCCCTATAAATCTCATCTCCAGAGAATTGTCACTATGATCTTTTTTGCAGTTATGAAGAAAATCTCCACTTTCCAGGCTTGTCCTTATTTGACCTTATTGAGAGCTGGCTCTGAGGAAACAGCCCCACTCCCAGGGGCAATTGTTTAATATTGCAGCTGCCTCAGGCAGCTATACTAATTGTGGCTAACAAGAGGCTGGCTAAAAATGTAAAAGAAAAACTGGGGAACAGTTTTAAACAACTTAAAACAATTGCTCTATCTTCGAGTTTGCTGGTTTTTCTTATGCCAGTTTAAATCTATTGAGCTCCTCTAGTGAAAATTTTCATTTCAGTTATCGTAATTTTCAGCCCTATATTTCTATTTGGTTTCTTCTTAAAAAATAATTTCCATCTCTATATCAATATTCTCTATTTGGAAAATCCTCTATTTGGTAAGACCTCATTGTTATGCTTTTCTTTAATTCTCTAGACATGGTTTGCTTTAGTGTTTGAACATATATGTAATAGTTGATTTAAAATCTATATCTAGTAAGTTCAACAACTGGGCAGTTTCTATTCATTGATTTTCCCCTTGTGCCTGGTCATACTTTCTTGTTTCTTTCTGCACGTTAGTTTTTGTTGTTTGAAATTGAAAAATTTAAGTAATATAATTCGGGTACCAACTCAGGAATTCAGATCTCCTTCCCTACCTAGGGTTTGGTATTTGTTTGTTTAGTGACTTTCTTGGAATAATTATCTAAAGACTATATTTTTTGTCAAGTGCAGCCACTAAAGTATTCAGCTTAGCATAGTGGTCAGCTAATATTTGGGATTAGATTTCTTAAACACTGAAAACCAGTAAGTCTTCCGGTCTTTGTTGAGGGGCTTTATATGTGTGTTGAGGTGGCTTCACAATTTAAAACTCATCTTAGCCTTTACTTTCTGCTTGGACAGAAAACTTAGATCAGAAAACTAAACTGAAAGTAGGGCCTTGTAGGTTTTTCCTGGGCATGGACATGGCCTTTTACATGTGTGTGACCTTCTGTATTCCCAAGAATATATTGGAGCTTTTAAAAGCACACTATGGAAATTAAACAACAGTTTCCTAAATAAACAATGACCCCTTCCCGAATAAATCACAAGAACAAGTATTAACTACTTTGAGAAGAATGTAAACAAACAAAAATTTATGGGATGCAGCTAAAGTAGTGTTTAGGTGGAAATTTCTAGCTATTAACATCTAGATTATAAAATAGGAAAGTTTTCAAATCAATACCATAACTTTCCACATTAAGAAAATAGAAAAATAAGAACATCCTAAAACCAAAGTAAGCAGAATGAAGGAAATAATAAAAACTAGAGAGAAAGCAAATGAAATAGAGAACAGAAAAACAATGGAGAAAATAAAAATCAACCAGATCTAAAGTTTCTTCTTTCAAAATATGAACAAAATTGACAAACTTTAGCTAGACTGAAAAAGTTAAAAAAGAGAAGACTCAAATTAATAAAATCAGGAATGAAAGAAGAGTTATCACTTCAGTCATTACAGAAATAAAAAGGATTATTAGAGAATGCTATGAACAATTTTATGCCAACAAATTAAATAACAGAGAAGAAATGATCAAATTTCTAGAAAACTACAAACTAATGAAACTGACTCAATCATAAGTAGTTTTGCATAGACCATAACAAATAAAGAGCTTGAATTAATAATCAATAAATTTCTCACAAAGAAAAGACCAGGCCCACATAGCTTCACTGGTGAATTCTACCAAATATTTAAGGAAAGATTAACACCAATGCTTCACAAACTGTTCCAAAACCAGACAAAGACATCAAGAAAATAAAACTATGGACCAATATCCCTTATGAACATACATCCAAAAATCCTCAAAAATAATAGCAAACTAAATCCAGCAATATATAAAAAAGATCATGCACTATTGAATAAATAGGATTTATCCCAGGAGTGGGCGATTGGTTCAACATACAATAGTCAATCAGTTATAATATACCATATTAATAAACTAAGAACCTACATGATAATCTCCATAGATTCAATAAATGCATTGGACAAAATTCAACACTTTCCATGATAAAATCTCTCAACAGTCTAGGAATAGAAGGGGACTTTCTCGATCTGATAATGGCCATCTATGAAACACCAACCGCTTACATCAATATTGATGAAGGACTGAGCACTTTCCCTCTAAGATCAGGAACAAGACTTTTATATTCACTCTCATCAATTCCTTTTGACATTGTACTAGAATTTGTAGCCAAGGCAATTAGACAAGAAAAAGAAAGAAAAGGCATCCATATTGGAAAGGAAGAAGCAAAACGATCTCTCTTTCAGATGATGTGATCCTATATATTGAAAATCCTAAGGAATCCACTAAAAACTACTAGAACCTCTAAATGAATTGAGAAACATTGCCGGATACTAGAACAATATACAAAAATAAATTGTATTTCTATACACTAGCAATGAATCCAAAAACGAAATGTAGAAAACAATTCTATTTTCTAAATGATATCATAAAGAATAAAATATTTGAGATAAATTTAATTTAAAAAGTGCAAGACATATAAACCAGAATCTACAAACTATGATTGAAAGAAATTTAAAAAGATATAAATAAATGGAAAGGCATCTCATGTTGATGGATTGGAAGACAATATTGTTAAGATGGCAATATTCCCTAAATTATTCAAGGATGTGTAAGTTCATTGAGGTTGGTGGGCCACACTGTGGGAGATGTTTGTGTGGGATGTGGTGGGAGGTGTGGGAGGTGGGCAACATGGGAATCCCAGTGGGTTCCGTGTAATATTTTAGGTAATCTAAGCACCTCTTAAAATATATGTGTATATATATATATATAAATAACATTTTTGTAAGCAAATACACATATATGCATATATATTTATATATCATTTTGCAAATGTTTGTATGTATTGTGAGAATTTTGATTTTTACCCATAATAAAAAAAAAATTAATTGCAATCCATATCAAATATTCCAGCTGATATTTTTGAAGAATTGATAAACTGGTCATATAATTTATATGAAAATACACGGGATTCAGAATAGCCAAAGCAATCTTGAAAAAGAAGAACAAAGTTGGAAAACTCATGCATATCAATTTCAAAGCTTCATCCAAATGGCAGCAATTAAGACAGTGTAGCACCGGCATGTGGACAGACATAGAGATCAATGAAATAGAATTGAAAGCCCAGAAATAAAGATATATATTTCAATAGATTTTCTACAAGTTGCTCAAACAATACTCAGATACTTGCTTAGAACTGTAAATGCACTAAATCTCTCCAGAATAAGGTGCAAGTCCCTGGGTAATATTTAGTCTTAAATTTGCTATCCTATAACTTAAATATTATGACATGAAACTAATACAATTTATGTCATTTGATAAGGGGATGATATTTTCCTTATGTTCTTATACAAACATACTCATGACAAAAGAAGGGAGAAATATTCATAACCATTGAAATCCTTGTTTCTGTAACTGGTCACATGGTCATAGTTCATATTTATGGTTACTTGGTTTCACTATCCATTTCATGCTCCATTTATCCTTAGCAAGCACCTCAGCTGGCTGTGGTCCTTTGTGTGGCACTGTTACCCAAACTTTCATTCCTGAAGTTTCTGGGCCATTGGTAGTCCTGCCTGGATTAGTTTGTTGTAGATTTCCATTGACTTTAATCAAAGGGCATAGTAGTACTAAGAGATGCCCTAGGAGATCTCCTGTATTTCAGGCAAACTCTTTACTTCCGTTGTGTAGTTGCAGTCTTATTTTCCCTTGATAGTCAGAACCAATCTCCCCAGCGAGTACTTTGTTGATTCAGAAGCATGAGGTGCCCAAAGTGGCCAGGTGGTAGTCTTAACTTCCAGTTTAATGGAATCCTTATTGTGTCTCCTGGTGGAAGCACTTCTCCTTTTGGAACTAAAACTTTTAGGTCAACAGAGCTTAAGTTTGCAGGGACAGGAAGCAAAAATTTTTCTAGTGGATCACTAAGGGTAATAGTGAGTGGTGCCACTCCCATCCCCACCCCTTGTTTCTTGGCCTGTGAATCCTGCTATGGGAGAAACAGCACCATATAGAGGATGCTGATTTAGAGCATACTACAGCTTCCTAGGGAACATTGCCCTAGCACTGCAAGGTATTGCAGCTTAGATGGCACTATAATTGAGTCTTCAAAAGCCTTTCCCCTCTTCTATCAATTCACCTGCTTCAGGATGATGGGGAACATGGTAAGACCAGTGGCTGTCGTGAACATGTACCCATTTCCACAGATTATTTGCTGTGAAGTGGGTTCTTTGATCAGAAACAATGCTATGTGAAATATCATGATGATAGATAATGCATTCTGTAAGCCCATGGAGGTAGTTTTCGCAGAAGCATTGTGTGCAGGGAAGGCAAACCCATATCCAGAGTATGTGTCTACTCCAGTTGCTCCTTCCATGACAGAAGCAGCCCAGTGTAATCAACCTGCCACCAGGGAGCAGGCTGATCATCTTAGGGAATGGTGCCATATTGGGGGCTGAATGTGGGTCTCTGCTGCTGACATATTGGGCACTCAACAGTGGCTGTAGCCAGGTTGGCCTTCGTGAAGGAAAGTCTATGTTGCTATGTACATGGATAATCTCCATCCCTATTACCATGGCCACTTTGTTCATAAGCCCATTGGGTAATGACAGGAGTGGTAGGGGAAAGAGGCTGACTGGTATCCATAGGATGGGTTATCTTATCTACTTGATTATTAAAATCTTCCCCTGCTGAAGTCACCCTCTAGTGAACATTTACGTGGGATGTAAATATCTTCATGTTTTTTTTTGCCCACTCTGAAAGTTCTATTCACATGCTTCTATCCCAGACCTCTTTGTCACCAAATTTCCAAACATATTCCTTCCAAGTCCCTGACCTTCCAGCCAAACCATTGCAACATCCCATGAATCACTGCACAAATGCACCTCTGGCTATTTCTCCTTCCAGGCAAAATGAACAACCAAGTGCACTGCTTGAATTCTGCCTACTGGGAAGACTTCCCCTCACCACTGTCCTTCAGGGACATCCCAGAAAGGGCCTGTAGTTCTGTAGTTGTACACTTTCAGGTGGTACCTCCATATCTCACAGAACCATCTGTAAATGAAGCCCAAGTTCTATCTTTCTCAGTTAACTGATTTTAAGGAACTCCCCAAGAGGCTATAGCTGTGGGCTGGAAAGAGTAGGTAATGTGGCAGGAGTGGGAACCATTGGCATTTGGGCCACTTCCTCATGTAACTTACTTATGCCTTAATGACCCACTCGAGCCCTATCTTATATATGCCACTTCCACTTTATGATGGAGTGTTGCTGTGCACACCCAACTTTATGGTTTGGTGGGTCAGACAGCACCCAGCTCATGATAGACAACTCAGGTCTCATGGTAACTTGATGGCCCATGGTTAAATGTTCAGACTTCACTAAGGCCCAGGAGCAGGCCAAAAGCTGCTTTTCAAAAGGAGAGGAGTTATATGCAGAGGATGCAACATCCTAAAGGTCTGCTTTGTGACTCACCTATAGGGGTCTGCCAAAGATGCCAGATGGTGTCTATATTTGGCACCATTGGATCTGCTGGATCATATGCCCCAAGTGGCAGAGCAGATTGTACAGCAGCCTGGACCTGTTTCAGAGCCTCCTTTTGTTCTGGTCCTTACTGAAAACTGGCAGCTTTTCTGGTCACTAAGTAAATGGGTTGGAGTAGCACTCAAATGAGGAATATGTTATATCCAAAATCCAAAGAGGCCAACTAGATGTGCCTGTAGGAGGGACCAAGTGGAACAGCTTAATCTTTACTTTAGAAGGGATATCTTGACTTGCCCCATACCTCCAGACAACTAGAAATATCATTGAGGAAAAGGCCCCTCTATTTTTAAAATTTATCTTCCATCCTCTGACATGCAAATACCTTGCCCATAAGACCAGAGTAGTTGCTACTTCTTCCTCATTAGGTCCAATCAACATGAAATCATCTTATAATGGACCTATGTGATGTCTTGTCAGAGGAAGAGACACATGTGGACAATATTAGGACAGAGGGCTGCAGCATTCACATACCCCTGAGATAGGACAGTGAAGGTATATTACTGGCCTTGCCAACTAAAAAAAGCTGTTTCTGGTGGTCCTTACTAACAGCAGTTGAGAAAAACTCATTTTCCAGATCAATAGCTGCAAACTAGGCACCTAGGGATGTATTGATTTTCTCAAGCAATGATATTACATCTGGAATAGCAGTTGCGATTGAAGTCATTACCTGGTTAAGTTTACAATAATCTACTATCATCCTCCAAGATCCATCTGTTTTCTGCACAGCCCCAATAGGAGAGTCAAATGGGGAGGTGGTGGGAATCATCAACCCTGCATCCTTCAAGTTCTTGATGATGGCACTGATCTCTGCAATCCCTCCAGGAAGCTGGTATTGCTTCTGATTTACTATTTTGTTAGGTAAGGGAAGTTTTAGTGGCTTCCACTTGGCCTTTGCTACCATAATAGCCCTCACTTCACAAGAAAAGGAACCAATGTGGGGATTCTGCCAGTTGCTGAGTATGTCTATTCAAATTATGCATTCCTGAACTGGGGAAATAACCTCAGAATGGGCCTGGGGACCCATTGTGAGGTGGACCTGAGCTAAAACTCCATTGATCACCTGACTTCCATAAGTCGCCTGCTCTGACTGGTGGAGCACAGTGACATTTTGGTTCTCCTAGAATTACAGTCACTTCTAAGTCAGTGTCTATTAGTCCCTGAAATGTCTGATCATTCCCTTTTCCCCTGTGCACAGATAGCCTGGTAAAGGGCTGTAGGTGTCTTTGGCGAAGGCTGGGAGGAAGATTAACCGTATAGATTTTTGGCAGTATAACAGTGTCCTTCCCCAAGGGGACCTGGCCTTCCTTTCATTCAAGGGGCTCTGGATCTGTAAACTGTCTCAAGTCTAGGATTTGGTGAGGGGGCTGTGATTCTATGTTTCTGTAGTTCAAATTAGACTTGTTCAATTGACCTGGAACTCTTCTGCTTATACAGATCAGGCAGGAATTTAATAACTTGTCCAACAATTTTACTCCTAGCTACCCCATGAACGATTAGCCAGTGTCATAAGTCTCTGTAACTCAGACTATTTTGATTGCTGCTTTGAGTTTGCTGTTCATTGTGGTAGCTATGCCCACTTTTTCTTTGGTGATTAAGTACTGCCACTTGGCTTATGCCAACCCAGGATCCAATAATCCCCATTGTGTTTAAGGATCCCAGTTCAGTGATAGCAGTTCCCACAGTAATATCTGACCTATAAAGAAGAGCAACCACAGAGCTCTTCAGGAAAGATGAAGATAGTCTCACAAATTTATTCCTCACAATCCTGGTGAAAGGTGTGTCTGGACATTCCTGGGGTGGTTGAATAGATCTTACATGATGGATCCACTCTACAGTTCCAGCATCTCTAGGCCTTTCGATCCCCTTATCTACATTATACCAGGATAATTCTGGCATCTCGACCTCAGGCAATGTCAGCCATATTTTGGTCCATGTTTCAGCCAGCCACCTGAACAAACTTTCTAACCCTTGAACTACAACATGCAAACCAGAATCTCTGCTTAGTGGGTCCATATCAATAAATTCAGCCTGATCCAACTTTATATCCCTTCCACCATTATCCCCTACCCTAACTATTCACTCCTACACATATTCCCCTGATTTCTCTCTATATAAATCGGAAAACTCATGCAGTTACTTTGGAGTGTAGTGCATTTCCTCATGGGTCACGCTTTGTACCTCACATTTTGGGACCTGTTGGAATTTCAGTCTACTTAATAGTCTACTTAATTCTGGAAGAAAAGGAGGTGGTGGGAGTGGATAACAAGAAAGATTAGAAGTTTCTTCAAGCCAATTACCTCAGGGCATTCTGTTGCAGTTTCATCTAGTGAAACAGAACTAATCCCTTCAGGTGGAGGTTGGATGGCAGAGTCCTTAGGGCAGAATGAAGTTCAGGTCCCCTCAGGGCAGACCATTACAGGTTTATCTGGCAAAGACTCAGTAGAATTTAGTTTCAATATCACCCCTGCCATCATTATCAACCCATATATCCCATTCCAATTTTCAGGATCCCATTTCTTTCCAAGCAGTGCCCTAACTTTAACAGCAGATACCCTGCAAGGTTGAGAATTTCATTTCTGTTGTTACTCTGCTACTCACACAATGAGCCTCTGGATCTGGTTTTCAGAGTTCTCAATTCTGAAGATACACAAAATAAGATTTTCTTTCAGGGCATTCATAGAAACTTTCATATCCTTCATGCCATGCTTAAGTTGCAAATTTGAAGCCTTGAGATCATCACCTTCTTTTAAAACTGTATCCAGTGTATTTAGGAACAGCCAGCCAATATCATTATAACTTTTAACTCCACAAAACTCTGTTAAGGTGTCAAAACCATCTCACCCAGAGTCTTACCTTTTTTTTCTTCTTCTTCTTTTTTTAAAAAATTAGTAACTACCGGGGATTGAACCCCAGACCTCATACATAGGAAGCAGGCACTCAAACTACTGAGCTACACCCACACTCCCATAACCTTGCCTCTTATAAGCCTGGAAGCATCCAGATCCAGGGATGATATTTTGCATATCTCTATTGCTATCTCACACCTGGACTAGGGGTGGCACCTTGATTATTGGAGATAGAGTCATCAGTGCCTTTTAACCTAATCAGTGTAGAAAGCCAATTGCAAAAAAACATTTTTTTTTTTTGGTTTTGAACCAATTCAGAAATTTCATTTTTAAGATTCTTTTTCTTAAGAACCACTCCCAGTACCAAGCTGTATTGGCCAGGATTCTCTAGGAAACAGAACCAACAGGAGATATCTATAAATATTATGAGATTTTTATAAAATTGTCTCATGTGACTATGGGGTACACAAATCTAAATTCTGTAGGGCAGGCTACAAGCTGAGAACTTCAATGAAGGTTTTCAATGAACTCCCCAGGAGAAGCTGGCTGGCTGAAGTAGAGATGAAAATCCTTTCTTCTGACTGCTGATCACTTCTCCTTCAACTGATTGGATGAGAAATTTTTCACTGATGAAGGCAATGTCCTCTGTTGATTGTAGATTAATCAGTCATAGAACAGTCAACTAACTAATGATTTAAAGTCCATAAAATGTCCTCACAACAAAAATTAGGCCAGTGCTTGCTGGACCAAACAACTGGGCACCATTACCCGGCCAAGTTGAAAGATGAATCTAACCATCACATCAGGTAAAAGTATTTCTATTCCTACATTTAAGGGGTTATTTTATTCATGAAAACATGTTGGGAGCTACAAAATGCATTTTTCAAGATATTCATATTGTTTTTCTTTTGTAATGTGCTAGATTACATTTAACAAATTTTCTAATGTAAATCATCTTTGCTTTCCTGTGATATATATTATATGTCTTGATCCAGTGCATATGTTTTAAATCATTGCTACAGTTACTAATATTTAATTTAGGATTTAAAAAATTTATAATATGGGGGATGGATGTGGCTCAAATGGTTGGGTGTCCATCTCCCATATGGGGGGACTTGGGTTTGATCCCCTGGACCTCCCAGTAAAAAAAAAAAAAAAAAAAAAAATTATAATAGGTGATATTCTATGAATTTCATTTCTTCTGATCTCTTCTAGTTTTGTTATTGAAGTTAAACTAAGTTCATAAAAGAGTTATAGGTCTTTCCCTTTATGCTCCTCACAATTGTTGATTTCTTTAAAATTAGTAAAATGCGCCTTCACTATAATATCTATGATATTTAATTGAATGGATACATGCCAACATACACTACATCTCCATTCCTGTCTCCTTATTAAGCTCTGTTTTCACGTGTCCAGCTGCCTACCAAGCTTGGCTGTTCCACTCGTACTTTCAACCCTAACGTCTGTTTGGATGTTCCACTGTTATTTTCAATCCCAATATGTTGCCTTTGTCATTGCAGGTCTTATTAAATGTGTTTAATTGAAGTTTAAAATAAAATTGTCATTGTATCTTCTTTCCTAAAGTTGCAGTCCAGTAACGTTTTTATTTCTACTTCTGATACCTATCCAAGATCATATGTTTTACCACTTTCTCATAACCATTTTAGATTTGATTTATGATGACATCTTGTTGACACTTGCTTAGTAATGCTTCTTTTTTTTTTTTTTTTTTTTAGATGATACAGTTTAATAATTTTGATGATATTTACCATGTCCTGTGTCCATTACTGTAAGGTAATGAAAAACCTTCCCCATAACCACCAAAGACCCCATTAGATCTTGACTGTTCCCTTCCCCCCAGCCCCCAAGGACCCATGATACCACCCTCTCCCTACCCATGGAATGTCAAGATTCACAGTTACATGCCCTGGGGATTTGAACCAGCACTTCCTAATCCACCCACCCCCCAGTGCTGCACCTCCAAACCCAGGAACACCACCACTCATCTGCCCCCTCCCCCAACATGCAACCACACTCTATCCCTTTACCATAGATTATGTCCATATGGGTGATGGCTCAAAGCCTGCTCTTCTCTTACTCTCCTTTGTTAACCTATCTTTCAGACAGTGGTTCTCAGAGACTGCTCACTTCCCACAGTTCAGATAAGTGAGGTCATATACTATTCATCCTTCAGTGCCTGGCTTGCTTCACTCAACATAAGGTCTTCAAGATTCATCCACATTATTCCATGTGTTAGCACTTTGTTCCTTCTGACAGCTGAGTAATATTCCATTGTATGTATGTACCACATTTTGCTTATCCATTCGTCTGTTGATGGGCACCGGGGCTGATTCCAACTTTTGGCAATGGTGAACAATGCTGCTATGAACATTGGTGTGCATATATCTGTTTGTGTTTTTGTTTTCAGTTCTTCTGGGTATATACCCAGCAGTGGAATTGCTGGATCATACGGAAGATCTATTGCTAGTTTTCTGAGGAACCTCCAAACTGTCCTCCACAGTGGCTGGTCCATACCGCAGTACCATCAGCAGTGGATGAGGGTTCCTGTTCCTCCACATCCTCTCCAACATTTAATGTCTCCTGTTTTTTTAATAGCTGCCATTCTGATGGGTGTAAGATGGTATCTCATTGTAGTTTTGATTTGCATTTCCCTGATAGCAAGTGATGTTGAGCATTTTTTCATGTGCTTTTTAGCCATTTGTATTTCTTCCTTGGAGAAGTGTCTTTTCAGGTCACTTGCCCATTTTTTAAATGGGTTGTCTGTCCTTTTATTTTCAAGGTGTAGGATTTCTTTATATATGCAGGATATTAGGCTCCTATCAGATATATGGTTGCCGAATATTTTTTCCCATTGGGTAGGCTGCCTTTTTATTTTCTTAATAACATCCTTTGAGGTGCAGAAGTTTTTAATTTTGAGGAGATCCCATTTATCAAATTTTTCTCTTGCTGCTCGTGCTTTGGCTGTGAAGTTCATGAAACCATTTCCTATGACAAGGTCCTGTAGATGCTTCCCTACATTATCTTCCAAGGTTTTTATGGTTTTGGCTCTTATATTTAGATCTTTGATCCATCTTGAGTTGATTTTTGTATAAGGTGTGAGATGGTATTCTTCTCTCATTCTTTTGGATATGGATATCTAGTTCTCCAAGCACCACTTGTTAAAGAGGCCATTCTCTCCCAACTGAGTGGGCTTCATGGCCTTGTCAAATATCAGATGACTGTATATGCGAGGATCTATATCAGAACTCTCAATTTGGTTCCATTGGTCAGTAGGTCTATCCTTGTGCCAATACCACGCAGTTTTGATCACTGTAGCTTTGTAGTATGTTTTAAAGTCAGGTAATGTGATACCTCCAACTTCATTTTTCTTTCTTTTTCAATATATCTTTGGCAATTCGGGACCTCTTGCCTCTCCAAATATATTTTGTGGTTAGTTTTTCCATTTCCTTAAAAAATAGAGTGTTGACTTTTATTGGGATTACATTAAATCTGTAGATTAGTTTGGGTAGGATAGACATCTTGATGATGTTTAGTCTTCCTATCCATGAACAGGGAATATTTTTCCATTTATTTAAGTCTTCTTTGATTTCCTTTAGCAGTTTTGTGTAGTTTTCTGTATATAAGTCCTTTACATCTTTAGTTAAATTTATTCCTAGGTATTTGATTCTTTTATTTATTATTGTAAATGGTATTTTTTTCCTGATTTCCTCCTCAGTTTGCTCATTATTGGTGTACAGAAATGCTACTGATTTTTGAGCGTTGATCTTATAGCCTGCAACATTACTGAACTCCTTTATAAGTTCTAGAAGCCTTGTTGTCAATTTCTCAGGGCTTTCTATGTATAGGATCATGTCATCTGCAAATAATGAAATTTTTACTTCTTCTTTTCCAGTCTGGATGCCTTTTATGTCCTTTTCTTATCTCAGTGCTCGTGCAAGTACTTCTAAGACAATGTTAAATAGGAGTGGTGATAGTGGGCATCCTTGTCTTGTTCCTGATCTCAGAGGGAAGGCTTTTAGGATTTCACCGTTGAAAATGATGTTAGCTTTGGGTTTTTCATATATACCCTTTATCATTTTCAGAAAGTTTCCATCTATTCCTATCTTTTGTAGTGTTTTTATGAGGAAAGAGTGCTGTATTTTGTCGAATGCTTTTTCTGCATCTATAGAGATGATCATGTGACTTTTTTCTTTCAATCTGTTTATGTGGTGTATTACATTGATTGATTTTCTTATATTGAACCATCCTTGCATACCTGGGATGAAACCCACTTGGTCATGGTGTATAATCCTTTTGATATGTTGTTGAATGCGATTAGCAAGTATTTTGTTGAGGATTTTAGCATCTAGGTTCATTAGAGAAATTGGTCTGTAATTTTCCTTTCTTGTGGCATCTTTATTTGGTTTTGGTATTAGGGTAATGTTGGCATCCTAGAATGAGTTAGGTAATATTCCTTCTACTTCTATTTTTTGGAAGAGCTTAAGTAGAATTGGTGTTAGCTCTATCCAGAATGTTTGGTAGAATTCAGCTGTGAAGCCATCTGGTCCTGGACTCTTCTTAGTTGGGAGGTTTTTAATGACTGAGTCTATCTCTTTACTTGTAATTGGACTGTTGAGTTCATCTATTTCTTCTTTTGTCAATGTTGGCTGTTTGTGGGTTTCTAGAAACTTGTCCATTTCCTCTAAATTGTTATTCTTGTTGGCATATAATTTTTCAAAGTACCCTCTTATGGTACTCTTTATTTCTGTGGGGTCAGTAGTGATATCACCTTGCTCATTCCTTATTTTATGTATTTGCATCTGTTCTCTCTTTTTCTTTGTTAGTCTGGTTAAGGGTTTGTCAATTTTGTTGATATTCTCGAAGAACCAGCTTTTGGTTTTGTTTATTGTTTCCAGTGCTTTCTTATTCTCTATTTCATTTACTTCTGCTCTAATCTTTGTCATTTCCTTCTTTCTACTTCCTTTAGGTTTAGTTTGTTGTTGTTTTTCCAGTTCCTCCAAGTGTGCAGTTAGGTCTTGAATTTTAGCTCTTTCTTCTTTTTTTTATATATGAATTTATGGCTATGAACTTCCCTCTCAGGACTGCTTTCACTGCATCCCATAGGTTTTGATATGTTGTGTTTTCGTTTTCATTAGTTTCAAGGTAGTTACTCTATTCTTTTGAAATTTCCTCTTTGACCCACTGTTTGTCTAAGAGTGTGTTGTTTAACTTCCATATCCTTGTGCCTAATCTGTTTCTCTGGCCCTTATTGATTTCCAACTTCATTCCGTTGTGGTCAGAGAAATTACTTTGTATAATCTCAATCTTTCTGAATTCATTGAGTGTTGTTATGTGGCCTAGCATGTGGTCTATTTTGGAGTATGTTCCATGTGCACTCGAGAAGAATGTAAATCCCGCTGTATTTGGGTGTAGTGTTCTGTATATGTCTATTAAGTCCAAATCTTCTATGTATTGTTGATTGCCTTAGTTTCTTTATTGATTCTCTGCCCAGATGTTCTGTCTAATGATGATAGTGGTGTGTTGAAGTCCCCTGCTATAATTGTAGAGGAATTCATTTCTCCTCTTAGTTTTTCCAGAGTTTGCCGCACGTATTTTGAGGCACCTCGATTAGGTGAGTAAATGTTGATGATTGTTCTCTCTTCTTGAGAGATTACTCCTTTTACTAATATGTAGTATCCATCTTTGTCTCTTATAATAGTTTTGCATTTGAAGTCTATTTTGTCTGATATTAGAATAGCTACTCCTGCCCTTTTTTGGCTATTGTTAGCTTGTAAATGGTTTTCCAGCCATTCACTTTCAGCATCCTTGAATCCCTGGGTCGAAGGTGGGTTTCTTGTAGACAGCATATAGATGGATCATATTTTCTTATCCATTCTGCCAATCTGTGTCTTTTGATTGGTGAATTTAATCCATTAACATTCAGTGTTATTACTCGTAACGAATTTCTTACTTCAGCCATTTTTTCTTTGGGTTAATGTATGTCATATGTTGTTTTGTTTCTCTTTATGACTTTTCAGTTGTTTTTAAACCCTCCTCCAACTCTCTCTCCTTTGTTTTTTCCTTTCAACTTGTAGAGATTTCCTTAGTATTTCTTGAAGTGCTGGTTTCTTCTTGCCATACTCTCTTAATTGCTGTTTATCTGTGAATATTTTGAACTCTCCATCATTTTTGAATGCCAATTTTGCTGGATAGAGAATTCGTGGCTGGAAGTTTTTTTCTTTTAGTGTTTTGACTATGTCATACCACTGTCTTCTTGCCTCCATGGTTTCAGCTGAGAAATTAGCACTTAATCTTATTGTGCGTCCCTTGTATGTGATGGTTCTCTTTTCTCTTGCTGCCTTGAGTATTTTCTCTTTGTCTTGAGCATTGGACAATTTGACAAGTATATGTCTTGGAGTCGGCCTGTTGGGATTTATACTATTTGGGGTGCACTGTGCTTCCTGGATCTGCACATCCATCTCTCTCAATAGGGTTGGGAAGTTTTCAGCCATTATTTCCTTCAACACTACTTCTGTTGCCTTTCCCTTCTCTTCTCCTTCTGGGATGCCCATAATGCATATGTTTGCGCGTTTTGTATTATCGGTTAATTCCCTGAGACCATGCTGAATTTTTTCTATCTTTTTGTCTATCTGTTCTACAATCTCTTTGATTTCAACTGTATTGTCTTCCATATCACTAATTCTTTCCTCTGCCTGTTCAAATCTGCTGCCAAGTGAGTCCAGCGTCTTTTTCATTTCTTGGCTTGTGCCTTTGTTCACCATCATATCCATTACCTTTTTAGGCGTGTTAGCTATTTCTTCAGTATGTTCTCTCAGTGTCTTCTTTATATCCTTAATATCTTCCTTCAGTTCTTTAAGTTGGTCCATGATATTTGTTTGGATACCTTTGATTAGTTGTTCGATGTTCTGCATTGCTTCCTGGTTTTTATTTTGTGCATTGGACTGGTCCATGTTTTCCAGTTTCTCAGAGTCATTTGTATTTTTCTGTTGCCCTCTGGTCATCATATTATCTTGATGGGTTTGTTCCATTGATTAGTTTTTCTCTATGCTCTAGAATTTTATTTAGCTGTTGGTTCTGCGTGTGAGTTAAGTTTTCTCTTTGGCAGTTTTTCTTCTTATTTTATTTCCTTGCTTCTTTCTATGTTCCCCTTGGAATAAAGTC
Source organism: Tolypeutes matacus (assembly GCA_026826555.1). Taxonomy (NCBI): domain Eukaryota; kingdom Metazoa; phylum Chordata; class Mammalia; order Cingulata; family Chlamyphoridae; genus Tolypeutes; species Tolypeutes matacus. Next base: position 86,202,668 of record JAKSZT010053887.1, read on the forward strand.
TTAGTAAATCTTCTGTCCTTTCTTGCACAGGCACAGACAACCTAGTCAGAGAGGTGGGCCTCGAGCCCCACGTCTTCTCCTTCTTCCACAGGCCCCACTAGGCTCTGCAGTGGCTGCCCACAGGCACCCGACTTCCACTTGAAAAGACCAGTAATGCTTCTTCTTTTTTTTTTTTAAAGATTTTATTTATTTATTCATCCATCCCCCCCCCTTGCTGCCTGTGCTCGCCGGGTCAGCCAACCACGTCGTGCGGGCGGGCCCGTCCCCACCAGGAGGCCCCGGGAACCGAACCCGGGGCCTCCCACATGGCAAACGGGAGCCCCACTGATTGAGCCACAGCCGTTTCCCACCAGTAATGCTTCTTAAATCAATAATTTTTTCTCCTTAATAAGACCAACTTCATACAGGAGTTGCTTCATTCACTACTATTACACTTCAACATGTGAATCATTACAAGATTTGTCTTCCACAAATCCCTAAATCACCATGTCACATCTTTACTCAAAAACTTCAAGGACTCACTGTCATTCATACATTAACATTTATTTCTCTGAACCCAAGATATTTTTCCCTAGTTGTTTGTTTTAGTTATTATTATTATTGTTTTTGTTAAGTTTCTGTTGCTTTGTACCTGTATCTAATTTCTGCTAATTGATTGTAAGCACCTGTAGGGCAAAGACTATGCTTTCTCCTTCTTTGTATTCACTTCAACTTCTGGTTGAGTGCTTGACATGCGTTGCTATTCAATAATGTGCTGTTTGTTTGATTGATGAATCACTTGTCTCTGCCTGATTAGCTCAGTTGTTAAGTACAGGGTGCTAATGAGGTCAGGGTCATAAGATTAGTCCCTGTGTGGACCAATTAGCCAGCTCTTAGCCATGTTCCATAGTTCTAGGCTTAACTTAATTTTTATATTTTTGACACAGGTCAAAATCAGTAAGCTATTTAATTTGTCTGAAGAAGTAATCTGAAATTTCATGAGTGAAAGTTATATAAGGGTTAAGCTTCCTGTTTGTACAATTTATTTCAAATTTTTGCCACCTTGGTCCCATCTATTATTTTATAATAACCTGTCTAATGTTGGATATGTAAAGATTTAAAAGCAGTATACATTATCAGCCATTTCTGTGATCTTTAGGTTGTGATATCCATATCATTCTTTCTACATTTTTCTAAATTTTTGAGTTTAGTAGTTTACTAGTAAAAATGATTTGGCTTTAGTAATATCAATTGGTTTCACATAATTTCACATAAATATATTCAATCATTGTCATTCAATTTCATATTTAGTATAAGAAAAAGAATCCACTTTGCAGAGGACTAGTGAAATGAGAAACAATGGAGTTAGGGTCAGATGATTAAGGAGATAAACAAAGAAATATATATGTAATGTAGGAAAAAATGGAGAAGTCAAATAGAAAGACATATAAAATATTCTTAAGTCCTCTTTGATATAAAGCTAACAGAAAGACAATAATACTTCTTTTTCTTTGGAGGAAAATGAATAATGAAGACAGCAAAGTAAAAAAATTTTTGGTTTGGGCAACAAGATTTTAAACTTTAATAGGAAAAAATAAACTAGAATAGGAATGAATATAGTGGATTATTAATCAATGTGAAGTAAATTTGTTTAAATTAAAAAAAAAAAACTTTTCCTACAAAATGTTTAGAATTGTTTTTGACCAGTTGTTAAAATATAGTTTTTAAAAAATCCATAAATATTATAAAAATCTAATATCATTATAGTATAAAAAAGGTCAAAGGAGCAAAATCAAAGTTTGATTTTGTGACCTGGGTGAGACTGAACTTTTGCCTTGTAGGAAAATAAAAAGAACACAAAATAGCATCTTCCCCAGAGGAGGAAGCACACAGTCCAGTGAATTGCTCCTTTGAAATATTGAGTTTGTATACCGTTTTCTTACTTAGTAAATTAAGTCACTTTTGTGCTTCTAGGTTTAACACCATCAACTCTTATTTAATGTTAGGACTCTGTCTCAAAACCTGAGTCATCAGAAAGTTCTCATAGGTAGATAAAAGAGGTCGTAGGAATTTGACATGTTTTATTCTCCTCTATTTGAAACGTACAGCATTTGATTAACAACACAGGTTCTGACTTCCTCGTTTTGTTACCTGGTTCTGCTGCTCACTAGCTGTTTGACCTTTGGGCAAGGTTGCAAATTCTCTGTGTGTCACAGTTTTCATTTATAAAATGGGGTTAATAATTGTATCTACCTAATAGCACTATTTTGCATCTTAAATGAGTTAATAAATGTAGCATGCTTTGAATTGTACCTGACAACATAATAAATGTTAGTTATAATAATGTTAGCATTATTATCCTCATTGACATCCACTGAGTTGGTCATCATGCCCCTTGATCCTTGGTCCTAGTAGCATCATTTGGTGTTTGTCATGATCCAGTTCTATTTGTACAGCTACCACATCCCTCATTTGACTACAGGAGGCAGTTGGCTCCTCTGCTGCACGTCTCTGGGATTTGAGGAAATAGTGGCATTGAACGTGGAGTGGTTTACCTGTAATCAATCATAGATTTAAAATGCTTTGGGTATAGAAAACCAAAACTTCAAGGGCCAAAACACTCCAGTCACCAATGATTCTAGGATGGAAAATAAACACATATTAACTAATGTAGAATAAAATTAAAACTTTAGAAATTGGTAGGAAATGCTCTGTAAATTTCATGTTTACATCAGTGAACAAAACCATATTTTAAACAATAAAAAATAACACAACAGGATTCTGCTACTTTTTGATGAACAATAAAAAATAACACAATAAGAGTTTGCTACTTTTTGATGCTTAGTGAGGGCTGATTCTTCCTGGAGAATTGCATTTATTCTTAATATGAAATATCCCTGTCTGAAAAAAAATAATGCTTTTCATGCCTATAATACTTTTGTTTGGATTGGTATTACATGTCTTTATTTTTCTTCGATTTTTTACCATTTCCCTCATTTTATATGTCTTATAAATAACATATAGCTTTAAAAAATTTTTGTAATTTATTGTTTTTTTAAAATTTTTGCTGGAGAAGTTGTAGATTTACATGAAAATTATGCAGAAAATACAGAGTTCTTACATATTCCCACCCCCCCCCCATTTTTCCTTAATGTTAATACTTTATTATACTATTAACTATAGTCCATAGTTACATTAGGGTTCACTGTGTTGCTCAGACCTATAGGAATTTTTTTCTTTACATTTTTCAGTATATATATGAAACCTAGCATGTCTCCTTTTATGCACATTCAAATATATAATTCAGTGGTGATAATGACATTCACAGTGTTGTGCTATCATCACCACCATCCATTACCAAAACTTTCCCATCAGCCCAAACAGAAACTCTGGACTAATTAAGCAATAGCTTCCTGTTCCCTGTCTTCACCCCAGCCCTGGTAACTTAAATTCTAGTTTCTGACCTGTGAATTTGCTTATTTTAATTATTTCATATAAGTGAGATCATATAATATTTGCCCCTGTGTGTCTGGCTTATTTCAATCAGCTTGGTGTCTTCATGGTTCATACACATTGTATCAGAACTTCATTCCTTTTTACAGCTGAATAATATTACAATGTATATATATGCTACATTTTGTTTTTCCATTAATGGGTTGGTGGATCTGGGTTGCTTCCATCTTTTGGCAATTGTGAATAATGCTGCTATGAACATTGGTGTGCAAATATCTATTTGAGTCTCTGCTTTCAATTCTTTGGGGTATATACCTAGAAGTGGGATTGCTGGGTCATATGGTAATTCTATACTTACCTTTCTCAGGAACTGCAAACTGTTTTCCACAGCAGCTGCACCATTTTTTCATCTCTACCAAAAATAAATTAGTGTTCTCACATCCTTTCAGAACTTCTAATTTTCAATTTTTAAAATAATAGCCATTCTAGTTGGTGTGACATTGTTGCTTTGATCTGCATTTCCCTAATGTCTAATGATGAAAAATATCTGATTTGCTTACTGGCATTTGTGTTTCTTTGGAGAAATGTCTATTAAAGTCTTTTGCCCATTTTTAAATTGGTTTGTTTCTCTTTCTGTTGTTGAGTTGCAGAATTTCTTTATATATTCTGAATATTAAACCTTTATTAATTATATGGTTTCCAAATAGTTTCTTCCGTTGTGTAGGTTATCCTTTTACTTTCATGGTGAAGTCCTTCGGTGCACAAAAGTTTTTAATTTTGATAACGTCTCATTTACCTAGTTTTTCTTTTATTGTTCATACTTTTGGGGTAAATTTTAAGAAACCATTGTCTAACAGAAGGTCTTGAAGATGCTTACCTATGTTTTCTTATAGGACCTTTACAGTTTTGGTGCTTATATTGAGGTCTTTGTTAATTTTGAGTTAATTTTTATATATAATATAAGGTCTATCTTCATTCTTCTCCTTGTGAATATCCAGTTTTCCCAGGACCATTTATTGAAGAGACCTTTCCTTCTCCATTGAGTAGACTTGGCATCCTTATCAAAAGTCAATTGGCCATAGATGTGAGGGTTTATTTCTGAACTTTCAATTCAATTTCATTGGTATATATATCTGTCCTTGTGCTAACACCACACTGTTTTGTTTACCCTAGTTTTATAATAAGTTTTAAAGTCAGGATGTGTGAGTCCTCCAACTTGGTTCTTCCTTTTCACTATGTTTTTGGCTATTTAGGGGCCCTTACCCTCCCATATTGGATAATTGGCTTTTCCATTTCTGCAAAGAAGGCCATTGGAATTGTAATTGATTTTGCATTGAATTTATACATTGCTTTGGGTAGAACTGACATCTTAATATTTTGTCTTTTAATCCATGATCATGGAATATCCTTCCATTTATGTAGGTCTTATTTGACATTTTTAGCAATGTTTTGTAGGTCTTATTTGACATTTTTAGCAACATTTTATATTTGGGTATAATTCCTTTACATCCTTCATTAAATTTATTCTTAAATATTTGCTTCTTTTAGTTGATATTGTAAATGGAATTTATTTCTTGATTTCCTTTTTGGATTGTTCATTATTGGTTTATAGAAACACAACTGATTTTTGCCTTTTGATCTTGTACAACATCACTTTCCTAAATTTGTTTATTAGCTCTAATAGATTTGTTGTGGATTTTTCAGGATTTTCTATATATAGGATCATGTCATCTACAAACAGGGAAGGCTTTATCTAATGTTCTTAGTCATTGATTTATCATTACTTCTTATGCATGTGCATTTTAGAAACTGTGAGAAGTAAAACATGGAGTTACATACACAAAGCACAATACAATAGTACTGGTCTGTTATAACTACTATATGGTTACCTTTACAGGAGGTCTATATTTCTTTATGTGGCTTTGATCCACTGAATATTGTCCTTTCCTTTTAGACTGAAGAACTTTCTTTGGTATTGCTTTTATGGAAGATCTAATGGTGAAAAATGCCTTCAACTTTTATCTATTTGGGAATGTCTTAATTTCTCCCTCATTTTTGAAAGATAGTCTTATTGTATATAAAATTCTTACTTGGTAATTGTTTTCATTCAGCACTTTAAACATTCCATCTCACTGCCTTCTTGCACCCATGGTTTCTGATGAAAAAATCTGCACTTAATCTCAGAGGGACTCCCTTGTACATAACACGTTGCTTTTCTCTTGCAGCTTTCAGAACTTTCTCCTTGTCCTTAGCATTGGACATTTTGACTACTATGTGCCTGGACATGGTCCTCTTCAAGTTTATCCTGTTTGGTTCATTGGCCTTCTTGAATGTGTATATTCATGTCTTTTGTTAAATTCAGAAAGTTTTCTGCCATTATTTCTTTGAATATTCCTTTGCCTCTTTTTCTTTTTCTTCTCCTTCTGTGACACCCATATGTGTGGATTGGTATGCTTGATGGTATCTGACAGGTCTCCCAGGCTCTGCTCATTCTTCGTTATTTTTTCCTTTCTGTTCCTCAGCCTGAATCATTTCCATTGTCTTGTCTTTTCTTTGAGTTCACAGATTCTTTCTTTTGTCCACTCCAATCTGTTCTTGAAACTCTCTATGGAATTTTTCACTTCAGTTACTGTGGTAATCAACTTCAGTACTTCTGTCTAGTTCCTTTTTAAAATTCTTATCTCTTTATTTATGTTCTCATAATGTTCATTTATTATTTTCCTGATATCTTTTAGTTCTTTCTCTCTCTCTCTCTCTCTCTGTGTGTGTGTGTTTTATATCCTTGAGCATACTGAGGATATTGGGAAAAAAAACCCAGGCAAAACAAAACAAAAACTCTTTGGTATGGCCAAAGTCTGGCCTTCTTTGTTGATGGTTTCTGATTTTTATTTTGTTCCTTTTGATGGGCCGTGATTTCCTATTTCTTTGTTTTCTTGTAATAATTTGTTATACACTATGTAATTTCATATTTTGAATTTTTAATTCTGGGATTTAGTTCCTGATCTCTGTGTTCCTTAAGTTTTTATCCAGATAGTATTATAGCAGAAGTCTCCTTGAGTGGCAGGAGATAACAAAAACCAACCAATGCAACAAAACACATCTCATTGTCTTTCAAATTGGTTCTAATTTGGCTGCCACTTTCTATCAGAGTTTAGCCCTCCTATAAAGAAGATTAGCCCAAGGTGAAAATGAAGTGCAAGGTCTTCTCTTTCTTTTCTGAACCTGTGTCTTTTCCTAGGCTTGTGCTTGTTTGTGGCCTGAGGAACTCCTCTATTTACAGGAATTTGAATGTCCCCTCTATCTAATGAAATAGATTTTCTACCCTTCTGGGTGCTCTATTATATGACTTGAAACTGGCAAACCTTTGCCCTATGCTGCTTTGACTTGTCATTCAGGCCAATTCCAATGTCCCCAAAATGCTCCCATATTACATGTTTTTCCCTCTCCCTCCCCTCAGAACCCCCGGTGGCCACTGCTGCCACATCAATGATAAAAGTGTTTTCATTGCTAGAATAACAATAAATATATAGTAGAATAACAGTAAGTCTAGTCCATCGTTCATTCCCCAATCCTGAGGATTCTAGGATGGTGATGTCCACTCTGTCTCTAATTGAGAGGGGCCTTAGATGCCATGGGACTGATGAATGGTACTATCTTGCTAGCAGTTGCAGACTGTCTCTGTTCCTTGGGATGGGTGTTGTCCATCATCATCTCCTACCACTTTTAAGTAGACTTTTTCTTGATTTTTTGATTGTCCTCTTACTGCAGTCTTTTAACTGTTTTCTAGAGCTTTGCAAAAGATGTTCCTGACAGTTCTTATGGGTTGTTCAAAGCTTCTTTGGAGAATGGAGTCCTGAAGCTTCTCATTTCACTATCTTGATCAGGGCAGGACCGTGTCTCTCAATTTTTTCAATTAATTTTCCCGTAATTGTCATTGCATACCTTCAAACATACCTTATTCCATTTTTAAATGATTCACACATCCCAATGGTTTACTCAGTTCAGGATGTGTGGCCACCAGTTTTCTCCTATATGAGAGGAGCTGGAGTCTTGTTGGCTCACGTCTGTGCTATTGTTCTAGCTCAGTTCTCCATGTTTTGAAGGACATTCTCCAGAGATACCAGATCTCAAGCACCTGCCCATCTGTGTCAGGGCTTGTGCTTATGCACTCAAGATACTGTACTCTTAGTCCATAACCTCACACTCAGCCATTATTAATCAAATCAATTTTAGCGCTTGTGCCAATGTGGCTGGTCCAATGAGGTAATTTCTCATGTCAGTCACAGGCTGCGTCCAAACCAGATTTTCCTGTTAATCTTAGTCCCTTGAGATGAGCCTATGAGCAGGACCTCACCTAACCCATACAGTGTCTTGGTGTGCATTTCATAAAGCATTCCCTCTGGTTCCTTCAGACCACTGACTTCTTAGTGGTTAGTTGTCACCCTTGTGAGAATTAGGGAAAAAGTCTTCCTTTTCTTTGGTGTTTACAGCCCATCGAAGGCTAAGAGAATAAGTGCTAGATTTCAGCCCCAACTCACCCCCACTGACTGATGCCTCGTGCAGGGTAAAATCCACCTAAACTTAAATGGTGATGCTGGTCTCTTGCCTAGACTCTTGCCTTCAGGTCCTGCAGCTCCTTATACAAATGAATCTACTCCTTTCCTAGATTTGTTCCCAGGAGTCTCAGGGACGAGCTAACTTGAAAACAAGAAGGGTCTATTATACTCTATTCTCAGGGCAATGATGTAATCTTGGGCTACCTATGAGATCCCAAGAGATTTCCAAACAGTTTTTTTCTTGAACAAGGAGATCTGTAGTTTCAAACTAGACAGATGATGAGCTAGAATTTCCAATATTTCCTTAGCGGGCATCCAATTTAAATAATGCTTCATCTCTTCTCTCTTTTCTTCTTTGTTGTTTTGTTAAAGGTTTATCAATTTTCTTTTCATCTTTTAAAAGAACCAGCTTTTGGTTTCATTGTTTTTGTTTCCAATTCATTGATTTCTACCCATATCTTCTTTTTTTTTTTCCTCTTTCAACTTTTTCATTTAATTCAAGTCACAGTTACATTATTAAGAAAAATATAAACAATTATGGCAGAAACATTATTTTCCCCCTACATAGCCTTTCTTCTTGAATATACTGGACTTTTAAAAAAAAATTATTGAAGTATATAATTCATACATGAACATGCATAAACAATAAGTGTATAGTAAAAATTGTGAACTTATTAAAAATATACATAACATCATAGAGGACTCCCATTCATAACCCCACCACCAACACTTGTATTATTGCGAAACATTTGTAACAAACTATAAAAAAGCATCGTCAAAAAGTTACTACTAACTACTGCCCATTTCTTATATTTGGTGTATTTCCCCCTTAACCCACCCAATTATTAACATCCTGTATTAGTAATATACGATTGTTACAGCTCTTGAGAGAATGTTCTCATATTTGTCCTGTTAAACACAGTCCATCTTCCACCACTGGATTCCCTGTGTTATACAGCCACATGTTTTATACAATGCATTCAAAGTGTACACTCAGTAGCTCTCATTTTCATCACAGAGTTGTGCTGTCATCACCCAGTCAATTTTAGAATGTTTTCATTACTCCAAAAAATATATCCCACATCCCCTTATAGTTATCTCTTAGAATTGATAGATCTTCTTTGCCATTGCTGCAAAAATACTACACTAGTACTGCTAACTATCATCCAAAAGTTACGTTAGTTGTAATTTCCCCATGTATCACAATATTCGTATCGCTTTGGAAAAGAAAAACACTCTTATATTTATATTATTAACCACAATCTTCATCCAACACTGAAAACATGTTATACACACCTTAGATTTTTCTCTAGTTTCCTTTCAATTGTCTACCTGTATCTTTATTATTTCCTTTTATTTACTTGCTTTGTGTTTATTTTTCTCATTTTTTTCTTAACATGGAAACTTGGATTGTTCGTTTCAGACCTTCTTTCTTTTCTAAAATAAGCACTTGATATGATATATTGGTGTTCTAAGGTCTGCTTTAGTTGCATCCCACAAAATTTGATATGTTGTATTTCTATTATCATTCAGTTGAAAATATTTTCTAATTTTCCTATAGACTCCCTCTTTGATCCATGGATTATTTAGTAGTATGTTGTTTAATTTCCAAATGTTTATAGATTTTCCTTTCTCTTTCTGTTATTGATTTCTAATCAAATTCCATTATGTTCAGAGAACTAATTTTTTGGATTAAACTCCTTTTAATTTATTAAGGTTTGTTTTGTGATCAGGATATGGACTACCTTGGTATACATTCCATGGGTGCTTGAAAGGAAATTATAGTCTGCTGTTGTTAGGTGGAACGTTTTATATATTTCATTTAGATCCAGTTGGTTGATGGCAAAGTTTAGTTCTATATCTTTGCTGATTTTCCATTAGTTCTATCAATTAATGACAGAAGAAGAGGTTTAAAGTCTCCAACTATATTCTCCTTTCAGTTCTGTCAGTATTTGCTTCACATATTTTGAAGCTCTGTTTTCATGTACCTTCTCTTTAAGGATTGTTTTGTATTCTTCCTGAATTACTCTTTTATCATTTTGTAATGTCTCTTTTCATCCCTGGTAATATTCTTTGCTTTGAGGTGTAGTTTATCTGATATTAATAGAACAACACATCTTTCTCTTTAATTTGTGTGAGCATGGTATATCTTTTCCATTCCTTGAATTTTAACTTATCGCATTTGTTATATTTGAAGTAAATTTCCTGTCTACAGCACATAGTTGTATCTTGCATTTTTAAAAATTTATTTTGTCAATCTCACATTTACATGTACTCTGATGATTTAAATTTAATAAACTTTAAATATTTAGATTTTAGTCTATTACTTTGTTATTTGTTTCTGTTTGATCTCTGTTTTTTCATACTTCTGTTTCCTCATCTATGCCACCTTTTGGGTAATTTGAAACTGCTTTAGTATTCAATTTAAATTTATTTGTTGTATTTTTGACTATATCTCTTTATATAGTTTTTTAAAGTGGATGCTCTAAGGATTACAATATAAATACTGCACTTTTTATTGTTCACCTAGAGTCAGTGTTTTACCATTTCAAGTGGAATGTAGAAACCTTCCCTCTTCCTCCTCTGTATTGTAGTTGTTTTATGTTTTACATCTTCAATAAGACAATGCTATAATTTTTTCTTGCTTTGAACTTTTACTAATATTTTAATGAACTTAATAGAAGAAGAATATTCTATTTACCCATATATATATACCATTTACATTAAAAATATATATTTTTATTAGCGAAGTTGTGAACTTACAAAACAATCATGCACATGTGTGGATTCCCATATAACACTGCTCCATTAACACACTACGTTGTTGTGGAACATTTCAACCATTTGTTTTTAAAATGATGTTTCACATACCTTCTGGTATTGTTTCCCTTATTTCTGAAGAATTTCCTTTACCAATTTTTTTAGAGCAGGTCTGCTAGCCATGAAATCTCTTAGTTTCCTTCCTCTAAGTATGTCTTTATTTCCCCTTTATTCCTGAACAATCTTTCCTGGATATTTAATTCTGGGTTGACTCTTTCTTTCAGCACTTTAAAATCTTTGTTCCACTTCCTTCTGATCATCACAGTTTCTGAGGTGAATTAGGCAGCCATTTGATTCCTTATTTTGCTATAATTAATGTGTTATTTTTCTTTGGTTGATTTCAAGATTTTTGTCTTCAGTTTTCAGCAGTTTGATTATAATGTATAAGTTAGTGTGCATTTATATTCTTGACTCTAGCTTTATGTCTTCTATTGCTAAATTAAGAAATTTTCAGCCATTATTTCTTAAATTATTTTTTTCTGCACAATAGTCTACCTTGTTTTCTTTTGGTACTTCGATGATATTGTCCTATGGTCATTGTCCGATGGTTCTTTCACTGTTTTTCTCTCCATTGTTTAGATGGATACTTTCTGTCAACTTCTTTTCAAAGTTCACTGACTGTCATTCAATTTTTTGTTGAGTACATCAAATGGGTGTTTTATATCAGTTAGTATAATTTTCAGTTCTAAAATTCATCTTTGGTTCTTCTTCCTGTCTTCTATATTTTTGCTGAGACTTTCTATATTTCCATTTATTTAAACAGATTTTACTCTTAATTATTGACGTATGGTTATAATAACTGATTTAAAGTCTTAAATCTTTGCCAGATAATTCCAACATCTGTCTCATCTCTGTGTTGGTGTTTGTAGATTAAAATTTCACAAATAAGTTCATATTTTTCTGGTCACATATATGCCAAGTAACTTTGGTTGTATTCTGGACATTTCTTTTACTTAAGCTCCTCTATATTACATTTGTACTTCCTTGTATCCCAACTGAGAATTCATTTTCCAGGGACACAAGATATGGTATACTCAGAATAAACCATAATTACTTTTTCAATGTAACCCACAATGTACACACAATGGTCACAGAATAACAAAAGTAATAACTATACCATCAATATCATTATTTTGAAGAATTAATATTTTTTTCGCATATACTTCCTTCCCTCCCCTGTCCTCCATTGTGGCCACTTGACACTTTTGGGGTAGGGAGGGGATGAGCAGTTGAAATACAGGGGCTTCTTTGGGAGTTAGAGGTTGTCCTGAGTGTACCGTTGTGGCAACGGATGTAGGCTATTTTAAATCAGCACACACACTACTCAGAACTGAGTGGGAGAGAGTGTGGTCTACGGTGTGAACTGTGGTCTATGGTTGGTGGCAAGTCTCCAGGATGTGTAAGTTCATTGAGGGTGGTGGGCCACACTGTGGGAGATGTTTGTGTGGGATGTGGTGGGAGGTATGGGAGGTGGGCAACATGGGAATCCCAGTGGGTTCCGTGTAATATTTTGGGTAATCTAAGCACCTCTTAAAATATATGTATATATATATATAAATAACATTTTTGTAAGCAAATACACATATATGCATATATATTTATATATCATTTTGCAAATGTTTGTATGTATTGTGAGAATTTTGATTTTTACCCACAATTAAAAAAAAATAAAATAAAAATAATTACGCAGTGCAATTAGAAAAAAAAAATACTTGTATTATATTTATAATTTGGATCCCTTGTGCACTAGACTCTCCCCGCCCCCCCCCTTTTTAAAGATTTATTTTATTTATTTATTTTTATTTATTCTCCTCCGTGCTGCTTGCGCTCGCTGTGTCTATTTTGCTGTGTGTTTTTCTGTGTCTCCTTGTCTTCTTTTGTTGTGTCATCTTGTTGTGCCAGCTCACCGGGCCGCGCAGACTTGCTTGCATGCACCAGGAGGCCCCAGGAACCGAACCCAGGGCCTACCCATATGGTAAACGGGAGCCCAACCAGTTGAGCCACAGCTGCTTCCAACTCTCTCCCTTTTAATCCTCATTTATTCTTAGTTCCATATATAACTATATGTTTAATGTTAACTATCAGTCTTTATGTCAATGCCTTTCTAGCATTTTGATCGTCTGATTCTATTCTCTAGAGAATTCCTCAGAAAAAGATGGTTCCTGTGTTTGTACATGTGAATAACAGTTTATCTGGGCACTTCATCTATGAAGGTGATTTTTGTTGGAAATAAAATCCTTACTCACATTTTTATCCCTTAAATAGCTTATATAGGTTATTCTATTTTCTTCTGGCATAAAGCATTGCTTTCAAAAAGTTCAATCACATTCTAATTATCTTTCTTATATAAGTTGCTTAACTCTTTTTGCTTGGATGCCTTTTTCTTTAAAGCCCAATGATTTCCTAGAACATATTTTGGTGTGGTTAAATATGGATTGACATTCTTAGATACATTCAAGTTTGCTCTGCAGTTTCAAATATTTTTAGTCTCTTCTTTCTTTTCTCAGGATTCCTCTTCTCTGAAAATTGACTCTCATTTGCCTACCTCCAATATTTATTACTTTCTCTTGAGTTCTTTCAGTCTTTTTTATTTTCTCATATTTTAAAACTTCCTCCTTTTCTCTTCCATTTTTCTTAAGGCATAATCTGTTTCTTTACTCTTGTGTTCTTTCTAATTAATTTTTGCTTATGAAATATATTTTTCTTCTATTCATAATTGTTCCCTGAGTTCTGTTACCTCATTTCTGGGTTTTTCTAATTCTGATTTATATCCTCCTTTTATGTCTTAGATAATTTTGTCAATTTTTAAAGCTAATTTTAAAATTGGAGGTTACAGTTTTGATCTATTCTGTGATCATATCTTTCTGACACGCTTTCTGGCACTATTTTCCTTTTTCTCATATTAAATTTGTATGGACATTTTACCTCTATACATCTGTATTGCTCATTTGTATGTGAAATTATTTTTCCTGGAATTTTAAGGGGAGACTTGGTTTAGGGTAACTTTCCCCCCACTTTCCTTCTTTTTTCTATTAGAGAAGTTGTCAGTTTACAAAATAATTATGTGTAAAATACAGGATTCCCATACACGTCCTACCACCAACACCTTGCATTGGTGTAGAACATTTATTACTATAATGAAAGCACTTTTTAAAAGTAATTGTCATATTTTTAAAAACAGTAGTTATCTTCATTACAATTGATGAAAGATTATTAAAATAGGTCTATGTATCATCCATTATTTACATTATGTGTATTTTTCCCATATACCATCCTAATATTACTAACTTGTATTAGTATTGCACATTTGTTTTAATTCATGAAAGAACTTTCTTACACTCATCCTAGTAACTATCGTCCCTTGTCTATAATAAGACTCACTGTGTTGTCCAGTTCTGTGTTTTATCCTTACAGTTTTTTAACTTGACAACTCTTCTGTTGCTTTCAAATAGCATTAAAAAATATGGACGACTTTCATTCAGAGATTTTCTGGTCTTCTTTCCTTCCCCTCTTTGTCTTGACGTTTTCTTCCCGTGTCTTTATTCTCTCTGTTTGATTCAATTTTGATTCTACTACCAGAGGTTTCTGTGGAGCCTCTTCTAGAAGGGAGACTTGGAAGACTGGTTTTGCATTTCTGTAGGCATTAGACTGCTTCATTCCCTTCAGAATATACTGCAGGCCCTGGCACCCACCTACTACTGGATTAGGCAAAAACATCCTTACCAGTTTTAGCTGCTGCTATTATTAATTTGGGCCACCGTGCTCTCCAATGAATATCTGATTGCTATTTTGGGATTCTCTCATTGTCTGGGTCATCAGACATTCCATTGCTTCCCTCTACTTTTTTTCTGCACAAAGGCTGATCATATTCATATTTGTGAATTTGGTGGTTTTTCTTCACCCACTTGTAGTTTTAGGTTGGCAGACATACTTAGGTACCTTGTTTTGTTAGAAAGGTTATTCACGGGTTTTTGGTTTTGCCGTCTAGATTCTCTACTGTTTTTATGTAGGAATTTGAGGAGATGAAAAAGTGGTGTCACCAAGACTACCATCTTCTTAGAATTTTTCCGCATAGCCAAAACTTTAAATTTTATCCATGTTTTTTAAAAAATTGATAGCTGAGTTTACTATACACTCATTTGCTTTGATGTGTGAGAGGGATTAGCATTCATAGAATTTACCATGTAAAGGGAAACTAGACAAAGACACAGGTTTTTCTTTAGGATTAGGTATGTCTATTTGGAACTCTATTGACCCTACCTAATGGTAAGAGGCTAATCAATTCGTAAGAAAATAGATGTTCCATACAGTCACATGTGCCCAGGGAGCTCTTGTAGGGGAACCCAGCGCTGGGTTCTGCTGCTGGTGTGTAAGCGGCTATTTCAGCACTTGCCCCATCCTTCACAAGGCTGGTTTGGGGTGATCATGCAGGGAATATCAAGACTGCAGCAACAGAGAAATAGGGAACTTCTGTGCTTTCCGGTGCCACCATGGCAAAACGATCACCCTGTTGGCCACCTTGTGCTTCACAGTTGTATGCTAACTGGTCACTTACCTGAGTCACCCTGATTCAGAAGATGCTAGAGCACAGGAAAAAGGTGAACTGGCTAGTATCCTATAGTTGCTGAGGGATGTAGCCTTGAGCATGGTGACCAGATCACTCCCTTTCTCTGTTGTGTGGCAGGGCTGTTGGTGACCTTTACTCTTGTCAGCAAATATGCTATCCAGGTTGCAAATTGGGAAGACTGGAGCCCTGGGAATGGATTCCTCTGAACCAGGCCAATGAGGTAATTGGCCTCACCTCTGCTTCCTGTTTCTCTGAAAGTTCAAGACCATCTACATAATTGTAGAAAAGGATCAATAAAAGCTAAAAATAAGCAATCAGGTAAGTTTAAAAGTAAAGTTTCAAAGAAGAGGAAAAGAAGAGAGTAATTTTCTCTGTTACATTTTCTGCATACTTGATTTTGACAAAAATTGTTTTGGGAAGAATCTGGGCATAATGATCTCCTTCTAAGTATATTGCCATTTAAGAAATTTCCAGGAAAGAACAGCATTGAATTTGCCCTATATTTTTTTGCTAACTTACTCTAATTTTTATTCTTTTAGAGGTATTTTACATTTTAGTTCAAGACAAATTTTGCCTTCTTCACATATAGTACCTCCTTCTTTGGTCTCTTCACTCTTCAGTTACTTCAATATGTTATTCCCAAAAGGTTTTTCTTCCAATTCTTTGATAAACATTCCCTTTAGAAAGTCATCTCCCCAGGGTGTGTTTTCAAAAGAAATATAGGATTGGCACCAGTTAAATGTTTTGCTGAGAACTGAATAGCCAAATTAAATGATTAGAAGTGAGTTCTTTCCCTGTGATCAGCAGTTGTTAAACAAGAAGTAGAAGAACAAACATATAATACTAATACAGGGTGTCAATACCAGAAGGGTTAGGGGAAAAATACACCAAATGTATGATATTGATATAGTTAGTAGTACTATTTTGACGATGCTCTTTCATAGTCTGTAACAATTGTTTCACAACAATGCAAGGTGGTGGTGGTGGTGGGGTAATGTTTAGTAGCCCTATATGATGATATGCATGTTTGTTTTGTAAGTTCAGAACTTTTACTATATACTTATTGTTTATGGATGTTCATGTATGAATGACAAATTTCAATTTAAAAAGTTAAAAAAAAATTCTTTGTTATAAAAAAATTAGTTGCTTTTCTTTAATTCTGTAAAGAAAGATCCTTATTAGTTCATAAGTAATAGAATTGTCATTGAGGACAATGCTACTGAAATAACTTCTCCCCCTATGAAACAGGTGCATTGTAACATATTTTATTGAATACTTTAACATGATTTGGTTGTAGAGTAATCTATTATTCTTAGAATAAATAGAAAGAAAACAAGGAAACTAACAGGGTCTTCCCATATTATAAAAAATTTCCAGAAGTTGTCCCATTATAAAATTTCTATGTAGCAGTTGTAATTGATTGTCTTCTATGGAGATAAGCAGTGTATTCAAAAGGTTTTTTTCATCATGAGCACCCAATTTAAACCACTTTTACAATTATCACTGCAATGACTGGTTGACATTATATAATTTAAATCTTAAAATATTTTTATATTGAACTTTCCATTCTGAATTTAAAATAAACGTGTGTCATTGAAATTGTGGGACCATTACACATTTTAATATAAATATATCTTGAAGTTCTTCTAGAGCTTTTGCTAAATCTTTAAATTAGGAATATAAAAAAAAAATCATACCATAAACTTTATACTGTTGGTGGCTATAAATATTTGTAAATAAAAATTAATAATAATAACTTAAAAATCAAGGTAATTACTAGGTCCTACCCACAGAGTTTTTGACTCAGTAATTCTGGAGATGGAGGCTAAGAATTTCTACTAAGTTCCCAGGTGATGCTGAAAAATATTATACCTCTGTCACCAGAATACTATTGTGATTTCAGTAAGGAAACTCTCCTATAATATTTAAAACATGAAATGCTATTTCCCTTAAAAAAAAAAAAAAAAAAAAAGGAAAACCTTAGTAATTTCATTATTGTAAAAGAAAATACTGATAAATGATAAGTAAAAGAGTAATAAGAGAATTTTTATGTAATAGTTTGCTTCAAAAATCTTGGCAGTGGATTTTAGACGGTTATATATAATAAGAAAAAGTCATCAGTAGATGTGCCAGCAATTGCTTTGTAGTAAGTAGACATGTATCAAAGACATAAATGTGCACTGTAAATGATTAATCAGTGTGGAAAAACCCAATTCCTTTAATTAATTAATTAATTAATTATTTTAAGAAAAAACTACTAGTTATTACAAATAAAATATAGGGAACATAATGGGAACTAATATTATTAGAAGAAATATCAACAATTAGTCTAAACTTTTATTTTTCATGGTCACACAGCTAGTTAAGAGGGGCGATTAGCACCAGGGACATCTGACTTTCCCTTTCAGAGTATTTTCTCAGCATCCATCTGCCTCCTAGAGCTGTTTCTACAAACTCAAAACCATGCTGATGTGGCAGGTTGTTGTACAAACTTGGGTAAGACAGGAGATCAGTCAGTCCTTGGGGAAGCAGGAGAGTGCTTGTCCTCTTGGAAAGCATTAAGATTCAACTATTTAAAGCATTATGACATCTAGGTAAAATATGCCTATGGGCCAATTGATTGCTTTTTTGATACCCTAAAGGAATTTCATAGACTCTTAGAAATATTAAGTATCTAAAATGGGTTCATATAAATGTGTTTATTAATAGGACTGCAATTTGAATTAGAGGTTAGGCTTTTTTATGTTATGGAATGATACGTAAATGAGATATTTTAAACGGTGCTGAGTAATTGTATACTTGTCATTGTCAGGTTTTACATTTTTTATTTTTGTTTTTTATCAATAGCTTTGGAGGCATTTTAGGAAGTCTGTTTAATCCATTCAGTCAATCAGCAGTCTCAAGGGTCAAGGACTTTGCTGTAGCGCTGTGTGGTGCCTGGCCGAGCCATAAAGCTTCATGCTTTTTGATGCTGCAGAAAAATGAAGCTTTGAAGTTTGGGAACCTGCTTGTAGAAAGTAAATGATAGCTCTAAATGTGTGTTGTTTGCCAATTTTCTAAGTAGAATTTCCTATTCAAATATATATAAATACCTTAAAAATCTTGAGTACAATAATCAAAAGCAACCCTTATTGTATTTATTCCTCATGTCACAACTTTAGAAACTGTTTAATCTATTTCCACTGTGAGTCTTGCCCTTATTATAATATTTAACTGTTGTGTTGATGCAAAATCAAAACAGTTTTTCACCAATGCTTTTATGCCAGAATAAGCAAAACTGGGGAGAGAGGCAGGATAAATGTTTAGTGATTTCACTGGCAAACATTTGTTGAGTATTTAATTATATACAAAACCTTGGGAATGCAAAGCAATATATTAAAGATATGGTCTCTGACATTAAGGAATTATTCTTGCTTGGGAAATGACATGAAATCACACAAAAAATAGCAATAGAAGCTAGTGAATTGGAAGTGTCAAATGTGTGCCATGGGATTATGGATATCACTAGAAATTAAGGGAACGCTTCAGCCTGGCAAAAAAAAAGCGAGGGTGGTTTTAGCTAAGAGGAAGATATTCTGGGTGAAAAGGGAAAAAGCACCTACAAAGCCATAATCATGGGGATCCCTTTAAGGAGTGAGGGTTGTGGGAGAACATCTTTTATCCAGGGTGTTAGGACTCACTAAAGGTATTGTGGAAGAAAGACACCTATGTGTTGTGTAACTACAATGTGCCAGGAAATTTTGCAAACATTATTTTACTTGCAATAAGCTTCTGATTAAGAAGTAGGATCATCCCCATTTTATTGACTAGGGAATCTGAGTAAGGCTTAAAAGAGGTGAAGAGATTTGCCCAAGGTTTATTTTTGGGTATTCTGAGTCCAGCACTGAGACCAGTATTCTTTCCATGAAAATGTTACTTTCCTTTCTTTGTGTGACTTTGGATTGGAAATGTAGAAACATTATGAAACTATAGGCTAGTTTTACCTTTCTAACTTTTTTGTGTTTCTCAAAAAAGAGGTTTTTTTTTTTAAAAAAAAAATTTTAATGAAGTTAGAGATTCCTGACTATCACTAGGTATGCCTGCTTCCTTTATGTTTCACTTACCATTCTCTGAAATTTTCTTGTTCACTTTCAGATGCTTTTTCCTTATTGGTTTCCTCCAAAGAAGGGAAGTTCCATAAAGTCCTGGAATCTTTTTAAACATCTTATTTATTTCTGTGCTCCCAGTGCCTG
This sequence comes from Tolypeutes matacus, assembly GCA_026826555.1. NCBI lineage: Eukaryota > Metazoa > Chordata > Mammalia > Cingulata > Chlamyphoridae > Tolypeutes > Tolypeutes matacus. The sequence continues at coordinate 86,222,275 of JAKSZT010053887.1, forward strand.
TGATGGTCTCTGGCACATAGTAGATGCTCAATGAACTTTGTCAAATAGAACAAAGCATAGTTATAAGTTATAGACATGAAGGTATTTTTATTTGGCTGTTGAGGCTTTTTTAAATTTCAATGCACCAAACATGTACCAAAGGTCTTTCATGCGAGCTTCTGTTCTTGAAATTCAGTTTCTTCCATTAAATAACTCCAGAGGGGGAGACAAATTAATGAAAATACAATTACAATACTTGATGATAAGATGTGTGAGAGACATGAGCACTGATGATTGGAGGCCTCACAGGTGAATTGTACTAGAATAATATCAGTAAGGAAGCCATCCTTTGTTTTTCAATCCAGATAAAGGAAATCCCCAATGTCTCATAGTCACATAAACCTGTGTTTGCATTTCTTAGAGAGAGGAAATACCAATAAAGAGATATCTTAAATCTCCTGTGATGGAATTTAAGACAAAGTATCAAATTTCAAAATTTATTATTACTTTTAATTTTTATGATTTTTGTGCCCATAATAAATTAAATAGGAAATGAGAACAAAAATAGAAATAAATTATGGAATGTGTATCTAACATTTGCAGACACTGTCTTTGCTTCCTATTTCATTTATATCTGTGGAACTTTGTCAGATACGTTTATTGGTCAGTCAGAATGGGTCCTTTGGGGAAGATGGCTTGCTGAATGTCTCCTTCCCATCCCAGGCCCTTGAAAATAATTTTTCCATCTGTCTCCATGAACTTGCCAGAGGTCTGTGTTTACAAATATAGTACAGAGTCTGAGATCCTGTTCAGTATAATTTCAACTCCTTTATGGCCCTTTTTATATCCTTCAGCAATACATACTAGTGAGTACTGTCACTGAAAGGTGGGTTTATGTTTTCATATGTATCCCTAGTTTCCCCTGTTTGAAAATTTAAGCAGGAAATTTATAGGATTTAAGTCAAAGTGCCCTATAGGGAGTCTTAACAGTCTTCATAGTGTGATAGAAACATATTGAGGCTGTGTTGATCCTGTTTGATGGCAATCTTGGGATTTTACTGTTTTGTAAATTAAAGAAAGGGATTGATATCGTAAATTTATCCTGGAATTCAATAAAGGTAAGTGTGATTGCTACAAAGGAGGCATCTTGTATAAAAAAGAGTTTAAGATTGACCTGAAATATAAGGTATAAATCCCACACACATCCCCTGAGTTAAAGATATATTGACCAGATTGGTAGCAGCTTTAACATCCATTTTGGGGGTGGGGGTAGGGGAAAGTAGCGAGGAAACCAGTCATGCTCTAATTGAATATGAATTCATTTATTTTTGAGTTTTGGGTGTAATATTTCAGAATGGAACAAACACTAAAAACACTATAAACCGTCAGGTGACTTGAGGAGTGGGAAGGTTTGGTTTATCTTTCTGTGTTTGAGATTTATTTTCCTTTGACCGAGTTTATGTTGTCACTGTCCCTAGGAAAGAAGGAAGTTGGATTAGTGAACCAGACTAGTTCTGTGGGGGTAGACTTTGAAGCTATAGAATTGATCCTATGGTTTTCAAAGAGGTCTACATCCCAGAATTTTTTTCATTCATACTCTTTTCAATGCCATTTGTAAAAATTTGAGATCAGATTTTACTTCTCTCATTATGTTTCCCTCTTTTTCTTTATTTCTTTCCATCTTCTCTCTCTCTCTCTCTCTCTCTCTCTCTCTCTCTCTCCATGTACTCTATTGATTGCTAATAGATAAGGGCTAATTTTAACATTAACAAACTACACTTTTTAAAGCTTTAGTTGCTTGCTTCTGTCTTTTATGAAATAGGTGAAATACCTATCAGCATGTTCTTTTCTTCAAAGTTCCTTATAGATGAATTATTTCTACTATTCATTTTAAAAATAAAATCTTTTGCAATCAAAATTAAATGGTAACTTTTTCCTTAAGAGTTAATTTTTGGAGTTATATGATTTTGGTTTGCACAATTATTCTTTCATGCCCTCTAATGGCAGCCTGAGGAAACTTCACTGGACACGATTTAGAAAATAAACTTACAAAAAATAAACAAGAGAATCACTCAAAGATTTTAATATAAATAAATTTTACACACCATGTATTATTGCAAGGGGAAAATGACCATATGTTCACTTACTAAACACTGGAAAGTAGATCTTCTGGTTGGTTTGCCATGGTTTTTAAAAGCCTTTCTTTATTTAGAAAGCTACTAAAAGACTCAATTTCTTGTTGGTTTTTTAAATTCTTATGTGATTCTCTTAGGGGGATAGATATTTTTCAAAAATGTTTATTTGCTTTGGGATTAGTGAATATATAGTTTATGTATATTCATATATACACAGATATCTTTACAGAACAGCTTTGCATTTATTATTAGGTATGAATGGGCATGAGGAATGGGAAAGAGATTAAAATTTGTTTACTTTTGAGTATTTACAGCATTTCTTTCAATGGCATTTTGGGACAAATCTGGACTATGGTGCTAAAGCACCATTACTTTTCACTGTTTCAGCTTTGCTTGTTTAGAAAACAGCTAGTGGAGGTGGCCTGAACCTCAAACACCACGGCCCATCACAGAAGATTTACTTTCAAGGTTAAAAGACCACGAGGAAAAATATAACCATGTCTTAAAAATGTTCTTATATTGAGTGGTCCCATCTATGAATTTATAAGCAGGTGCTTCTTTGAGTTTTCTACTTGCTTCTCATTTTTGCTGTTCTCTTCATCTTTCTTCCCATCTTTTTGCCTTATATCCTGTCGCAGTTGTTCTGCTTCAATGCCATCCCAGGAAATGCAGCTTTTGTTCTTGATGATGGCAGGAAACAGAAGGGAGCCATTTGCCCACTGGCTGGAAAATAACTTTCCCCCTTCAGTATGTCTTGCTTTATGAACCTCTGTTCTTGCCCCAAAAGAATTACATTGTCTCTGCAAAATATTCTTAGAAATGTTTCTTTGTTTATAGTGTTAAAATGGAATAATATTTAGAAGCATTGATGGAACTAGATGTCTTTAAGAACGTACCCGAAACAACATATATTCACAAAAAATGTTTGCCTCTGTATAAAAATTTAAAAGTTCTGTGAATGAGATGACATTATACTAAATATTGGAGTATTTTCCAGAATTATGTATGATAAAAAATAGGTTGAAAATGCAGGGGTTCTTTGAGCCAGGGAGTTGTAATGCTAATCATAATAGCTGCTGTTTATTGAATACCTATGATGGGCCAGATTCTACACATATCACTTCAAGTTTCACTTCAACTTTGCATAAAGGAGTAACTGTTGTCATTTGACTTGAGAAAACTGAGGCGCAAAAAGGTAAAGTGACTTATGCAGGGTCACAGAGCTATTAAGAGACAGAACTGGACTGAGTTGACTCCACTGTGACCTTAGCTGAGGCTGCAGGAGAGGCTGGAGAGATTTGAGTTTGATTCTTAGTTTTCTCCCATTGTGCTTCAGAACTTTTGAATGGTCTTTGTCTTCAGCTTTCAATTTATATTTGTATTTGGGATAACAGACAGGCACAGCAATAGAGCTTAATGAATTAGACCTTTGAAGGTCGGCCTGAGTTCAAATTTGGGGTTTGCCAGTTACTAACAGTGAAATAGTCAATGAATTAATTAATCTCTTCCTATCTGTAGAAAGGAATGATAACAGTAATAGTTTCATAGAAGTGCTGTGAGGAATAGAGAAGATACACTGTCAAGCTCATGGTAAATCCTTTATAAATGATGGCTATTATTTTTGTTGATACTTTTGAATTTTAAGGACTAGTGATTAAGTTTTAAAAATAGGGAAGTAAAAAAGTGCATGCCTTATATGAATATGATTATCTAGATAGTTCTTTGTAACTGCAGGTATTACCACAAAGCAGTATTTTATTTCATGATTGAATAACTGAAGGCTTTATGTTAACAAATCAAAATCAAGATTCTTATTTTGGTTCATGACTTTTAGTTAATTACTATTATTTTATTTTCAAATAAGCCACTGCTCCTATAACAATACATAATTTTAAGTGCAACTGGATCACTGGGCCTAATGTTAAGTTTCTTCATTCACCAACTCTGTGTACTAGTTTGTAAATTCTGGAGAGATCTCAGTGCTTTCTGTAATTAATTTAGGAGAGAAACTATGAGAGAAGAATATGGAGAGGTGCTGGTTATTGTGCTGAGCACTTTAAATACATCATTTTATTGGAAACTCGTAAGAATCCTATGTTGTGTTGCTGTTTTTTTTTTTTTTTTTTTATTTCACCCATTTTACAGATGATGAATGTGAGATTTAAGAGACTCTATGTACCTTGTCCTAAACCACACGGCTAATAAAAGGCAAGCTAGAAGTCTACCTCCACAGTCAACTCACAAAACCCCAAACCTAAGTTGCTCCCCAATGTCCTTCTCATTGCTAAATCAAGCTGTTTCCCCTTTCAAAGTAGCTACTCACAGAAACTCGATGAAAAGGAGATATGGAGAATTGCTTCAACTAGGCTTGTTGGTATGAACAAAGGGAGAACCCTGGAAATTAGACTTTCTAATATTTGGAACACTGCTAACCCCTCCCCACCCATTCGTTTTCTGAAGAATCATTCATTTCAAGGAATGGTCTTATTAAGTTAACCTTCATTAAGTGACAGGATTTACAAAGAACGTGGCAAATTTTCTTCTTTTGCATTTGAATGAATCCTCAGGGCTGCTAGAAAAATATTGTTATTCTTTTAAGTAGGCTTGCATGTTGCTGGGGGTAGATCACCATATTCTTACCCCTTATTTTGGATAGATTGCATTTTCCTTCACTCTATGTCTGAAAAGAGGAGTATGGATAGCCTTTTGCTATCATTTCAGAGTAAGCAGCTGTCTTATTGATTTCTTCTGGAGGAACTTGCTGATTTCAATACGGTGATATAAGAATAAAAGAATTTTGCTGTGCATATTCTTTGAGGGCAGAGAGGTACATGTCTTCTTTATCCTCTAGCCATGCAGAGAACCACTCATTTTTCATAATGCCCCTGGTTTCCCTTTTGCCATAAGGTAATAGGGATTAGGACATGGACATCTTTAGGGAGTTTCGATTCAGGCTACCACACTAGCATAGTTAATATACAGTCATTATTTGTTCTTGAACTGGAAGGTGACATGATTTTTTTCTCATGTCATTTTTTTAAAACTAACTTTGCTACAAAACATAACAATGTTGTTAACTGTAGTCCATAAATTACATTAGTTATATTTTCCCATGTATCACCACATTCTTAACTGTGTGATATATTTTAAAAATTTAATTTAATTTAATTTTTAAAGAAGCTTTAGACTACATAAATGTTACATTGAAAATACAGGGCATTCCCATATACTCCAACCCCTACTCCTCCCACACTTTCCCCCATTAACAACATCTTTCATTAGTGTGGTACATTTGTTACAATTGATGAAAACATATTGAAGTATTGCTACTAATCCTAGTCTGTAGTTTACATTATGATTTACTCTTTGCACCTCACAGTTTTATAGATTTTGACAAAATGTATAATGACTTGTATCCATCATTGCAATGTCAGGCAGCACAATTCCAATGCCCTAAAAATGTCCCATGTTATACCTATTCTTCCCTCTCCCTCCCCTCAGAACATCTGGTGACCACTGTCATTGACCATATCAATGTTACAAGTTTTTCCATTACTAAAACAATAATAACTCTACTTTAGTCCATAGCTGCATTCCTTGCTTATGTTTGTTCATTCCTCAATCTTTAGAAATTGGGGATGGTGTTACCCACTCTGCTTCCAGTTGAGAGGGGTATGATATTTTAGTTTCTTTTTCGCAATGTGTGTGTGTTCACATGCATACGCTTAGTCCCAGGCAATTTTTTTCCAAAAACTATTTTACATCTGACAAGATATACTGTAATCTATGTGAAGACTTAGTATCTATTTTATTCTCTACTGTGTCCTCATTTCTTAACAAAATGTTGGGCATGTAATAAATACTCAATAATTCAAATGAAAGCACTTTGGGCAAATAATTAGCTTCTCTATGGCAATAAAAATGTTATTTATCTACCAGCTAGAATAAGTATGTTTTGTTATATTTAATTGAATTATTTAAGAGAATAAAAACTGTACACAGGACAAAGATGCTGGATAGAGGGTCATGAGAGATGGAGCTTACCGTCATGCCCTCTGTTTCATGACATCACACTGCTTTAATCATTGATTTACGTGTCATCTTCATCCCCCAAACTACAAGCAAACTGAATTAGCAGCAGCAAATTCATCTTCTTCTTATTATTTTTCTTCTTCTCCTCATCCTTCTCCTCCTCTTCCTCCCCTCCTTCTTCTGTTTTTTTTTTTACCTCCTTCTCCTTCTTTTCCTCCTGCTTCTGTCCTCTCCACCTCCTTCTTCTTCTCTCCCTTCTTTCTCCTCGTCTTCCTGCTCTTCTTCCTTCTTCATCTTTGTCTTCCTCTTCCATCTCCAATACTTAATATAATTTTTAGTACATAGCAGATTCCTTATATGTATAGATTGAAGGTATGATTGAATGTTTGAATATGTGTCAGAAGAGTTATCTATGGTGCTTTTGACAGTCACCATCCTTAATGAGGTTGTCCTAGTAACATTGTCTGGAATATGTATAAATTTATCTACTGTTGGCTAAAAGGCATAGCCTAGTTACCTGCAGTTCTTCTGGTTCTCTCTTTCCATTCTCTTTCCTTTCTTGCAGCCAACCAATTATGACTGGAGTTGGACTGGAGGTAGAATAACTGGGTAACAGAGACCAAACTGACTATCATAGGGAAGGTAGCAAGACGTAGGCCCAACAAGTAGAAAATGCCTAGAGATTCTAATAGACAAATGAATTTATCAGTAAGATGCACCAGAAAACAACTAGCAGAGATGCAGATAAGCACACAAGAAGACATTTTAAACCAAGGTAGCAATGTCAATGGGATTCAAGCCATGGAGATAGAATAAGGGACAGAACATCATTGTCTGGGAAGACTGTATAGGGTAAGGAAGAAACCAAGGTAGGATATGGACACACATGTATCTCCTTTCCATCCAGAAACAGAAATAACAGCATAACAGAAGAATAAGAATAAATGAAAGATATCATAAAAATTTTGGAAGATAGAAAATGGATGGAAGGGTGACAATTTAATATAGCAGAGAAGAGACAGAGGAAACAGATAGGAAAAGCAAGTCAATTCATGCTGAGAACCCAGGAAAGTACAGGATTTGGAGGAACTGAAATTTCAAGGGTGAGAGGTGGGACTGATAACAGGAGGATTGATGAAAAGTCCCTAAAAGGAAAGGAGCAGGTAGTGTCTCCAGATCCTCGTCCTTGCAATGTTCCGCTAGATGACTCTTCTCCCTCAACCTAGAACAAGATTGTAGATTTGTTTCTGGGGAAACTTAAGTGGAAAAGCTCTGATGTAAGAATACCAAGCATAGAGAGGATATGGGAGTATGTCTCTCTGCTGAAAATATAAGTGTTGAATGAAAATCTAATCTTGATATAATCCAAATCTAATCCTAAAGCTACATATAGATCCTTTCCCCGAATAGGCTGAAAGAACTTTGGAAGGTATATTTCAACTCCCAGGCAGGAGATTGGTGGATTCTTCTCTGAAAAGAACTGCAAAGTAAAGAGTTGCAGATATTGACATTATGGTAGGGGGTCTTCCAATAAACATTAGGTCCCCTTTATTTTATTTTTATTAGAAAAGTTGTGAGTTTAAAAACAATTATGCATAACACACAGGATTCCCATACACCACCTTACCACCAACACCTTGCACTGTTTTTGAACATCTGTTACAATTGATAAAAGAACATCAAAATATTAGTACTACCTATAGTCTATAGCTTACATAAGGTGCATTTTCCCATAAACTACCCTATTATTAACTCCATGTATTAGTTTTGTACATTTGTTATAGTTCATGAAAGAACGTTCCCATATTTGAATTGTTAACTACAGTCCATTATCCAAGCCAGTATTCACAGTGTTATACAATCCCATGCTCTGTACAATCCATCTAAAGTGCACATCCAGTGGCTCTCAGTTTCATCACAGAGCTTTGCTGTCATCACATCAGTCAATTTTAGAACTATTTTCATTACTCCAAAAAGAAAAATCCCATGCCCTCTTAAACCCCCCTATCATTTGGTCCCTTTTAAATCACCAAAGCACACAGAACTTTTTATTAGCTTTTAAATTCCTCAGTCTCAAAAATGAATGAATAAACATGATCAGAAATTTGAAGAAACCTCTTGCTTGAAGATGCAGACAAAAAAGAATAAACAACAACAAAAAAGGTGGAATAAATGTTACAGGGAACAGAAAAAAGGTTAAAATTGAAAATTACTCTTTAATTAATTTATTTAATTAATTACCTTCAGAGAGGTAAGAAAAGGTACGGTATCTATGAAACATAGATGGACTATAAAGAAGAAAAAATTGGAAATTAAAAATAACAGACTTAAAAATTTCAATGTGTTTGGAGGGTAAAGTTTTAGCTAATTCCCAAAAATATAATGACAACAACAACAAAAAGACAAAAGTTGTAGGAAATAGGAGAAAAAAGATGAAAAAATGAAGGGATAAATCTAAGAAGCCCCACTTCTATGGAATTATAGGAATCCAAAAAAGATAGAAGAGAAAGAATAGAGGGAAAGAAATTATTGAGAAAATATAAGAATATCTTGCCAAATGGAAAAACATCTGTTTCCAGCTTGGGTGATCACTCAAAATGAATGCTAATATATTTACTGCTAGGCATACTATAAAGAAATGTCAAATATTAAAGAAAAGGTTCTAAAAGTATCCAAAGAGTTTTAAATATACCATTTAAAAATGCTTCAACTGAACTATCATTGTACTTCTCAATAGCCATAATGGAAGTTAGAAGACAATGGAGCAAATTCTTTAAAATTCTGAAGGAAAGTAATTTCTAAACTATAACTCGATACCAGGTAAAACTATTTATTTATTATGAGGAGAGGAAGAACAAAAATATCCTTAGTGATGCAAGGTCTCAAAACCTTTCTCCCCTCTACTCTTTTAAGAAAGTTAATAGAGGATATGCTCCCCTCCCCCAACGCAGGGGCTATATCAAAGGAGAGAGGTAAAGGGAGATCCCCACATGACCACACACTGTAACAGGTGAAGGACCATAGTCCAGACTGCAGCAGAGGAAAGGAGGATCCAGGAAGGATGTTTCCAAGAAAACAAGAAAAAAAAACCTGAACATTATCTGCCGTGTATGACCATTTTGAAGGAAGTTTTCAGTTTTGTCAGGGTGAATGGAAGGAGATTTAATAGTAGCTACATAGAAAACTAAAAAATTGAAAAACTTACATTAGCAGTTCTTGAAGTGTGGTCTGAGGAGATGCTAATGCCATTTTAGGGGGTTTTTGAAGTAAAAATTATTTCATAACAGTACTAGGTCATTATTTGCCTTTTTATTTTCCTTTTCTCACAAGTGTATAGTGGAGTTTTCCAGGAACTGCATGACATGTGATATTGCAACAAATTGAATGAAGCAACAGATATGAGAATCAGGCTTTTTCCTCTTAAGTCAGACATTAATGATAGCTGTAAAAATGATTTTTTTTTGTTTTAAAACTATAGTTATTTAATAAAAATATATCATGTTTACCTATAGTTTATTGTTAAATTTATGGTTAAATAATAATTAAAATTTTCCCATTTAAATTTCTGCTTTGGAAAATAGTATATTTATAACCTATTTAAACAAAAGCTATTGAGGTCCTTAATAATTTTTTTCTTTATTTTTAAAGAAGTTTTAGATTACATAAATGTTACATAAAAAATATAGTGATTATAGTGATGCCTCCCCTTATCACACATTCTCCCATTAACATCTTTCATTAGTGGGAGTACATTTGTTACAAATGATGAACACATATTGAAGCATTGCTCCTAAACATGGTCTACAGTTTACACTATGGTTTACTCTTTGCATCGCACAATTTTATAGGCTTTGAAAAAATGTAGAGTGGCTTGTATCCATCATTGCAATATCATGCAGAACAATTCTGATGTCCCCCGTGTTACACCTAATCTTCCCTCTCTCTCCGCTCCAAACCTCTGGTGACCACTGTCTTTATATCAGTGTTACAATTTTTTGCATTATAATAATAATAATAACTCTACTTTAGTCCATAGTTGCATTCCCACCTTATGTCTGATCATTCTGCAATCTTAAGGATTTTGGGATGGTGATGGCTACTCTGCTTCCAACTGAGAAGGAGCTTAGATCTCATGAGGCAGGTGGATGGAATTGTCTTGCTTGCAGTAGATGTTCTCAGTTTTTTGGGATGGGCGTTGTCTGTCATAATCCTTTTGTTAGTTGTCCTGGGTGAGTCCAATGAACTGGAGAGTAGATGTTGGCTGCAACTCTGCTGAGCTTCAGGGCTCAACTGGCATGTGAACAGACTGAAAATTTAAGTCTCTGGGATACATATCTAACAAGTATAGTGCCAATTATAGGTTCAAATAAAAGGGGCAGAAGACCCAAGTGTAGGAAAATTATAAATAAGTCTAGCTTTGATACATGAAGGAGATAGGTTATCATATATTCCAAAGTAAGGCCCAACAATGGGCTGCCAATATCTTGATGTTGTCTGCCTTGCCTATAGTGCCTGGAGTCATCAGGAACAACCCTGCCTGAGGCACTGTTTACTGTAGCAGTCAGTGAGATCCTCCTAAGATGTGCATAAGTGTAATCTCTGGAATGACCTCCTGACTTACTGTGAAATCTCTTAGCCATAAAAACTCATTTATATTTAATATTTCCCCCTTTTGGTCAAAGTCTTTTTCCAAATGCATAGCTAATTGGCACTTGGTAATAACCTTTTGATACCAGGGAGGCTTATTCCTGGGAGTCATGTCCCATGCTGGGGGGAAAGTAGTGAGTTTATATGCTGAGCTTGGCTTAGAAAGAGGCCACATTTGAGTAACAAGGAGGATCTTAGGAGGTAACTCTTAGACACTATATATTACTAGGCTATTTCCATTTCACAAGAAGGAGGTTCATAAGTACACAAATCAATATCAAGGGCCTGGCTTATTGATCTGTTCTCCTTCACTAAGCACTGCCCATGTACTCTAGAGATTCTTGTCACTCTATTAGAGAATGTAGCAGGATTCCTCAGGATGGGAATTCAGTATTCTGTCGATTATTGTGTGGGTCTCCATCCTCCAAGACAACACCCCATGACCACATGAACACATTCATATTCCATAGAGGCATGCTCCTGATGCACCCCTCTCCCCACATCCCCCCACCACTGACACCAATAATCCTCCCCTGCCACAGCTGCAACCCTTCTGCAATCCAAAACCTCCCCCCAAACAAAGCAAAAAATTAATAATAAAATAATATAAAATAAAATATAAAAAAATTAAAAATTTTTTTGCATTGTGCCTTTCATCACCATGAGATCTTTTATGTATATGGACAATTTCTTCCATATGTTACCCCAGTGTCTTATTTTTTTAACTTTATTTTCCAAGAAGATTAGTTACAAAAAAGTCACATAGAAAATATATGGGATTTCCATATATCCTCCCTCCCCTCCTTATAACAGCCTACATGAGTATGGTACGTTAGTTACAATTAATGAACAAATGTTGAAGCATTGCCACTAACCATGGTTAGTGGTTTACATTTTGATTTACATTTTGCACCATACAATTTTATAGGTTCTGACAAAATGTATAATGGTCTGTATTCATGAAAGCAAGATGATGAAGAACAATTCCAATGCCCCCATAATGCCCTTTGTTCCACCTATTCTTTCTCCATTTCCCCTCAGAATTTATGGCACCCACTAAGTTTCAATTTTTTTAACAATAAGGTTCACAGTTACATGCATTAATATTGAGAGCTTGACATATTGGTCTGATTCTTTTATTAGGCACTGGCTATGTACTTGAGAGATTCTTGCCCCTCTACTTGAGAATGTAGTAGCATTCCTCAGGGTGGAAATTTAATATTTCCTTGTTTATTGTGTGGTTCTCCATTCAAGAGATAGCACCCAATGACAAGATGAGCACATTCATATTCAATAGAAGCATGCCCCACATGCATCCTTTCCCACATATCCTGCCACCACTAATAACCTGCACCTGTTACCCTCCCCTGCCATATTTGCCAAAAGAACATTCCCACCATCGTAGTTTCAACCACAGACCCACAAATCCTCAGAGTTCACCTGTTCCTTCCTCCAGTCCTACCCCTAGTTCCATGGTTAGTTCAACCCAACCCTCCCCACCCTACTCACCCTCACATTCCAGCACTTTTGACCCTACTCACATCCCTGCACCACCTGAAACCCATTCCTATCAAATTATCAAACACTCAAGACAAAGAGAGAAATCTGAAAGCAGCAAGAGAAAAGGGATCCATCATATACAAGGAAAACTCAATAAGATTAAGCACTGATTTCTAATCTGAAACCATGGAGACAAGAAGGCAGTGTTTTGATGTAGTTAAGGTGCTAAAGTGAAAATCTGCTAGCCAAGAATTTCTGTATCCAGCAAAACTGGCATTCAAAAATGAGGAAGAGTTCAAAATATTCACAGATAAACAGAAATTTGTCAATAAGAGATCTGAGTTTGTCAACAAGAGACCTGCCCTTCAAGAAATCTAATGGGAGTGCTGCAGGTTGAAAGTAAAAATCAGGAGAGAGAAGGTTAGAGGAGAATGTAGAAAGGAAAATTATTAGTAAGAATAACAAAAAGGATAAAAAGAGGTATAAAACCATAATATGACATATATAACCCTAAAGAAAAAATGACTGATCTAAGTACTGCATTAACAGTAATAACATTGAATGTTAATGATTTAAACTCTCCAATCAAAAGACACAGACTGGCAAAATGGATAAGTAAAAAGGCCCCATCTATATGCTGTCTGCAAAACTGACCTTAGACCCAGGGATGCAAGGAGGTTGCAAGTGAATGGTTGGAAAATGATTTTTACATGCAACAATAACCAAAAAAGGGTGGCAGTAGCTATACTAATATCAGACAGAATAGACTTTAAATACAAAATTATTGTAAGAGACAAAGAAGGACACTATATATTTAAAAAGGGGGTAATCTATCAAGAAGAAAGAACAATCATAAATATTTATGCCTCAGGGCGCCCCAAAATACATGAGGCAAACAATGGTAAAACTAGGGAGAAATAGATGCCTCTACATTTAAGTTAGGGACTTTAATTCACCATTATTACCATTAGATAGAACATCTCAACTGATAGTTAATAAAGAAACAGAGACCTTGAATAACACTTTAGAGGATCTAGCCTTAATAGATTTATACAGAACATTTCACCCAAATATAGCAGGATATACATTCTTCTCAAGTGCACATGAATCATTCTCCAGGATAGACTACATGCTAGGTCACAGAACAAATCTCAACAAATTTAGAAAGATTGAAATTATACTAAGTAATTTCTCAGACCACAGCGGAATGAAGCTGGAAATTAATAAGGGGCAGAGAACCAGAGTAGGCACAAAGATATGGAAGTTAAACAACACACTCTTAAGCAATCAATGGGTCAAAGAGGGAATTGCAAAAGAATAAATAATTACCTTGAAATGAATGAAAATGAGAACACAACATATAAAAACTTATGGGATGCAGCTAAATCAGTGCTGAGAGGGTAATTTATAGCCATAAATGCCTGTATTTCAAAAGAAGACAGAGCTAAAATGAAAGACCTAACTGCACACATGGAGGAAGTAGGAAAAGAAAAACAAAGTAATCCCAAAGCAAGCAGAAAAAAGGAAATAACAAAGATTAGAAGTAAATAAAATTGAGAATTAAAAAAACACCAGAAAAAATTAACAAAACCAAAAGCTGGTTCTTTGAGAAGGAAAAAAAAAAGTAGAAGTGGAGGGAACATTACCTAACTCATTCTGTGATGCGAACATTACCCTAACACTAAAGCCACATAAAGATGGCACAAGTAAAGAAAAATACAGACATATCTCTCAGTGAACTTTGATGCTAAAATCCTCAACTAAGTACTTGCTATTCGTATTCAACAATAGGTCAAATGAATTATACACCATAATCAAGCAGGTTTTATTCCTCGTATGCAAAGATGATTCAACATAAGAAAACCAATCAATATAATACACTTTATTAATAGATCGAAAGAGAAAAAATCACCTGACTATACCTAGATAACTTTTAAGAGTACAAAGGGCTTTTAAGACCAAAAAATTTGAGAACTGCTGTTATAGGCAATTATTAATTCCAGTAAAAAGAAGAAAAATGCTAAAGAAAGAAAATATAATTATAATCTAATGTTCAGCTATGAACAGTATTTATATTGTCATATATGTATACATATATAATATTGAGCTTCAACAAACTGATACATAAGTATTTTGAGGAAACTTAGGGTAAGTAAGATGATCTGAATTCTTGTCTTTCATAATAAGAAGTCAGTAAATAATTTCCTAAATTAAAAACACCAAGAAATTTGAAGAAATATGATTGATGTGTAGAAGATATAATTTTCAACATTAGGTATATGGATATTGTTTCAAAATATGGAATTATGTTCCAGAAAAACCGAAAGGATTGAAGACATATTCCTGTGCTATTCAAGTCTCAGGATGGTGTGGGGTAGAGTCTCTTTTAAAAAATTATTCTAGTTGTTTTAGGATTTTTAATTCTAAAAATATATGTTCCTTTGACATAAATAAAACTTAAAATAAAAATAAGCAGAAACCGAAGTCAGAGATACTGAGGAATAAGAGAATCCTGTTTAATAGAACTGGGCTATAAAGTTGGAGTAAGAGTAGTTATATCAGGTTGAGTTGTAGAGAGGGTAACATTGATTTAGGATGTTTGAGAGGCCCATTATCTAGAGACAGGCTTGTTCTAGACTCTTAAGATGGGACTAAACCTCTTATGGAGGTATTCCAGCTGGCAAGATTAATGACAGAAAGGATTAAGGAACTGCTTATAATTATTCTCACCTTCTCATACTCCCAACCTTTTCAGCAGTCAGAAAAATTGTATTAGGTAAAATTATAATATTTGGAAGAAAGTAAGACAGTCATCTATCTGAATTTCTGGTCTACAAAGCACACACACACAAACACGTTGTAGCTATCACTTCAAATTAGTACAGAAATGTTAGATCCGTCAGAAAACAATCTTGGGACAACTGGTTAATCATATAGGACAAAAAGTTAGATTCTTATATCCTACCATAACCCAAATAAAATATAGATAGATTAACATATTTTAGAAATTAAAACTCAATAACTGGTGAAAAATTAAATAATTTTTTGGAATGGGGAAAGCATTTATAAGTAGGGCATCTTTACTGAAAAGCACACTAAAAAGGAGTAATAGATTTAACTATGGTACAAGATAGGAGAAATGTGATTAACTTGGGAGTAAGTTCAGATATTCCAGATTCTCCAGATCATTAAAGAGAATCTTAAAATTGTCAACTCAATTTCCTCCCTCCATCCCTTCCTTTTCTAGAGAAGTTGCACAGTTCTTGTTAGAGGTATGGTTAAATTAATGTGCATAATAAGTTCACACACACACACACACACACACACAGAGAGAGAGAGAGAGAGAGAGAGAGAGAGAGAGAGAGAGAGAGAGAGACCTTTACCAGGGGAAGGAAGGAGAAAGGAGGGAAAAGAGAGGGAGAGTGAATGGAGAAGAATGGAGGAAGAAAGAACAGCTCAATGATCTGGATTGTGGAGGAGTGTGTTTTTGAAGGTTTGTGGGGAGTAGTACTAGTGCAACAGTTGTGTTTGAATTTTAGGTATTGGTCAGAAGAAGTAATTCTGGAGTATGGCCTTTGTGATGATTATCCATCCAGAACCCCATGCTTTAGTGCAGGGCTGCAGATAGCTCAAGTTGTGCATTATCTCAGGGTATAAGGAAGAGAGAGAAGAGCAAGAAAGCAACATGTCATCACTCAATACCTCCCTGCACTTCCACCCATGTGACCCAAGCAGTTTCCCAGCCGCTCTTTATACTTGGCATGTTCCCTGTCACACAGTTCTTGATATTCATTTCAAGCACTTTTCACACGGGTGGAAATGTCTTGGCAGCATGAAATGACTTGCGTGAAGGCCCATGTTATTTCAGAGATGGCCCTATAGGTAGATTTTTTCCCCTTAGGTAGAATCAATCACAGATGGAGCAAAATAAGTCCTTGAGAGCTTATAAAACTGGTGAGTTCCTCTGAGTTGTTATTTCTTTTAAAGCTATGTGAACATGATATACCAAATGAAACCAAATGGCCAAAGACTCATCTCAATGGAATCTGTGGTTTTAGACTCATGAAACTTATTTAGGTGAAACTGTTGTATTTTCCACAGCTGTGCCTGAAACTTCCCATGGCAAGGCTCTTTACATCACTTCAGACAGTTTAGTGAACACATCTGCTTAGTTTATAGCTATGGTCAGTTCTGTCAGCAGATGAAAGAATTAAGATAAACCTATTAGACTACCGTTATATGATAATAAATCAAAACAGTCATTTTAAAGTTTGAATTTTAAAACATAGCTGGAATGAGTGATGATGTTAGGTTTAATAAACATTTAGAAGGAGGTATACCAAAGAAATACCTTCTTCATATGATGATTCCTTAATTATGGCAGCTACCGGAATAATCACAACATAATCCTATCTTGTGTCATATTTGTAGAAGACTTTTTACAAAGGGCCCATCTGGAGAAAAGTGATATGCAAGTGATAATTAAATAGAATTACAGGTAAATTATTGGATTTCAGGATTCATAGTAATATTGTTTAATAAAATATTAGAGGTTTGTTTTGGTCATTAATACCTATTATAAAGTACTATCTTATATGGGTTATTTCAATAACTGAAATTAATAGTTTAGTTATAGAAAACAAGCTGTAGCTGTATAAAGGTTTTATGATTGCCTCATGCAGCAGAATTGGATCTCTGAGGAAGTCACTTAACCTCTGTGTGCCACAGTTTTCACTTTTGTTAAATACAGGTATAGAAGAGGTCATTTGTAACATTTTTATCACATCCAAAATTGTATAATTCCTGTAGCCTTTGAGGAACTAGAGCACATTGTATGTCTTAGCTTTGCTGTTACCAAACAAAACAAAGCAAAATAAAAGCCTAGATGGTCTATGAGGATATTTATGGTGAGTGGTTCATTTAGACTTATTTATGAGATTCTTACTGTGAGGTGCATCAATCCCTCCACCCTCATCTCACACATACCTTAACACTTAAGAAATTTGGATTTGTCTTATATTTGAGGGCATACCATATTTCAGTCTTTAGCAGCATGTGTTTTTTTCCTTAAAGATAAATACAATAATGATTCAATTTATTCTCTATGGAATCTTAGAGTTGATAAAATTCAAAATTAAGTCAGCAAGGTGCTGAGTGCTAGGGATACATGGTCACTGTTCTTATTATGCTTCCATTCTAAACACATAAACACATGACGGAGGATTAAAATGGCAACAGTGCTGTCTATGCTGCCAGGTCTTATCACCACACCCTGTCCTCAGCTAGCCCCAGCCCCACCTCCACTTCAGCCCTTCTTCATTTCTATACTTAGTGTGTTCCCTCCATGCCACAAATAACCTCTTTGGTAAACTGTGTACCCTTGTAGGACAATAGAATAATTTTAATATGTTCTATCTGTGATAATATTCTATACCAATGAGGTGCTCATGTGTCCTGAATGAGAAAATTTCTTTGTCATAATCTTTGTCAATATCAGAATACATTTTTTTTTACCTCCATAAGTTTACTCACTGTATTTATTTATTTATTTATTTATTTTATTTTATTTTTTATTGTGGGTAAAAATCAAAATTTTCACAATACATACCAATATTTGTAAAATGATATATAAATATATATGCATATATGTGCATTTGCTTACAAAAATGTTATTTATATATTTTTTCCTGCATCTGTCCATTTTATGGACTGATTTATTTCTTGCATGATTTTTAAAAATGTTCATTATTTTTGCTATTCATTTTATCAAACTATAAATAGTTATCATCTTATTTGTGTAATATTTTTCTAATTTTTTTGAAATCACGATTTTGGATTACACCATGAACTTGTGTCTAGAAGTGAGATGAGCTTCATCATGAGGCTAGCAGTAAAATTACACATTTATCTTTCTTGGGAACCACAGCCATAGCATGAGTTCTATGTCGGTTACAGCTAGAGCCCCTTGGCCTGGCATAATCCAAAATGATTTGTTCTTGCCTTTGCGAAGACTAGCAGAAGCAGAATAGATGAGCATGGAGAAAGGAAAAGTGAGGAAGGAAAGAGTATAGAGGAAGTGGCAGTCTTGAGTGGAGCAATCAAAGTTTCATACTTGGAAGTAGAGAAGAGAGTTTTCCCTCAAGCTGAGTTTGTCAATGTGGGGGTCAAAGGCACTAAGTAAAGCCATTCATGCAAACATCTGTTTTTGGTTCTTGTTACAGAAGAAAAATACGACAAAAGATTTGCAAACGGAAAAGTCATCTTGATGACTATGCTTATACTCGTTTATTCTTTTTCACTTGTCCACATATTTTTTGTAGCAGAAACCAAGTTGCAGATACACTTCTGTATTTCCTTTTCCTAACTTTGTGCTTCTCACCAGAAGCAGTTGTACCATTTAATCACATAGAATTCAAAGTTAAAATGTCAATGGCTGAATGATTCATCATTCATTCATTCGTTCATTCATTCATCTACAGATAGATTGAATCTATCTGTATATGCCTACTATATGCCAGGGTTTGCTATCAGTGCTGGGTATATAGGGCTTCACAAGACAGACGGAACTTGAATAAAGTTTTACTACATGGAAAACTAACTTAATTAACTATTTCCACTTTGGTAGGCATTTGGGTTGTTTCCAATTTTCCTTTAAGGGAAACTCTTTTATACATGGATTTCTTTCCCTTCCTTTGTATTATTTCCTTAGGACAAATGACAAGAGATAGAATTTATTTCCAAAGATAGGAGCATTTTTCTGAGGGTGGTCTTGATTTATAGTTAAGTATTTTAGTGTTTTCCACATCAAAATGGTTATTTACCCACAAAGAATAATAAAAATTATGCCATTGTTTGGCTAGTAAGATGTTTAAGGTAGAGATATAAAGACATTTTATAACTATATATGGCCTTTTCAAAAATAATTTATTTGAATTTTTTATATTATGTTAACTATTAATTATGTTTAAGTCTTTTAAATAAAAATATAGCTTTAGTTTATTTTAAAAGAAAGGGAAAGATATGGGTTTCACTTGTGAATACCTGGAACTAATAAAATGGAACTGATCAAATAAAACTGTAACATGATTTTTAGAAATGATGCTTAACCGAGTTAGTGATATTCTGGAAAATGAGGAATGCTCTCTGTGAAAGAAATCGAACCTTTGAACAAGCCCTGGGGAACATTCTCTTAGAACTAATCCTAAATTTGCTAAAGGATGTAACAGATGATCTAAGAAGAACTTTGTTTTCTGGAACACTATGATAAAAGATAATTCATGTTTCCATTGTGGTACATAGGGATTTAGGAACATGACTCATACCCATCACCTGCTCATTGGTGAAAGATTAAAATCCTTATAAACATGCACATGTATGTGAGCACATACTTTCTTCATAATTTCTTCTGATGTGAGTATTTCTCTCTGATAGAACTACCACCTAAGCTCTATGGTCATTCTTTCTGATCATTCCCACAGGATATTGGCATTAACATATCAATTACCTCTTTCAGCTGGCAACTGAAAAATGAGTAAGAAACCTGTTATTGCAATAGCTTTAATTTAAAAAAATACATAAAACCAGATTGACAAATCAACTGGACCATTAGGGAAGGGCTACACATGGAAGATGCTGTTTTAAAATCAAAACAAAAATTAACAAAAAAACTACTGAAATATAAAAGAAGTATCGATCATTTTGCAGTACTTCCCCTTTGATGTGGTAAGTTAGTCAGAGAGAAAAATATACTAACATTTCTATATGAAAATTTTTTTACCTCAATGTTATTGGCTTCAAAATCAACTAAGATTTTTTTTGGTAGACTTTCATTATTTCTCAGTTACTACTTATCATTGCACATAGTATTGTCATATACTGCCGTTGTCTTCATTTCTTCGCTTCATTTTCTGTACTCCAACCATATTGCATTACTGGCAGGTCTCCGGACCCGTCTAACACTCTTGACCTCAAGATGGGGCACATTCCTGCTTCCTCTTCTTATCAGTTAAAAATCTCTGGGCTGCCATTTCTAGAAATATCGATACAATCTGTCTTGGACAAAAAAATATACATTATTTTATGCACCAGGACATCAAGGACTGCCCACATGGGATGGTTTGAAGCTGTATCTACCCCAGAAAAATATGTTCTTAAATCGAATCCATTCCTGTGTGTGCAAAACCATTGGAAATAGGATCTTTTGATGAGGCCTCTTCAGTTGAGGCATGATCCACCTCATTCAGGATGGGTCTTAATCCTACTAATGGAATACTTTAGAAATGGAGTGAATACAGAGAGAGAAAGCCACAGAAGCAAGAAGCTGAAATCAACAGTATCTGGAAGAGAAGGGAGAGACCAAGTGACTCTGCCATGTGCCTTGCCTGTGACAGAGGAGACCAGGCTCACCAGCAGCCAGTTTTGGGGAAGAAAGCATTACCTTGATGATGCCTTGATTTGGACATTTTATCAGCTTCAAACTCTAATCTAATAAATACCCATTTTGAACAAACATAAGGGGGGAATGCAACGATGGACCAAATTAGACTTATTATTATTTTGGTAATAGAAGAGCTTGTAACATTGATATAAAGACAGTGGTCACCAGAGGTTTGGAGGGGAGGGAGAGGGAAGAACTGATGTGACATGGAGCATTTGGGGGACATTGGAATTGTCTTGCATGATATTGCAATGATGGATACAGGCCATTTTACATTTTGTCAAGACTTCAAAAAAATGTAAACATGAAATATTAATAATTATTATATAGTGATGTTATATAGTTAGGCTGATTTAAAAAATTCTACCCTTCTTGAATATAAAAAAGAGGAAAGAACCTACCATAAAATCCCCACATGGCATGAAAAAAAAGAAAAAGTAAACAGTTACTCATGGGTGAATATCCACAGGCTCCTCTAATCTCTAAACAGTGTTTTCTGTTCATGGCTCCATTTGGGGTCTAGGAATATTTGATGAACCCATCAGTGAATATCTTAGTGCTGTACATTGGTTCTTAAAGCCTCCCAGATGTAAAACTGCACACATTTTAAAGTTTTACTGGCAGATGCCCCAATTTTCCATCTTTCTTGCCACACCAATTCCAGTTAGTCTGTGATGCTTCAATTACTGTGCCTTTCATTATAGGACAATTGTCTTACTCTCTCCCTTAACTAAGTTAAAAGCTGTGGAAATTCAGGGCTTAAAACTAGATTCTTTACTGAGATATCCCCAGCTCCTAGTACAGTGCTTGCCTTCTACTTGGTGTTAATAAATAGTTAAATGAATTTCTCAGTTTTCAAGATTTTACCCATTATTCTCAGAAGGAATGAATGGAGTCAGACAGATTCCTTTCTTCTCTTGGCCCTAAACAATTCTCCCAGAATGCATCCTACAACCTCAAGGGTAACAAACTGGAGTGAAAGAATATCAAAAGTGGAACAAAATATCAGAAGCCACCATTCCAAAAAAGACTAACAAGAAGCAGAAGCAGAAATGGTCCTAGAAGAACAGGAGGAAAAATGTATATTTTATCAAAAGTTAATTATTTTTAAAATGGGGTTGAAGTGAGCATGATTCTCATGAATGAATGAATGAATGCCTAGAGCAGTAGCTGCTACTTTGTTGGCTCTCAGTACATGTCGATTGGGTGCATGGGTGAATGTTTTAAATGTTTTGATTTCATTCAGTATGATTTTCATTATTTTTAAAAATTATAACCAAATTATTCATACGAAGGGAAAAATATTTATATTTGTTTTGAGAAACAGCAATTTACAGCAATTTTTCATCTATATTCTCTATTCCTCTGTTTTTTTTCTTCCCCAGAATTATATACTTCCAACTTCATTGGCTGGTTCTATTGTTTGCATATCTCCATATTTATAAATGACACATGTGCTTTTTCTGTCTTTCATTGGCCCCAAACCCCTCCATACATGTCAAACTTCTTATCTGCCCACATGCTTCTAGCATGGATATTTGGTTTGAATTATATTTTTTAGACCAAAAAAAAAAAAATAATAATAATCCCATGGTTTAAGCCAACACATTTCATGGTATCTGCTTTCAGCAGCCTAGGAAACAAAAACACTCACATAAGGAAGAATTTACTTGACAATGTCACCAAGGGCCCAGGTTCTTTTCATCTTTCCTCTATTACCTCTGGTCTCTACTTTTTCCTTCAAGCTGGAAGCAAGGTGGCTGCAGCACTTTCAGGCATTGCATCAATGCATAAAGATGTGAGGAAAAATAAGAGAACCAGAATTTGGGGACATGCCTATTCCAGAACCTTTGGAATTACCCTTAAACAAGTGGTTCTCAACTTGGTGTGACTTTGCTCCTGCAGCAGACATTTAGCAATGTCTGGAGGTATTTTCAGTTGTCACAAATTGGATAAAATGCTACTGTCATCTAGTAGGTAGAGGCCTAGAATGCTACTAAACAGTTTTACAGTGTTCATGTCCGTCACTCCATCCCCCAAATGTCAATAGTGTTAAGGCTAAGAAACTCTATGTTAGATCAGTCAGAATCACACTTTGATCTAGTGGTAGGGTTTACTTATTCTGTGGCACATGGTTGTATATGACAAGGGTGGATGCCTGAACAAAATTGGAATTCTGTTAAGGAGTCAGAAAGAGGAAGAATGTTGGGTTTGTAACTAACAGTGTCCACTACATCCTGCCTGGGTTGTGCTCATTCCCTGCTTCACCTGTCCAACACATATGGATTCTGGAGATAGTATCTTCATGATACCTTATCTGAATATAGCCCCCTACTTTCAATTCGTTTTTCTCTGGCTTCTATGTTCTCCCAAACATGTGCTAACTCCTATTATAACATTCATCTCTTGGGATTTATTTTATTTTATTTTTAAAGAAGCTTTAGATTACATAAGCCATACATTGAAAATATAGGGGGATTCCTATATACCCCACCTCCACCCCCTCCCACACTTTTCCCAATTTACAACATCTTTGATTAGTGTGGTACATTTGTTACAATTGATGAACATGTATTGAAGCATTGCTACTAATGATCTTCAATAGTTTACGTTATAGTTTACACTTTGCACTACACAGTTTTGTAGGTTTTGACAAAACGGATAATGGCCTGTATCCATCATTGCAATGTCATTCAGAACAATTCCAATGTCCCCCAAATGCCCCATTTTACACCTATTCTTCCCTCACCCTCCCCTCAGAACCTCTGGTGGCCACTGCCTTTACAAGTTAGTGTTGTAACTAACTTGTTACAAGTTCTTCCATTGTTAGAGTAGTAATGTCTACTTTAGTCCATAGTTGCATTCTCATCTTATGTTTGCTCATTCCTCAATCGTGAGGATTTTGGGATGGTAAGGCCCCCTCTGTTTCTGATTGAGAAGGGGCTTACCTGTCCAACTTCCTTACCAGTGTGTAATTTTTTAGATAGTAGGGATTATGTCTTTTGTCTTATTCATGTAAAAAAGTTCCATTACAAAGCACAGTTTGATGTTTGTTATGTGAGCAATAAGCAATTGCTTGATGGAGATGGTGCTTAATTTCAATTTTATTCATTTGTAAAATGGGAATAATATAATAACTAAAATAAAAGGTAGTGGTTAGGTTGTAAATTGACCCTAGAACATGGATCATTGCACCCACAGCATAGTAGATGTTCAGAAAATAGATTAGGATGTTAGAATGGGACTCTTACTGCTTCGTTTTTAAATTTGATGCCAATACAACAGATATCAGATGTAAAAATAAGCATGAGATATACCACTGTAAGTTGAATTTACTAAGAAAATAGCTGAGAATCAACTCTATGACTCTTGCATGACTTAGCTCACTAAGAGGGGAAAGAAACGGGCAGAATTTATTAAATAAAGTAATTGGGAGAATGCTATTGCCTTGCTTTGAGTCTCCTAACTCCCTTCCGTCCCCCCCCCCCCCCGCAAGGTATATTAATGGGAGGAATGTTTCTTTCATCTCAAACCTAAGGAGTACTTTGATGGGCCCTGGGTCCATTTGAGCAGCCTTACATATGGTTCTCTGCAATTAGGAGACACAGTAGACTCGTGCATGAATTAAGATTAAGAGAATTCAGAGCAGTCTGTGACCCTGGGATAGATATGACTGCATTGTGATCAGCCTGCACTTCCAGAGTTCATCAAGGACAAGAATGTTTGTGTTTTGTAGAGCAGATTGAGTCATTTGGGAGGGAGAGCTGGCATGGGGTTCTCTCATGGCCTGTTTAAAACAGTGATTAGAAGAGGAGAGGGTCCTCTACAGCGAGAAACTGGAGAGGAACACTGGATTAGTGTGGGGCTTTGAAGGAGTTATAAGCACTCCCAGAGGAGAAATGCATCCAGGCAAGTCAGGAGAATTTTAGAAGGTCCCCTGTGATAGGAGTCTTTAAGGAGCCCTGTGTTTGTGACATATCGTGATTGTATGGGTATTTATATTTATTGCATAACAAAGAGCAGAAAAGTACCTGAGTTTTTTCCCAAGAGCAGTAAATTAATCTCTTGAATAAATTTTAAAGTAATTATAGAAGAGAAAAATAAAGCCATACTTTGATTACTTCATGTATTAGGCATGTTCTACTTACCACTGGTCATCTGGCTTCCAATCTTGCCTCCATCATTTAATACTTACCAAGTGGGACATTGTGAGCATAAGTAACAGTATGCATTTAAATCACCTGTCACAATCCTTGGCTAATACATATTTTCTTTAAATTTTAGCTTATATTTTACTATTAATGTACAAATGACACTAAAGTTTCACATTTTGGTACTTTGAGTTTTTCTAAAATGCAACTTGTGCTTTTTGGAAATAATTGGTTACCAAATATGGATTCAGATATAGCTAGAAATGGCCTGCTCATTTCATCCTTACCAAAACACAGAAAGATTTCATGAGCTTTGGGGTATTAAGAGTAACGTAATCTTATAGGACCTGCTTTAGTCCATAGACGGCTTCAG
This sequence comes from Tolypeutes matacus, assembly GCA_026826555.1. NCBI lineage: Eukaryota > Metazoa > Chordata > Mammalia > Cingulata > Chlamyphoridae > Tolypeutes > Tolypeutes matacus. The sequence goes on from JAKSZT010053887.1 coordinate 86,247,529, forward strand.
TTGTTTATTATATTGCAGAGGAGAAAATTCAACATATATTCCTATTTTGTCCTGATAAGGGATGTATTTGAATCATCCTGTGGTTTATATTCATCTGTCAATCACCACTAGCAACATAAAAGTTGATTGCAATTTTTATGGGGATCCCAAGAAGCACCTTTAAGAGAACACATATCCTCTCCCTTTTGACCTCCTTGTAAACTAAATCTCTGGAGAGTTACTGAATTTCCAAAAGCCAACCTTTTGGCTTTCAGCCCTAGAACCTGAAACAACAGAACCAAGGCACACTTCTGTTCTCCCATTGCTACCAACTAGTCCCAATTGTTTTGAATCCTGCCAACCCCTGAATCTAATATATAGGTCATTACAACCACCACTATCATAAATATCATGAGATTATTAGTCTTCTCTCTACTGAGGGAATATTTTTTTATTTTCATATATTTTCTTAATAAGGAAGAACAAAACAGCAGTGATATTCATGAGAAGCAACACAAAAGTGTTAACCTGAAAGTTTCTATGAGAAAATTAGAAGTTCACCAAAAGTCTCTTTATTTTGACTTCAGCAACCAGTAGGAGGGGGAGAAAGAATATTTTGACAAGCAGTAGGTACTTCAATTACATCCTCACAGAATCAATTGCTGTTATTTTTTGTAGTAATGAAAATAGCACGTTCATTTGAGACTCTTCTAGTAAGAATGTAAATAGCTGTGTTATATGTTCTTTCACTCGGGCTTTATTTTTGAAAACAATGAATAATATAAAAGTATCTTTCCTATCAAATCCAGAAGGTTTATAAAGGATTAGTATTCATAAAATTTTTATTGTTCATCAGAAAGTAGAATATATTCTGACTAAAACAGCAAGGGAAAAATAAAGAAATCTCAATTTAATTAATGTGGTATTGGAGTTGATGTAGTTAGATCTGAATATGGTTTTAAAAAAATATTTTTTCATTTTTAGAGAAGTTGTGAGTTTACAGAACAGTCATTCATAAAATACAGGATTCCCTTATATCACCCCACCACCAATACCTTGTATTGGTGTGGAATATTTATTGTAATTGATCATAGCACATTTTTATAATTTTGCTATTAACTAAAGTCCATGGCTTTGCTTAGGGTTCACTGTTTGTGCAGTGTAGTACCATGGATTTTAAAAAAAAAATTTGTTACCATATGTATGATTTAAAGTTTAATCATACTCAGATATATGTTTCAGTGCTGTTAATTGAATTCACAATGTTGTGTTACCATCACCACCATCCATTACTAAAACAGCCATCATTCCAAATAGGAACCTGGTATATTTTTAGCCCTAACTTCCCATTTCCTATACCTATCTTGTGCCCTGTAACTTATTTTCTAGTTCCTGGCTCTATGTGTTTGCTTATTCTAATTATTTCAAATCTGTGAGCCCATATAATATTTGTCCTTTCATGTCTGTCTTAGTTCACTCAACATAATGTCTTCCAAGTTCATCCATGTTGTTGTATGTATCAGCACTTCATTCCTTTTTATGGCTGAATGATTTTGTATGTATATACCACAATATATCCATTTATCAGGTGATAGACGCTTGGGTTGCTTCCATCCTTTGATAATTGTGAATAATGCCACTATGAACATCGGTGTGCAAATATTTGAATCCCTGCCTTCAGTTCTTTTGGATATATACCTAGTAGTGGGATTGCCAGGCCAATGGTAGCTCTGTACCTAACTTTCTGAGGAATGGTGAAATTGTCTTCCACAGGGGCTGCACCATTTTACATCGCCACCAGCAATGAATGAGTGTTCTTATTTTTCCACATCCTCTCCAATACTTGGTAATTTCCATTTTTAAATAGTAGCCATTCTAACGATGTGAAATTGCATCTCATTTTTGTTTTGATTTGCAGTTCCCTGATGGCTGATTATGTTGAACACATTTTCATGTGCTTTCTGGCCATTTGTATATTGTCCTCCCTCCCTTCCTTCCTTTCCTTCTTTTTGCAAATGGATTTCCAGTTCTCCCAGCACAATTTGTTGAAAAGACTACTCTTTCCCAATTGAGTGTTCTTTGTCACCTTGTCAAAAATCAGTTGGCTATAAATGTGAGGGTTGATTTCTGTGCTCTCAATTCTATTTTTGTTTCTGTATCATGCTGTTTTGATTACTGTGGCTTTGTAATAAGTTTTAAGATTGGGAAGTGTAATTCCTCCAACTTCATTTTTCTTTTTTAAGATGGCTTTAGCTATTTGGGCCCCCTTACTGAAGGTTGTTGGAATTTCAATTAAGATTGCATTTAATCTATAAATTGTTCTGGGTAAGATTGACATCTTAATATTTAGTCTTCCAAACCATGAATGCAGAATGTCCTTCCATTTGTTTAGGCCTTCTTTTGTTTCTTTTAGCAAGGTTTTTCAGTTTTCTGTGTAAAAGTCCTTTACATTCTTTTTTATATTTATTCCTAGATATTTAATTCTTTTAGTTGCTTTTGTGAATGGAATTTTTTTCTTGACTTTGTTTTTCTGATTCTTCATTGCTTTTATATAGAAACACTACTCCTTTGGGGTGCTGATCTTGTATCCTGCCCCTTTGCTGAATTTTTTAATTATCTCTAGGAGCTTTGTTTTGGATTTTTCAGGATTTTTTTTTTGTATATAGGATCATATCATCTGCAAATAATGAAAGTAAAACTTTCCTTTCCATTGGATGCCTTTTATTTCTTTTTCTTGTCTAATTTCTCTGGCAAGAACTTCCAGTACAATGCTGAATAACAGTTGTGACAGTGGCTTCCTTATATTGTGTCTGATCTTAGAGGGAAAGATTTCAGTCTTTCACTGTTAAGTAGGATGTTAGCTATGGGCTTTTCATATATGCCCTTTATCATGTTAAGGAAGATTTTTTTATCATGAAGGAATGCTTGATTTTCTCAAATTACTTTTCTGCATCAATTAAGTTGATCATGTGTTTTTTTCCCCCTTCATTCTGTTACTGTGATGTATACATTAATTGATTTTCTTATGTTGAAACACCGTTGCACACCAGAGATAAATCCCACTTTATCATGCTGTATAATTCATTTAATATGTTGTTGGATTTCATTTGCTAGCATTTTGTTGAGGGCTTTTGCATCTACATTCATAAGAGATATTGGTCTGTAGTTTTCTTTTCTTGTAGTAACTCAAATTGGCTTTGGTATGAGGGTGATATTGACCTCATAGAATGAATTAGGGTGTGTTTCATCCTCTTCAATTTTTTGGAAAAGTTTAACCAGAATTGAAGTGAAGTGTTCTTGGAATGTTTGGGAGAATTACCCTTTGAAGCCATCTGGTCCTTGTGTTTTCTTTGTTTGGTGGCTTTTGATTATGATTTCATCTCTCTACTAGTAATAGGTTTGTACTATTTTGTTGCATAGTATTCATTGTAATATTTTGAAATGTCAATTCTGAGATTTATTTCCTGAGATGTCTGTTTCTTTATTTTGTAAGCAGATGGTAATATGACACAGACTTTCTTGTGTTCCAGCTCTTCTATCAGGAAGGTAAGCTCAAAGAGAATGCAGTGTGCACGGATTTCCCTGTCTTTCTGGGCCTCTGTCTTGTCCTAGGCTTTTGCTTATTTGTTGTTTTGGAGTTGCCCTGTTTACAGGAGTTTGGTTGTCCCCTATGTTTCCCAGGAGACAGACCTGCCTTTTGTGGATGTTTGAAGCTTTTAGTCCTTTGCCCTAGACTGTCTGCCTCTATAATTTTTTCACTTCTTTCATTGTCTCAAGCTGCTTTTGTCTGGAGGCAAATTCTGAGAGAGAGGGCATGGTAGAGAGGACTTTCCCAAGTCTGCCTTACCCAGTATAAATAAGGCCAGGGACCTATGAAAAGGACTCAGACCTGCTCCAAAGTGCCTTGGAGAGGATTAGGAAAAGTGCTAAGATTTTCTCTGACAGTTCCCCAAAGGTGAGCTTTTCTGGCCTGCCCAGCAAATGCTGCCCTTCGACTAACTCTTCCCTGCAGCTCTGAGGAACGGCCACATCTTTATATCTCCAGTCACACTGTCACTGCCCCTGTCTGGGAAGGGTTGAAACAGTGGCTGCCACTCTCTTTGTCTGGGCAGTTTGAATCGATGGATGTCACTTCCTTTGACAAGAATGGGTTGAAACAATAGCTACTCTCAGAGCTGGACCCTAGTAACCCAAATTTGCCAATGAAAAGCCATGGTCAGTGATCAGTCGTTCCAACACTGTTCTTGGGGAAGAGGATATTTGTGTCCTCTCTAGCCAGTGGTTGGACCCCTTAATGGCTTGCCTTGAGAGTGGCAGATGAGATGGGTACCGGTAGCTGCAAAGCAGAGATAGCAATTTACTGTTCTTTACCACAAGTTATCAGCTTCTTCTTCCCACTCTCCCCTGGGTGGTGTACAATGTTCTTCTAGCCTCCAGAATTTCAAAATAGTTGTTTCAGACTGTTCCTGTCTGTCTAAGAGTTGTTTTGGTGGAAGGACTGTGTCATGGAGCTCCCTACTCCAACTTCCCACAATCCTGTATATGAGATTTTCGATGCAAATATCTGGTTTCAAGGGTCTCTAAGATGATGGTAAAGTTTTCTTGGGCAGAAAGTTTTAATAAAGACATAAATCAATTTAGCATATTCTTGAGGAAAAAATATTAAAGTTAAGAGAAAGGAAGTAAGTGTAAGATTTATTTTTACTGCATTATTTAAGATCAATTTTTGTATGTATGCTACTCTTGATATAATAATCTTCAAATATGCACTTTAGAATTTTTAGGTCACATATCATTGGTAAAATATTTTCCAAAATGGTCTTTGTAAGTGCATAGGACACTTAATGTTTTCATTTTTCTCCATCTCCACCTTTGTCATTTTTCTCAAACCACTGTCAATTCCTCCTCAGCTTCTGGAATGCCCTTCCAACTGCTCACTCTGCTTTTCTTGCTTCTAATATAAGCCATTCCACCATTTGAAACATGGGGATGACTATGTCACTAATTTGCTTGAAACCTTCACTGATGTCTCACAGAACTGACAGGATTAAATTCCAAATTCTTAGCCATTCTATAATGCCCCGTACAGTTTATCCACCCCTTCATGTTCTCACACTATTGTTAACTAAGGTCCTTGCATTCTCCACGTTATAACAGTTAAATCTTTATTATGGCCAGAAGCCTCATCTTTCTCAGCTTTTCTAGTGCTCTTCTCTTGATTCATTACTTATTTTTTAGTCATTCCACCTTTTATAATTTGTTCCTGAAACACACCAAGCCCATCTCCACCTTAGGGTCCTTGAATTTACCATTTCCTTCTCTTGAAGACTTCTCTCATATCTTTACTTGGCTGGTCCATTCTGGTCAATCAAACCATTAAAGGGGCTTGCAAGGGCTTTTTCAGCTCAACAAATTTAAAGTCATCCTTCTCCTAATCCCAGTTATGCTTTATGACATTTTCCAACATTGTTTCTTATTTTTAATGTACTTGTCACTATACTAAAACTAATCTTCTCCCTCTGTCTTCTTTCTTCATTCTCTCTTGCTTCCTTCTTCCCCTTCCTTCCATCCCCTTCCTTCTTTCCATCCTTCCTTCCCTCCCTCCCCTCTCTCTTCCTTCCTTCCTCTCTCCCCCTCCTTCTTCCTTCCTTCCTTGTTTCCCCCCTTCCTTTCTTCTTTCTCTTCCATTATTTCTCTTACTAGTGTTTAATCTTCGCTAGAGAAACCATTTCCTTAAAGAGGTCTACAATGAATCTTTCATTGTCCCCTTCACTTCACTTTCATGCACTTATCAAAATATACATTTATATTTGTAGACTGTTTTAAGAAGGCTGAATACATATAAGTATATATAGCCATAGTAGGTATTCTGTAAATTTTTTTTGAATTAATGAGGACAGAAGTGAATATATTAAGATATTAAGGAAGGAAACTAAGAGATGGGAACACAATACCAAGGGCTGAATCAATGATTGAACTGTTGTAGGGATGTGTGGTAATACCTAGAAAATCATTTGGAGCAAATAGGAACGAGAAAAAAGAGATAAGGAGCTTGCAAACAGGACAATAAGGAAAAGCCATGATATAGAATCAAAATCCAAAGTGGACGGGATTTCAACTTTACGATGATTAAGGCTACAGAAAAAAATCCCAGTTATAATAATGGCATCTGAAAGCAACATTGCTTAACTTAAGAATACTTTAAATAACAGTGGTGGGAGGTGTGGGAGGTGGGCAACATGGGAATCCCAGTGGGTTCCGTGTAATATTTTGGGTAATCTAAGCACCTCTTAAAATATATGTATATATATATATATATATAAATAACATTTTTGTAAGCAAATACACATATATGCATATATATTTATATATCATTTTGCAAATGTTTGTATGTATTGTGAAAATTTTGATTTTTACCCACAATAAAAAAAAAAAAAAGATATATGAAAAAAAAATAACAGTATTTTCTATGCTGTGAAAAAAAGAATAGGAGATCAATTATGTATTGCTATTTTTGTAGGAAAGAAATATAAAGAATGTAAGTAGCCAGCAAAAACTCTTAGAAATGACACAATTCAGAATTGGGATTGGCGTATACAAAGTAGGAGGACCTTAATTCATCTAGAGAAACCCAAGGTTCTTATTAGGTTGGGTCATTCCTGACTCCTTCTTTGGCAGATCTTTGGTAACAACAGGATCAACCAAATGGTAGTCTGCGGTGCCTTACAGTGCACGTAGATCAGGGAGAATTTCGTGAAGGGCCAAATCACGTTAGCCTTTCTAGACATGATATATGGTGTCTTTGTGATTTGGTCATACTCTACCATTTTCATGGCCTTGACAAAAGGCATTCATTGCAGTTGTTTAGTACAATATGCAGTGGGACAATCTTGTGACATTAAGGAATGTGAGAATGCCCTGAGAGGCCAGACAAATAGAACTGTCACAAAGACAAAATAATATATTTTCTTTCTATTGGGGGGCCACAATTAGCACCAGATATTAGTAATGGAGACTGTTGCATGAATTGGTTGTAATTATTATTATTTTTTAATTCTCCAAACTCCTCCCATCAAAAAAAAAAAAAAAAAAGGTCCATGAAATGATCCACCCTCTGCAAATTGCTTAATGCTCATATTTTCCAAAATGTTAGATAATGTGACTTATCCTATTGTATTTCCTAGATATAAATTCAGAGCTGATAGTCAATGGAATTTGATATTTATCAGAATTCTGGGGATAGGTTCTTAATATATGATAGGAGTGTATCAATATACTAGCAGAATTTCTTTTATGATGCATGTCATTTGAACACTAACATTTTCTGATCCTCAATGCCTTGCTATCTATTTATTTAGTTAAACCATGGTTGAAATTTTTCTAAATTTTAGGGTGGATGCATTTTTCTGCTTCCATTCTTACCTATTTATAATCACACTGCATTTTTCTGAGGTTTATCTTTTAGTGCATATGTTCAGTGAAAACTCATGCATATTTCACTTAATAGGCTTAATTATCAGCCTTCCACTAATTATAATTAAAGTCTCCTCAGGTAATTGTACAAGTTAACTTTGGCAATTTACACATACAGAAAATTATTATGTAGAATAATAGCACATTGTGCTGCAAAATACTGTAAAGAGCATAAAGGATATGAACACAGAATAAAAGAATTCAGAGTTCTAATATATTAAGCTTTTCTTATGTGTGTGGCTATATATCTAATTGCAAATTGTGCTACTAAATATATTACATTGTCTGTATGTAGCAATGATCCCTTAATGCAAACGTGATGGCAGTAGGCATTTCTACTAAAAATTACTTCTAAAACATAACTCTCTCTCCCCTTTTTTAAATAAATATTAGTATTCTAAGATCTTGTTAAATAGCTTATGCTTTAGAAGATAAACGCCCTAAAAATTGGTAATTAAAATGCAAAACAAATGAAAAAGCCTTTCCTCAAAGTGTCTATTCCTGAATGTACAAATTAAGGCTTTCCTGGTTCCTGAAACTTATTTTTTTAACTGTTATTTATATCTACTGGTTAGTTTATATGTTACTACATTAAGAAGTCAGTGTTTTGAAGATGTTATATGATGCCAAAATGGCTATCTTTTAAAATTATGGGATGCTTCATTGCAGAGTCAGACTCTAATCTGCAACCAATTTGTGTCAGCTTTCTGCATAGAAAAGATCTCAAATCTTTGCTTAAACTAGGAATCAGCTGAAGGTTTGTCTTGGTTTCTTGAGCCCAGCGCAATTAGGCAGCACGTGAATGTGGGCCACATGCGTTTATTGCTCTTCCTAGCATGTGTTACTTTGATGTGTTAGGTCGGAAGGCTCACTCTTTTCTGGGCAGCCTTCCTCCTGGGTCTTTATACTGCTTAGCAGTTGAGTCCAGACTTTGAAACACAGCCTAATTTAGAGGCGGATGCTGCAGCTGCTGCTGTCATTTCAGATGATTTTTTTTTTTTCCGCTTTGATGTCAGCTTTAGAATCTTGGGTGTTGTATCAGTAAAGCAGCGCTTGAGATTCACAAAACAGAAAGCACACCACTTAGTCTTTTGTTTTAGCCTTTAAATTGAATTTGAACACCTTCTAAAATTTCAAAAAATTGTGATTGAACAAAAATATATGGAATACTGTACATTCTTAATTGGAAGAAAGGTATGAATAAATAATATGAGTTCTACTAGTATTATTTTGACATCAAAATTGCCCAATATCTGATAAACATTGATTATAGAATTTATGAAATGTAAATAAAAATCAAGCAACCTCTTGTTTTCTTTGTTTTGCTCACCTTCCATCCGATTTGTGTGGCTAGCTTTGTTTTCCCCTCTAAATGTCTGTCTGCCTCATTTTAAACCATTTTGTGGTGATTATTGTTATTTTGTTGTTTTTGAGCTCCATGCTTTACGTTCGCAGAGAGCTTTACCAAACTAATCCTTTGGGGACAAGACTAAAAAGATCTGTTTATCTTCATATTCATTAATTGAAAACCCAAAGTCTGAGAAACTGTAAATCTATTGACTTTTAAAATCGGAAATAGTTTTAACATCTTCAAATAATCTGCTACTTGATAGGTTTAAATCCTAAAAGAGGTGGAGATTTGGGAATTAGCTAGTGAACCTATAGGATCATATGATAGATTTCCCCTCTCCTCAGAAGAAGCAAGACCAAAAAGACATGTAGGATTCTCTTCTAAGCGTTCCTTGTTAACAAAATCCATTTATCATCGAGGGATATCAGAACAGCACTTACCTATGTGTATGTATTTTTAAACAGGTTGGAAAAAGGAAAATGGCTACAGTCTGTGAACAAGAAGAGAAAATACATGGCATTCTCTCTGTGATATAATTTCACATAAATTTACAAAGAATAACAGCAACTTTAGTGTCACATATTAGCACTAAGGCAAGCCTAAATTTGAGTTATTTAAGTTTTGCAAATATCCTTTTTCCACTCTCTGTGTAGAAATTGTCATTACAGCATATTCTAAAGAGATGTCTCAAAATACACCCAAAACACATTTTCTCTGTGGGAAAGAACGGTATTTATTGTTGATGCTACCAAACTAGATTTAAAAAATGGTGACTGTTTATCCTTGCCTTATTTTAATGTAAAACGTTGGAAATAATGTAAATACCCAAAGAGGTAATTGGTTAGGTAAAATGTTGCATAGCTTCTTAATGGAAAACTATGGAGATATTTAAAATGTTTATGGAGAGTTTCAAAAATAAAATTGCACAACTATGTAGTAAATATTAGCATATTATGGTAATAGTGTCTTTAGCTAAATGGAATACAGCATTTTTCTTATTTCTACTTAACTATATACTCAGCATTTTTTTTTTTTTTACATTAAGCAATGATTTAAAACTTTTATAAAGCATAATATAAACTTTATTTTAGAAATATCCATCCAGGTTCTATTATGTATAATGTACTTCATTTATATAAGTGAAATTCATTTGCTGGTTATGTTTTGTAACATTAAACAATTTGAAATTCAATCCCATTTAATTCTTTAGCTTTAACATGGATGTACAGGGTTTTGGTCTTACTTTTGTTTCGTTTTTATTCTATTTGACATTTTTATACCTAGTGAAACTAATTTTATCATTTTTTATTTTTATTATGCAAAATATTTGGGATTATAGGGAATTATTATAATATGACTTTCTTCTTATATTTTAAAAATTAATTATCAGATTTTCTAAATATGAAAGAATTTGGCAATAATAAGAGTTATGATCCCTTGACTTTTGTGAAACTGTAAAATCCTTTTTAATAGTAGATAATGAGAAAATATAGTTAAATAGTGATACTAAATCCATACATGTTTATCATGAATTAAGGCTAAACTTGAGGGAGACCAATACTGTATAATATGGTAGCAAGCATGCATATGTCACTATATACATTTAAATTAATTACAATTAAATAAAATTTAAAATTTAGTTCGTTAGTCACACTAACCCTATTTCATGTGCTAAATAGCCACATGTGGCTGGTGACTATGGTTATGGGAAGCACGGATATAGAACATTTTCATTATCACAAAAAAATATATATTGGAAAGCACTGATAGAGGTAATATTCTGGTTAATTAGTGTTCTCCTCTTAATTTTGTCCTTTATAACATGCTTAGAGATGTACATTTCCAGATGATTTTCTCAACTGTCTTTTTAAATTTTGCCATTACAGAGACAAGTTCGAGAGAGAGAAAAGGTTACCTCTCAGTATATTTTGTTTGCCATGTGTGTGTATGTGACAAAAGAAAGTTGTGTGATTGAACAACATTCTGTACTAAAATAAAATCCATCTTTCATGGCTTTGTTCTTACAATAGTTACTTTTTTCAAAAACCCAGATGTTGCATTTTCTACTTTAACATGAGCATTGGGGCATTGAGCTCTGTGCAAATAGAATGTGTGGGAAAAACCTGGAGGAGACTAACAATGTAAAATGAACGGTGAAAGGAAGGGGCTCCTTAATCAGGAGAAGATAAGAGAGAAGATAAAACCCATGAGAAATGCTGCTTTAAATGGAAAAAATTTAAAACAGGTATAAATATGGCAACCATCTTTTAGGTTACTTTGTATAATCTCTTGTTACACACTAGAGATATTTTTTTCACATCTCACTGTACTGAGTATTGTAAAGATATTGAAATACAAGATTAGAGATCTGAGTCATATTTTTAAAAGAATACTTATTATTTAAATCATAAATATACAAATTCTCAATATAAAAAAGTATGGATACTGAGGGAGAAAATACAGAAAAGCATAAAAAAAAAGTAAAAATCTTTCATTAAGTTTTCGCTTAATATTTTGCATCATCAAGATATATTTAGTTTTTAAAGATGATGTCTTTATTCCAAAAATTTCTCTCTTAACCTCATAAGCATTTTGCAAAATATTTAAAAGTCCTTCATAAAATATCATCTTAAATATTTTGCTTAAATGTTGAATTTTTCAACTCATTTATTACATTGGAATATTTAGATTATTTTGAATTTGTTATTTAAATAATGCTGCTATAACATTTTTTGCATGAGTCTTTGGCCACTTCTATAATTCTTTCCTTGGGATAGATTTCTAAAAGTGGAATTACTAGATTATAAACTGGAATTTGCAAGGCTCTTGCTTCTTATAAACATATTTCTTCACAAAATAGGATAATAATGTACATTACCACTGGCTGTGAGTATGAATACTTGCCTTTCCTAATGCATCCTTGCCAAAATGGCAAATAAAGGAGTTGGACAGTATTTAGGATAATTTTGAATTCATTCATTATTGATAACTCCTGAAGATAGTGTGATCAACCTTCATTTTTTATTTTGGTAAAATATAAAATTTGCCATTTTAACCATTGAACCACTTTAAGTGTACAATTCAATGGCATTAATTACAGTACAAAGTTGTGCAACCACACCTACTATGTATTTCCAAAACTTTTCAAAAATTTTCATCAACGCCCAAAGAAGCTCTATACCCATTAAGCAGTAAATCCTGATTCTTCCCTCTCTTCAGCACCTGGTCATCTACTTTCAATGAAGTTGCCACTTTTCATAAACATGGAATCATACAATATTTGTCCTTTTGTGTCTGGATTATTTAATTTAGCATAATTTTTTCAAGTTTCATCTAGGTGGTAGCCTATATCGGAACTTCATTCATTGCTAAGGATGACTAATATTCCATTGTATGTACATACCACATTTGTTTATTCATTCATCTGTTGAAGAACATTTGGGTTGTTAAAAACTACTGTGAGCAACTCCTACTTTACAGCTCAATGGATTCACCCAAGTCACCTGGTGAGGAGATGATGATGGACAACAGCCATCCCAGGGAATGGAGAGAGCCTGCAGCTGTATGCAGGATAATCCCATCCACCGTATCCATGGGATATAAGCCCCCTCTCACTTGGAGGTGGAGTGGACACCACCATCCCAAACTCTTCAGGATTGGCGGAAGAGCTATGGACTAGAGTGGACTCACTGGTATCTTGTTGTAGACATATTGTGATTCAAGCAATGGAAGAAATTACAGCAGTGAGGTGGAGCCAGTGGCCACTGGACGCTTTTGGGCCAGGGAAGGGAAAGGCAATTGTAATACAGGGGCTTTTTGGGGACTTGGGAATTATCCTGAGTGACATTACAATGACAGATATAGGCCATTTTACATCAGCATATAACATGCAGAACTGTGTGGGAGAGAGTGTGGTCTACAATGTGAACTATGGTCCATGCTTAATGGCAAAGCCCCAGGATGTGTATATCCATTGCAGGTGATATGCCACACTAATGAAAGATGTTTATGTGGTATGTTATGGGAGGTATGGGTGGTGGGGAACATGGGAATCCTTGTAATTTTTGTGTAACATTTATGTAATCTAAGCATCTTTTAAAATATAAAAAAAAATAAAAATAAAAAAACTGTTGTGAAAAATTTTCTATGAACATTGGTATACAAATATCTGCTTGAGTCCTTATTTTCAATTCTTTTAGGTACATATAACTAGAAGTGGAAATGCTGGATCCCATGGTAGTTCTATGTTTAATCCTTTGAGGAACTTAGTAGACAGTGTGTGAGGGTTCCAATTTCTCCACATCCTGACCCACATTTATTTTCTTCTTCTTATTATTATAGCCATCCTAATAGGTGTGAAGTGGTATCTCATTGTGGTTTTGATTTGCATTCCCCTTATGACTAATGGTGATGTGCACTTTTTCATGTGCTTATTGGCTATTAATATATCTTCTTTGGAGTAATATCTATTCAAGTTTTCTTGACTGTATATGTTCAAATCTTTTGTTAAATTCAGAATGTTTTCTGCCATTATTTCTTTGCATATTCCTTTTGCCACTTTCTCTTTTTCTTCTCCCTCTAGTACTCCCATAATGCCTGTATTGGTGTGCTTGATGGTATTTGACAGGTTTCTTAGGCTCTGTTCCTTCTTTATTATTTTTTTCTTTCTCTTCTTCAGCCTTTATAATTTCCATTGTCTTGTCTTTCAGTTCACTGATTCTTTCTTCTGCCGCTCCAGTCTATTGTTGAAATCCCCTATGGAATTTTCCATTTCAATTATTGTGGTCTTTAACTCCAGGATTTCTGTTTGGTTTCTTTTAAGCATTTCTATCTCTTTATTGAGATTTTCATATTGTTCATGCATTATTGTCCCAATAGCTTTTATTTCTTTCTCTGTGTTTTACTTTATCTCCTTGAGAATATTGAGGATCAATTTTTAAAAAATCTTTGTCTGGTATTGCAAAGTCTGTTTCTCCTCAGTGATAGTTTCTTAATTCTTATCTTGTTCTCTTTGATGTGCCATGATTTCCTGTTTCTTTGTTTGTCTTATGATCTTTTTTTTTTTCAGCAACAGGGGTTTAATGAATGGTGCTCAGTTTGTCTTATGATCTTTTGCTGCACACTTTATATTTTAATATTTTAAGGTGGTAACACTGGTATGTATTCCCTGAATTGTCTCTTCCTTAAGTTTGTAACTAATTAGTGATATAACAGAGATTTCCTTGGGTGCCAGGAGCTAGCACAAACAGCAAACCAAATGCAAAAAACACCTTTCATAGTCTTTGCAAATTGACTGTGCTTTGGCTGGTGTTCTATTCCAGATTTTATACCTCCTTTGATGTAAATCAACCTGAGGCAAAAGTGTAGTGTATGGTACTCTCCATTTTTTAATGAACCTTTTCCTTGGCCTATGCTTGTGTTTGTGTGGCCTTAGGAATTCTTGTTTATAGGAATCTGAATTTATATTCTATTTTATATGAGGTAGATTTTCACCCCTTCTCAGGTGCTCTATTGTATGTGTTAAGGTTGGTAATCCTTTGCCTCAAGCAGCTTTGACTTGCTGCCTACAATCTGCTTCTGAATGCAGTGTAATTTCTGAGATCCTAATGTAGAGAAACTGTGGTATCCCAGAATTCTAAGATATGGCCCCTATCCTCAATGGACCTAAAATATAGCAGAGAAGAAAGAACTCTATGTTCTGAAAGCCTGGGAAAATCAAGGAGAGTTTGGTGTTTAGACAAAGTTTTCTCCAATCTTTTCCATATTCTTCCAGGCCTTCTGAGAAAAGCCATTATGCTACATAATGCAATCTAGTCTCTATGCCAACAAAGTGACCAAGTTGATAAAGGTGCTCTAACAAGTATTAAAATTATCCAAAAAGCAGGCAAACTTTTATGCATAATCATATTCTTTATAGCAATTTAAAATTTCAACTGTATGTCATTAAGACCTTGAGAATCTTTCCTTTTAAGTTTCTTATATAGGGGAACAGATGTAGTTCAAGTGCTTGAGTGCCTGTTTCCCATGAATGAGGTCCTGGGTTCATTCCTCAGTACCCCCTAAAAACAAAACAAACAAGCAAATGAAAAAACCAGTTCTCAATGGGGAGCAGATGTAGCTTGGTGGTTGAGCATCTGTTTCTAACGTATGAGGTCCTGAGTTCATTCCTTGGTAACTCTTAAAAATAAAATTCCTTATATAGAAGCAAGGATACTTGATCAGGAGATTTCATAGTGAAGCAGAATTTGCAGACTCTGAAGATGCAATCATATCTCTTAAAAACCTCAGAATCACTTATGATTAAGTTAATATGTCAGTAGTTAAGAGAAACAAACATATCCATAGCATGGACTATTAGGTAACCATTAAAATATTTCTGATGAAGGATTTAAAAAATAATACTGAAAGCTTCTGGGTAGAACTTTTGGTATACAACCATGAAATAAAATTTTTATAGTGTAATCACAGCTATATTAAAAGAGTCATATAAAACCCTGGAAGAACATATACTGAGGAGATTATTGGTGATTTACATTTTTTGAGGGGGACAGATGTGGCTCAAATGGTTGGGCGTCCATCTCCCATATGGAGGGACCTGGGTTTGGTCCCTGGGACCTCCCGGTTAAAAAAAAAAATTTTTTTTAATTTTTTGTTTACTTATTTGTTATCAATAAAAATAATTATTATTTTAACAAGTATTACATGTTTTTTTCAGATTTCCCTAATTTACTTTTTATCAGAAGGTGTATTTTTATTTATTTATTTATTTATTTTATTTTTTATTTATTTATTTATTTTTAAAGATTTTATTTATTTATTCATTTATCCCCCCCTTGCTGCTTGTGCTCGCTGGGTCAGCTAACCATGCCATGCAGGCGGGCTTGCCTTCACCAGGAGGCCCTGGGAACCGAACCCGGCGCCTCCCATATGGTAAACGGGAGCCCTACTGATTGAGCCACAGCCGCTTCCCAGAAGGTGTATTTTTAAATCTCCTCAGCAATTTAAAAATTCATAGAACTTTTAATTGTTCTCAGGTCTTGGTAAGGATGAATTTCAAGCTCAGGTAATGGGTGATTCACGAATTACAAAATTTATTTATCATTGGAAATATTTTCGGTGGCTACTGTTTATGTCCTTTCCAAAATGCAAAATGCATTAGTGATTGGATCATCTGTCACAGGTATAGGCAATGTCAACTACCCATGTTCTATTAAGTGCCTTGTCTTAAATTTATGTACCTTAGGAAATTAATATAGCTGGTAGAACTGTGGACTGAAAAAGAAAATTATAAGCAGACAAAAATCTAAATGAAAGAACTATTTTCCAAAAGATATCTCAAAATTTAGTTTACAGGCTATTACATATTCTTTAAAATAAACAATTACTGAAGACTTGCTAACCTTATACCTATCAACTTAATTCGTTCCAGATAATCAAATGTCCATTTTAGCTATTTACTCTGTAAGGGTTAAATAATATTTTCATGTTCGAGTTTGTTAGGGAATTTTGTAATAAAGAAAATGGATTTCATAAAAATAGATAAAAGAAAATGTAACTAGTAATAGGTTGTCCAAGTGTTGATTAGGTAAGCAAAAAATAAAAAATTACTATCACCGATTTGTTTATTGCATATAGTTTAGTTCCTGTGCTTCACCTACATTCTTCATGCCTGACTTTTGTTAGAAAAGGTCAGATTTTGAGTAATTGGCTGAAAGTATAATTAAACCTAATTAACAAGTAATGAAAGTAAGACTGCGCAATTATAGAAATGATTTTTACAATGATAAACTATAGCAGAAAGTTAGAGTGTTGCAGTTCCTAAAATACATTTTTTCCCCCAAAGCCTTGTTTAAATTGCTTCTATGATATAGAGTCGGAAACAGCTGTGAAAGTATACATATATTTGACAATAAAGTTTTTTGAAAATTGTTATTTTTTCCCTCCAATTAACCCAACCTGTGGCTCCATAACAAATTTAAATGGACCTTGAAGGTCATTTTATAATGATACCACGGAAATGATAGCTTCTTAAAGGTAAATGAACTACCTAGAATAATAAAGCCATATACATTTTTACTTTAACCTTCTGCCTGAAATCTTTATGGTCTTAGATTTTCAAAACCTTTAATTGAATAGCCAATCAAATTACATAATAAAATACAAAGAATTATGAATATATTGAGGACATTAGGTGATCGAAATGAATTCATAATATGCTATTCTTGTTTTTACTAGTTTTGATTCTTTACAATCTTATACGCATTAAGTATATAAAATAACGCCTCCCACTGATAGAAATCATTTTCTTCCAAGAAATTCACTCATATTAATTTTAGGAGGTTCTAATAGATCCTGAGTGAATCTCTTTTACCAATTTTCACCACCCCCAGCAAAAATGGATAAGTAGAAAGCATCAAGAGGAGGTCTTCTTGCCACATTTTTTTTAGTTTCATTTTGTTGTGGAGGATTTCACAGGAGCAAGAATATGGAATTTGAGATGCTTTTAACAATTCTGCATGCATGGTTTTGAGTAGTTAATGATCACTTTTTAGGGAGATGTTGAAGAAATATAAGCTACATTTGCTTTCTACTAGTGTTTTCATGCCCATGTCTTTTAAATACTTAACCCTGCTATTTCCTTCTGCTGGTCATCTCTAACTAGACATCCACTAGAACCATGAACCCTCAACATCGTCTCTTTTCAGGATCATAGGCAAAGGTTATGCAAAAGGGCATCAGGCCTTGGAAGGTGGGGGATAAAATCCATGCCCTGCTTCACCTCTAAGCTGTATGTTTCCTAAAATAGAGCATATTTTATTTCTAATTTGTCCACTGGTGCTAACTGGGCTCATGAGGCATGGTGTCCCTCTCTCTCTCTCTCTTCCTCTCTTCTTTCTGATTTTTCCTTTTGTATTTGCTCTTTCAGTTAATGATCTCCAAGACTTCATAACTTAGTTATTTTCAAATTCCCAATTCCTCTTTCATCTAATCAATATCCTCTTTCGATTGATTCTCCTTCTTCAACCTATTTCAAATCAGTTCCTTCATTCCATTCTTACTATTATTACATTCAGGCCAATATAATCTATTGCTTTACTATTGTAATAGACTTTCAATTTTCTTCCATTTGACAATAACTATTTCCTCACAATTTAACCCCCTTTTCCTATTAAAAATGTACTCCCTTAATTATGGACTTCTTATAGTCTTCAATGACTTTTATATACAATTTTGACTAGAACATCCTCATATAAGTCATTTTCACACTTTACCTAAAGGATATAGTAATTCTGAATATTAGTTCTAATATAGAATGTGATATAGAATGATTCTTCATTTTTGCCTCATTGTTGTAGTAATATCTTTGCTTAAAATTATCTCCCTTCCCTGATTACTGTGTATCTCCTGGATTCCTTATTTTCCATCAGTCTCCTAGAACTGAAATATTGAGGCTTCTTACCTTGTTTAAGGAGCCTTAGCTGATGAGGCTGAGATGCACACTTAGGCTTTTTGTTTCTAAAATATCTGAGTTTTACATAGCATTTCTCAAACTTTAAGGTGTATGTGAACCATCAACTATTATTTTATGGAGACTCTGATTCAGTGGGAATGGGGTGAAACTGAGAGTCTACATTATTTCCATCAAGCTTCCACATGATGCTCATGCTGCTTTACACCATACCATGGTAACAGTTGCCTCAGTATTCCCATCAACCTTTCTCCAAGTATATACTACATACTATATAACCAGAGAAATACTGCTTTGGCAAATATTCAGTTCAATTAAACAAATATTTATGGAGCATCAGTAGTTACAAGGGGCACAGAGTTGGAATATTATCTATCCTTTGTCTCAATGAGATTAGAGTTTAATATTGAGGAAAGATCAAGAATAAAAACCTGCTGCAATACAGGCAATGAATGGCATATGTCAATAGAAAGACACAAAGTAGGAAGTGATATGATGTATTAATTACATCTAGCAAAAGAGTTTCATGTATAATGTGGTAGTTGAGTGTTCATTGGAAGATAAATAGAGCATCAGAAGAAACAAAATATGTGTGGCAGGTGAAAAGATAATTATGGATTGAATAAATTGCTAGAACATAGGCACAAAGGCAGGCCATTGTGGGGTGTTTATATGAAATATCAAGAAGTATTGTTTGGCAATGCTGTTAGGTGAGTACCACACAAAAGAGTATAGGAATGTCACTTGGAAGAGGTCTTGGGAACAGAGAAGAGAGTTTAAGGAATACCAGATGTAAACGTGGCCTACTTATGTTTCACATGGGAAAGATCAGTAAGATACTATGCTCAGGACATTGCTTCAACATCTTTAGAATGTTTCTTAGATCAGCCTGATTGTTCAACTCCCTAGTATCACTGTAGCCTCTTTTAGTGACATCATTCAACTCAGCAAATATTTACTGAGTGAATACTGAATTAATGAATAGAATACAACATGTCATAAGCAGATGGTAGAAAAAAGGTATGAACATTTATTCTGAGTTAACAAATGAAGACACACAATTTCTGGCTTACCTTTCTCTTCCAAGGACTATACTAGTCTTCTTCACTCTTTGCATGCAGTAAAAGGATCTGAGTCCTTAGTTGTGCCCCTTTTATCAAACTCCAAATGAAGATATAATCTACTGCTTGTTAAGCAAATGTAGGCTCAAGCCATCCTAAATAAATAAATATGTAGTCTAATGAAAATAGTGTGTTTTTGGCCTAAAGGAAGCTTCCAGACAATGTATAGCCTCCTGTTTAAACTAGACTATTGACCTTTAGCTTGTTCTATATAAAACTCTAGAGTTTCCACTGTCAATAAAAATCTGACATTCAAAATGTTCCCTTGCTACTTGTTCTCAATCTCTAATAAGTTAATTGTAAATTTCTAGTATCAAGCTAATTCAATATTATGGCTCTGTGCTAAATACATATGTCCTCTTTTTTACTGAGGAAAGGAAATTTCAAAGAGGAAACAATAATACTTCAAAGTATTGAGAATAATGATGTAAACATGAGCTGCATAAGCACTTTGGGAGGTAGTGGCTCAGGATTGGCCTGGATGGAGGCTGATAAACAGAGTAGCAAAGTAATAAAATAATGTAAAGACTTTCTTCAGGGTAATTTATATTGCTGAAATGTCTGACTCCTGTTTGAAGACCCTTTAAGAATTATAAGACTGTTTTTAGGGATTTGTCTCCCCCCTCGTATTTTATATTCATAGTTTCTTTGCTATCCTGGTGAAGTGGGTATTTCTGAGTTCCCTCTGGATGTTTTTGGTGTCTACAGTTATCACTGGGTAATGGAAATGAGTCATTTCCCTCAAGTCAATTTGAATTTGAAAATGTAAAGGCCTACGCCATATCTGGGAATAGTCATGGATGTTTTTTATTTTCTTATAAGATATTTATTTGAGATCTTTACATAATATGAACACAGATTTGAGACTGATGTTAATGTCCTTGAAAAATAATACACTTACATGTTAAACATTATCCCAGCAACTGGCTTTTATCAATAAGTGTGTTAGTCAACGAAAGGGGTGCTGATGCAAAACACCAGAAATCTGTTAGCATTTATAAAGGGTATTTATTTGGGGCAAAAGCTTACAGTCACAACACCATAAGGCATAAGTTACTTCCCTCAGCAAGTCTGTTGCCACATGTTAGAGCAAGATGGCTGCTGATATCTGCAAGGGTTCAGCCTCCCTCTTCCTCTTGAGGCTCCATGGTCCCAGCTTCTTCCAATATTAGCTGTAGGCTTGGATAAGTCTTGTCTCTCTCCTGGGGCTTGTTACTCTCCAGGCTCAGCTGGTCTGTCTTCTCCACAAGGTGAGCTGTAGACTATCAGGCTCTTTCTCTTCCCAGGGCCTCTGCCGTGTCTATGGCGCCATCTCTATTCCTCTGTGTTCTTTTCCTGTGTGTTTACTTCCCCAGGTTCCAGCATCCAAAACTCTACAACTGTCTTCTCTGCCATGTTGTTTTCTCTGTGAATCCCTGTCCACTAAGGGGGTGGACACTCAACATCCTACTGATGTGGCCCAATCAAAGCCTTAATCATAATTTAATCAAGTAAGAATGAGACTTCTGAATCCAATACAATCTAATATACCCAGAGAAACAGACCAATTTACAAACATAATCCAATATTTTATTTTTGGAATTCATAAACAGTACCAAACTGCTACAGTAAGGAAGCTGAATTCTACACTTATGACTCAGGAATAATAGTGAAGAGGAAAAGAATCATTAAAAAGCAATTGTTCAGTAATTCAACTTCCAGTTACCTACTCATTTTAATAAAAAAATTTCAAAAAAATACTTTGCAAATGCATGTAGACATGTATACACATGCATATATATCTACACATGTATGTATAAAAAAGCACTTTCTAACCAAGACAGTCACAGTCTACTGACCCTATTACAAGGGCATATTATATTATATAAACTAAATTATTCTTATACAATATAAATAGTAAACACTTTTTCAAGTTAAAAAGATGTATCCTTTTTTTCTACACTGAGTGAAAATTAATCAGAACTTATCCCCTCCCAAAAGAATTTTGAGGCAAATGATTAATTTTTGATAAATATCTTCTGGGCACAGAGTCATGTATTTATGTTTGTCAGAAACATTTGTTGTGTTAATGGAACCAAATATTGAAGGAGTGTGAACAAATGTAATATACCCCATCATAGCCAAACTTTTGCAGTTTGATCTATCACTCGTAGTAGAAAAGGATATTCCAAAGAGGTTACCATAAAATCGCTAAACGGTAGCAATTGAGGAGATGATTAAAATTTCACTGAAATAAAATACATGAAAAAGTGCCAGTCTCCTTTCTGGAAAACTCTTAAACAATGTTCTGAAAACTATGAACGTTTTGAGAAAAGAAAAAAATTTCAAAAGGATATCCAATCTTATATAGATACATTTTCATTCTGAGAAATAGTACCCTCCCATTGCTCCACCACATGCTTCAAAGTTTGTCCAGACTAACCACAAACCATGACAATACCAGCCAGTACTTAAAATGAAAAACAATGAAAGAATATGTGGTCAAAGGTTGAATAAAACATTTTTGAATGGCCTTTACACAAGTCTAGAATACAAGGATAATGTATGTTGACAGTGATGGAAATGGAATGACCATAGAATAATAGGACTTTTGATTCTAGGGAAAGAAGTGTGTAGGTATAACTTAGACATTAAACATATATTTTTTTGCTACTTAAAATTAGAGAGTAGTGTCAATTTTTTCCCTCTCTTCACAGTCCACTTTAGAACAGAAATAATTCAAAGAATACGAATGTGCTCTGAAGTCACAAAAGCATTTTACCATTTGTAATTATTTTGCATATTAGATTAAAATGTGCCATATATTTTTGCATTGGTTAAATTCTTTTAAAAATCAGAGAACCATTGGTGAAGGGTGAGTTCAATTTTTCAAGAATCTTTTAAATGATATCAATCTCTATTTAGTCACAAAGAATGATAAATCCTGTGAAGGAAAAGGTATAGAACTCAATGGGAGAGAGTGGTGATGGGCTCTGGTTTGGATTGGAGGATCAAGGAACTTTCTGGGGAAGGATACATTTAAGATAAGACCTGCTGGAGGGTTCCAGGTGGAAGGAATAGCAGGCTTGAAAGCAAAGCTGGAAAAGTGTATGGTGGATTTGATAAACAAAAAGAGATCATGTGGCAAGAGAGTGGATATTCAGGGGTGCAAAATTAATTTGCAGAATTAGGCAGGCTCAGATAATGCAGTCATATAGAAAAATGTGGATTTTATTTTAAATATAATGGAAAGCTTATAATGAGTGGTATAAAGGGTAATGACATCACCTAACATTTAAAAATCATGGCACTTGCTGTTGTGTGAAAAATGAACTGAAAGTAGATAAAAGGGAAATGTAAGACATTAGTAAGAGAGTCCATGAGAATAGCCTAGGGAGAGGTGATGAGGATTTGGATTAGGTTGGTGGCACTAGTATTAGAATGGAATCAAGATATGTTTTGAGATTTGGTGATGGATGTGATGTTGTGGGTGAAGGAAAGGAAGTTTTTGGTGTGGGAAAGTGGTTTTTAGTGTGGGAAAGTGGATGTGTATAGGTGGCTTTAAGAAGTGAAAATCTAGGGGAGGAATAAATTGATGGCATGGAGGATTAAGAATTTCCTTCTGACCATATTACATTTGAGATCCAAATACATTTTTTCAGGACAATTTGAAAATGTTTACTAAAAACTCAAAAGAGAAATCTGGATTGCAGAGTTACATTTGGATATTTTTACCTTGTAGCTATTCAATAAAGCCAAGAGAAGGTATAAGGTCACTAAGGGAAAGAGAGGGAGCACAGAGAATATAAAGGATTGAGCTCAGAGAAATTCCAACATTTGGAGTTTGGAGAGAAGAGAAAAATCTATAGATAGTCTGAAACAAAAGCGTGGCAATAAGGAAGAGATAACACAGGAGTGACATGGGGTCAAGAGGTGAGAAGATATTAAGGAAGGTGTGCTTCAGACTGTATTTAATGTGTATAATGCTAATGACTAATAAAATGAGAACTTAAAAACAAAATATATTGCCTATACTGGTATTGAACATTCTAATTATAATATTACAAAGCATTAAAGAATAAAAGTTAGAAAAGAAGATACTTTGATTGGTAGATTGACTTTTTTTATCATTATAAAATGTCTCTCTTTACCTCTTTTTTTTTTTTTTTTCTGTTCCCTAACCATTTTTTTAAATTAATTTATTTATTTTTTTATTATGGGTAAAAATCAAAATTCTCACAATACATACAAACATTTGAAAAATGATATATAAATATATATGCATATATGTGTATTTGCTTACAAAAATGTTATTTATATATATATATATATATACACATATATTTTAAGAGGTGCTTAGATTACCTAAAATATTACATGGAACCCACTGGGATTCCCATGTTGCCCACCTCCCACACCTCCCACCACATCCCACACAAACATCTCCCACAGTGTGGCCCACCAACCTCAATGAACTTACACATCCTGGAGCCTTGCCACCAACCATAGACCACAGTTCACACTGTAGACCACACTCTCTCCCACTCAGTTCTGAGTGGTGTGTGCTGATTTCTCTTTACCTCTTGAATCAATTTTTTTCTGTTAGAGTTCATTTTGTCTAATGTTAGTGTATCTCCTACAGATATCTTTTGGTTAATGCCTTTATTTAATATTTTCCCATTCTTTTACTTTTAACTTACTTGTGTGTTTGAATCCAAAGTGTGTCTTTTGGTAGAGAGCATGTAAGCAGATGTGTTATTTTTTAAAATCCGCTCTGCTGATCTCTGCTTTTTGGTTGTAGTGATCATTCTATTTACATTTTTTCAAACTTTCTTTCATATTCAAAAAATAAAATAACAGACACAAAGAAGCTGAACAAGTTATGGAAACACTACTCCTAAAAAGTTCTCTCCAGGCACTTTTATCTCATCAATCCCAACAACAAACTCAATTGTTCCCCCAATATTCAGAAAGATACACATACAAACACAGATTAGTTAAATGACATAGTCAAGGTCTCCTTATTAATGAAGAAAATGGAGAAGAGAAAAAGAGCTTCATCATATTATATTTCACAAAACCCCATATTCTTTTTTAATATAGTACCCTCTTTGCTTTTGCTACATTCTAATGTTGTTGTTAACTATAGTCTGTAAAAGACATTAGTTATGTTTTTCCCATGTATCACCACATTCTTAACACCTTGCAGTAGAAGAACATTCCTGTATTTATATTATTAACCACAATCCTCATCTACTGCCAAAATCAGCTATAAATTCCCTATAATTATCCTCCAGCTGTCCTACAATTAACATTAACCTCCTTAGATTACTTGTTTCAGCCACAATCACATCCATAAATCAATACCTTTTGTTACACTCATTATAATGTGCTATCATCAACTCTGTCCATTACCACATATTTACAATTGATACATTCCATCTCCCACCAACCTATATGCCATAGTCCAATTCCATAAGTCTATTCATTGCATATAGTACATATTAGTTAGACCACACAGTATTTTCCTTTTGTGTCTGGCTTATTTCACTAAACATAATGTCTTCAAGATTCCTCCATGTTGTCACGTACTTCCCCAAGTGATTTCTTCCTAAAAGTTAATAGATATTTGCACACTGGTGTTCATAATGGCATTATTCATAATTGCTAAAAGATGGAAATTACCTAAGTGTCTCTTAACCAATGAATGGATAAATATATACATAGGATGAAATACCACTCTATTTACATTTAATACAAACATGGATAAGTGAGAATTTATCTGCTATTTTACTATTTTCTATATGTCATATGTCTTATTTCTTCCTATACTGCTCCATTACTATCTTCTTTTGTGTTAAACTAGTATTTTCTAATATACCATTTTAATCCCCCTTTTAAAAAATCTATTTTTGAGTTATTTTCTTAGTGGTTGTCCTAGGAGAACAAATAACATCTTAATTTAAAACAATACAGCTT
Source organism: Tolypeutes matacus (assembly GCA_026826555.1). Classification (NCBI taxonomy): domain Eukaryota; kingdom Metazoa; phylum Chordata; class Mammalia; order Cingulata; family Chlamyphoridae; genus Tolypeutes; species Tolypeutes matacus. The sequence goes on from JAKSZT010053887.1 coordinate 86,272,880, forward strand.
AGATTGATATCAACTTAATTTTTTAAGTGTTTGTTCATTTTTAAAAATTAGAGATATTTGTTTACAGAAAAATCATGCATAAAATACAGAATTCCTATGTACCATTTTATTATTAACACCTTGCATTAGTGTGATATATTTATTAAAATTGATGAAGGAACATTAGGGTTCCCTGTTTGTGTTGCAAAGTCCTATTTTTTTTTTAAGTTTTATTTTAGTAACATTTCTATAACATAAAATTTCCCCTTTTAACTACATGCAAATATGTAATGCAATGTTATTAATTACATTCACAAAATTGGGTTACCATCACTCCATCCATTATCAAAATTTTCCATCACCCCAAAGAGAGTTTCTGTACAATTTCAGAGTTAACTGCCCATTCTCTATCCTTACCCTGGCCCTTGCTAATGTATATTCTAGTTTCAGACTCTATGAGTTTGCTTATTCTTCCTATTCTAATTGCTTCATATTATTGAGATCATACAATATTTGTCCTTTTGTGTCTGGCTTATTTCACTCAACAATGATGTCTTCAAGGTTCATCAATATTGTCACATGTATGAAGAATTCCGTTCCTTTTTTATTCTGAATTATATTCCACTTTATGTAGATAACCTGTGCTGTTTGTCCATTCATCTCTTGTTGGACACCTTGGCTGCTTCCATACTTTGGTAATTATGAATAATGTCACTATGAACAACAGTGTGCAAATATCAGTTTGAATCCCTGCTTTCAATTCTTTTAGGTGAATACCTGGAAGCAGGGTTGCTGGGTCATATGGTAATTCTATATTTAACTTTCCAAGGAACTTACAAACTGTCTTCCACAGTGGCTGCACCATTCTGTATTCCCACAAGCAGTGAGCAGAGGGTTTCTATTTCTCCATAACCTTTCCAAAACTCATTAAAAAAAAAATAGCCATTCTAGTGGGTGTGAAATGTACCTTGCAATTTTGATTTGCATTTCCCTAATGGCTTCTGATGTTGGGCATCTTTTAATATGCTTCTTGGCCATTTGTATGTCTTTGGAGAAAAGTCAAAGTCTTTGCCCATATATTAATTGTTTGTTTTTAATTTTTGTTGTTGAGTTGTGGGATTTATTCATATATTCTGGATATTAAACCATTATCAGAAATGTGGTTTACAAATATTTTCTCCCATTAAATAGGTTGTTTTTTCACTTTCTTGACTAAGACCTTTAATGTACAAAAGTTTTTAATTTTGAGGAAGCCCTGTTTATTCTTTTTTTTTTTTTTCCATTTGTTGCTGGTCCTTTGAGTGTAAAGTCTAAGAAACCATTGCCTACCACAAGTTCTTGAGGGTGCTTCCTTACATTTTCTTCTAGGGGTTTCATAGTCCTGTGTGGCAGTTTGATATAGTTATGAATTACAAAAATAGATATGGAGTATGTTTGTAAACTTGTCTGTTCCTTTGGGTGTGATTAAATTATGACTAGGGCTTTGGTTGGGCCACATCAGTAGGGCATTGAGTCCCCACCCCTTGGTTGTGAGGAAGGAGAGAAGGCCCCAGGAAAAGAGACAAGCCATTCATCTGACAGTTCACAGCTCGCCTTGTGGAGAGAGGCAAAGACTGGAGAGCCTCATAGTCTACAGCTGACCTTGTGGAGGAACTAGAGGAGCTGAGTCCAGAGAGGGGCAAGCCCTGGGAAGAGAGGAGCCCAGCAAGCCTGAACCCTGGAAGATATCAGTAGACATCTTGCTCCAACATGTGGCCATAGACTTTGGTGAAGGAAGTAGCTTAATGCTTTATGACCTAGTAACTGTAAGCTTTTAGTCCAAATAAATACCTTTTATAAAAACCAACCAATTTCTGGTATTTTACAATAGCACCTCTTTGACTGACTAATACATCCTGATACTTATTTAAGTCATTGATCCATTTTGAGTTAATTTTTGTATATGGTGTGAGATAAGGGTCCTTTTTCATTCTTTTGCATATGGATATACAGTTTTCACAGCACCATTTATTAAAGAGACACTTCTTTCCCAATTGAGTGGACTTGTATGTTCAAGAGATTTAAATCTTTGGGCTGTCCATGTGCCAGTTGGGCCCTGCATCTCAACAGAGTTGCAACACCTACTCTCTAGTTCATTGGACTCACCCAGGACAAATAAAAAGGAGATGATGATGGACAACTACCATCCCAAGGAAAAGAGAGCCTGCAATTCCAAGCAAGATAATTGCATCGATCTGCCCCATGAGATCTAAGCCCCCTCTCAATTAGAGATGGAGTGGGCATCACCATCCCAGAATCCTCAGGATTGGCGAATGAACAATGGACTAGAGTAGACTTACTGTTATTCTACTATAGACTTATTATTATTTTAGCAATGGAAGAACTTTATCATTGATGTAGAGGCACTGGACACTGGGGGTTCTGAGGGGAAGGAGAAGGAAAAATAGGTGTAATTTGGGGGCATTTTCAGGACTTGGGAATTGTCTTGAATGACATTGCAATGACAGATACAGGCCATTATATATCTTGTCATAACTTACAAAATTGTGTGGGAGAGAGTGTAAACTACAATGTAAACTATAATCCATGCTTAGTGGCAATGCTCCAAAATGTGTTCATCAATTATAACAAACGTACCACACTAATGAAGGATGTAGTTAATGTGGGAAAATGTGGGAAGGGTTGGGAGTGGGGCATATGGGAATCCCCTATACTTTTTATGTAACACTTATGTAATTTAAGTATCTTTAAAAAAATAAAATGTATATTAAAAAAATCAGTTGGACAGAGAAGCAATCAAGATGGAGGCAGAATAAGGAACGCCAAGGGTCAGCTCCTCCTATAGGGCAGTTAGTAATCACCCAGAGCTATCTAAAGCACCTGTTTGGGACCTAGGAAACCAGAAGAACATCCACACATCCTTGAAAGAATGGAAGCAAGAAACTGCCCATCTGCAGTGAAAATTCATGGTATAGCACGTCACTCCATGAAGGCCGGGGCCCGTTCTACCTGGTGGTACAAGCCACCTTGAGAGCTATTCTATGGCGGGAGCTGGAAGCTCCATTTCCCAAAAATGGGGGAAAAAGAGATGGTTGGGCACTTGCTTCAGCTACTGATTAGTTAGTTTGGCTGGCTAAAGTATAATACTAAGAGTAGCTAAAGTTTGAACCTGTCAAGGTCAGAAAGATGCTAGTAGCCATTATTTTTAATTCTTCCCCCAGCTTGAGGGGAAGCAAGGCTAATTGAAAATCACAATGACAGTAGGGACTGGCTTCTTTCCACTCAGATTCGATTGCAGCCCTAGCCTGGGCCCCAGCCCCACTTCTGGCATGGAGGAAGCAGGTGGGACCTGCACCACCTCTCTGGGCAACTGTAAGCACTTTCAACCCACACAGACTGGATACTCAGACACCTGGGGCTCTCTGTCCCCCAAAAGGATAGGAAGGGAGATGTGTTTCCTCAGCCTTTTTGGGCAATTGCAAGTGCTTTGGCTTGCATGGGCTGGTTTGTTTATTGACTGGGGCTCTACTCCTGCTGCCCCATAAGATAGGAGGGGTTTGTTGTTTCCTCAGTATCTCTGGGCAACTGCAGGTGCTTTTGGTCTATATGAACTGGACTGTTGGGTGTCCGTGGCTCCACCCCCACTCCCAAAAGGACACAAGGGGGATGGTGTTTCCCTAGCTTTGTATGCAACTGTAGGTGCTTTTGGCCAGCATAGAGTGGTTTATTAAGCACCTTTGATCCATCTCCATGCCCCTCATGGTATAACATGGGGCTGGTGTTTCCCCATGGTTTTCTGGGCAACTGTAGGATGAGAGGACCTGTATTTCTTCAGCTTCTCTGGGCAACTGCAGGTACTTTTGGCTTGCACAAACTAATTTGTTGGGCACCTGTGACTCCATCCTCAACCTTTAAAGAGCAGAAGGGACAGAACTCCTTCAGCCTCTCAGGGCAACTGCAAGCACTTTTGGCCCACACAAATTAGATTTTTGGGCACTCTGGAGGGTCCATCCCCACCTATGGCAAGGAAGGAGGGGGGGCTGGAGCTATGTTAGCCTACTTAATCAACTACAGTCAGTTTTGACCCTCACGGCTTAGTTTGCTGCCCACACCTGCAGCTCCATCTCCACCCAGAGGAGGAAGGCGTTAGAAGCTTCATCATTTTTGCCAGGCAACTACAGACAGTCTTGGCCTACATGGCTTGGATTATGACACATAGCTGCAGCCCCATCCCTACCTCTGGCAGAGGAGAAATATGGGCAAAGCTTCATTGGTTCCTAGGGCAACACAGGCAGCTTCAGCTTGCACAACTTATAGTACAAACTATATCCTGAGCTCCTACTATACAACCAGCAAGCAAGAAAGGACAAGAAAACCCTAAACTAAAGAAAGAAACTGCACCCAGAATAAATACATCTGGTAAGCCAGATGCCAAGACATCAACAAAAAATTGTAATCCATACCAAGTAACAGAAAGATAAGGCCCAGTGATGCACAAGATAAGTCTCCAAATGACATAGAGGAATTGAGACAGCTAATCATATATGTTCAAACAAATCTCCTTAGTAAATTCAGTGAGATGGCTAGAGAGGTAAAGGATATTTAGAAGACACTGGGTGAGCACAAAGAAGAATTTGAAATCATACATAGACAAATAACAGATCTTATGGGAATGAAAGGCACAATAAATGAAATTAAAAATACACTGGAGGGAGTGGGTGTATTTCAGTGGTTTGAGTGCCTGGTTCCCATGTATGAAGTCCTAGGTCCAATCCCCAAATCTCCTAAAAAATACACGGGAGGCATAGAACAGCAGATTTGGGGAGGCAGAAGAAAGGACCAGTGAGCTTGAAGGCATGGACTCCAAAAGTGAACATACAAAAACAGATAAATAAAAGAATGGGAAAAATTGGACAGGGTCTCAGAACTAATGATGACAAGAGTTTTGTAAACATATGAGCCAGGAGTGTCCCAGAAGTAGAAGAGAATGGAAAAGGGACCAAAGGAATATTTGAAGAAATAATGGTAGAAAATTTCCCAACCCTATTGAACAATATAAATATCTGTGTCCAAGAAGCACAACATACTCCCTTCCAAATGAATCTGAATGAAACTACTCTGGGGCACAAAGTAATCAGAATGTCAAATGCTAAAGACAAAGAGAGAATTCTGAGAGCAGCAAAAGAAAAGCAATGCATCACATATGAGGAACACTCAATAAAATTAAGTACTGATTTCTCATCAGAAACCATGATGGCAAGAAGGCAGTGGTGTGATATTGTTAAGATACTTCATGAGAAAACCTGACAGACAAGAATCTTATATCCATCAAGACTGACTTTCAAAATTGAGGGTGAGTTTACAATATTCACAGATAACCAGAAACTGAGAGAGTTTGTATCTAAGAGACCAGCTTTGCAGGAAATAATAAAGGGAGTTCTAAAGCCTGAAAAGAAAAGACAGGAGAGAGAGGCTTGGAAGAGAGTATTGAAATGAAGATTACCTCAGTAAAAAGTAACTGCAAGTATAAAAATAGTGGTGAAAACAAAATATGAAATGTAAAATCCATAGGTCAAAATGGTGAAGAACTGCTTTTACAGTAATAACATAGAATATTAATGAATTAAACCTCCCCAATCAAAAGACACAGACTGGAAGAATTGGTAAGAAAATATAAGCCATCTAAATGCTGTCTACAAGAAACTCATTTTTACCAGCAGATTAAAGTGAAAGGCTGGAAAAGATATTCCATGCATGAAGTAATCAAAAAACAAAAACAAAAACAAACAAAATGCTGGAGTAGCTATACTTATATTGGATGAAATAGACTTTAAAAGCAAAACTGTTTTTATTAGACTGCCAAAGGGGTGCTGATGCAAAGTACCAGAAATCTATTGGCTTTTATAAAGGGTATTTATTTGGGGTAAAACCTTACAGTTACAACTAAGCTTTTAAAGAGTTGTAAACAGTCCAACTCAAAGTTACTTCCTCACCAAACTCTGTTGCCACATGTTGAAGCAAGATGGTGGGTGACATCTGTGAGGGTTCAGCTTTCCTCTTTCCTCTTAAAGCTCTGTGGGCCCAGCTTCTTCCAATCTCAGCTGTAGGCTGACGCAGGGCTCAGCTTCTCTCATCTCTTCAGCTGCAAACTATCAGTTCAATGGCTCATATCTCCCCAGGGCCACAAGATCAAGGTCCTCTTCTGTGTCTATGGTGCTCTCTCTTTTCTCTTCCATATCTGCTTCTGTGTGTCTCCTTGATTGAGTGTCCATTTATATAGCCCACAAAGGGGATGGGGACTGTTACAATCTACTGACATGGTTGAATCAAAACTTTAATCTTAATTTAATCAAAGACATTGCAGCTGAATCTAATACAATCAAAGGGCATCATACTCAGAGGAATAGACCCATTTACAAATTGAATCAAATAACTTTTTTGGAATTCATAAATAGTATCAAACTTCCACACAGTCATTAAAGACAAGGAAAGACATTATATATTAATAAAAGGGGCAATTCGCTAGGAAGAAATAACAATCATAAATGTATATGCATGTAACCAGGATGCCTCAATTTACATGAAGCAAACACCAGCATAACTGAAGGGAGAAATATATGTCTACAATAATAGCTGGAGACTTCAATACACCACTCTCAGCCTTGGATAAAACATCTGGGCAGAGGATCAATAAAGAAACAAAGAGCTTAAATAATAGGATAAATGGAGTAAACCTATTAGGAAAACAGAATATTCTTCTCAAGTGCTAATGGATCTTTCTCCAGGATAAAGCATATATTGGGTCACAAAGCAGATCTCAATAAATTCAACAAGATGAAAATTTTACAAAACACTTTCACTGATCATAATGTAATAAAGTTGGAAATCATAAAGAAGCAGAAAAGGGGAAAATTCACAAATATATGGAGATTAAACAAATCACTCTTAAATAATCTGTGGGTCAAAGAAAAAATTGTGAGAAAAATCGATAAATATCTCAAGAGAAATGAAAATGAGAGCACAATATATCAGAACTTATGGGATGCAGCAAAGCCAGTGCTGAGAGGGAAATTTATAGCTCTCAATGCTTAAATTAAAAAAAGAAGAAAGAGCTAAAATAAATGACCTAACTACACAGCTGGAAGAACTAGAAGCAAAACAGCAAACTATTCCCAAAGTAAGCAGAAGGAATGAAATAACAAAGATCAGAGCAGAAATAAATAAAATTGAGAACAAAAAAACAATACAGAGAATCAATAATACCAAAAGTTGGTCTTTTTAAAAAAGATTTATTTTATTTATTTATTTCTCCCCATCCTTTTGTTTGTGCTCACTGTCTGTTCATTGTGTGCTCATTCGTTGTGTGCTTGGGAACTGAACCTGGGACCTCCCATGTGGGACAGAGGCACCTAATCGCTTGAGCCACCTCCTCTCCCTTCTTTGTTGTATCTCTCATTATGTTTGCCTCCTTGAGTCTCTTATTGTGTCATCTTATTGCATCAGCTCACTGCACCAGACCATCACATCAGCTCGCTGTCTTACTCATCTTCTTTAGGAGGCACCAGGAACTGAACCTAGGACCTCCCATGTGGTAGGCAGGAGCTCAATCACTTGAGCCACATCCACTTCTCAAAAGTTGGTTCTTAAAGAAGATTAACAAAATTGACAAACCCTTAGCTAGATTGACAAAGAAAAAAAGTGACAAGATGCAAGTAAATAAAATAAAAAATGAAAACGGGTACATTACTACTGACCCCACAGATATAAGAGAGATCATAAGATGATACTATGAACAACTGTATGCCAACAAACTAGATAGTATAGAAGAAATGGAAAAATTCCAAGGAATGTACCACGTTACACTGACCCTAGAGAAATTGAAGACATCAATAAACCAATCATGAGAGATTAAAACAGTCATCAAACAGTTCCACAAAATGAAGAACCCAGGACCAAATGGTTTCACTGGTTAGTTCTACCAAGCATTCAAAGAAGATTTAATACCAAACTTACTCAAACTCTTCCAAAAAATTGAACAAGAAGGAACACTACCAAACCCATTCTATGAAGCCAATATCACCTGAATACCAAATCCAGATAAAGATATTACAAAAAAGAAAATTACAGACCCATTTCCCTAATAAATATGGATTCAAAATCCTAAACAAAATATTTGCTAATCGAATCCAACAACACATTAAAAGAATTATTCATAATGATCAAGTGGGCTTTAGACCAGACATGCAAGGGTGGTTCAACACAAGAAAATTAATCAGCATAATACATCACATTAATAAATCCAAAGAAGAAAAATCACATCATCTATCGATTGATGCAGAAATGGCATTTGACAAAATTCAGCATCCTTTCTTGATAAAAATACAAAAGATAGGAATTGAAGGAAAGTTTCTCAACATGATAAAGGCCATAGATGAAAAATCCACAGCTGACATTGTACTCAATGGTGAAAGACTGGAAGTTTTCCCTTTGAGATTGGGAAAAAGACAAGGATTCCCACTGTCACACTGTTGTCCAATATAGTGCTAGAGGTTCTAGATAGAACAATTAGGCAAGAGAAAGAAATAAAAGACATCCAAATCAGAAAAGAAGAAGGAAAAGTTTAATATTTTCAGATGTTATGATTTTATACCTAGAAAGTCCCAAAAAACTACAATAAAGTTACTAGAGCTAATAAACAAATTCGACAGTGTGGCAGGATGTAAAATTAATATGCAAAGTCAGTAGTGTATCTATATACTAGTAATGTGTAATCTGAGGAGGTAGTGGGAAAAAAATTCCATTTACAATAGTGACTTAAAAAATCAAATATTTAGGAATAAATCTAACCAAGGACATAAAGCACTTTTATTCAAAAAACTACAATGTATTGCTAAAAGAAATAAAAATAATAATAATAAAAAAAACCTATATAAATGGAGGAGCTTTTTCTACTCATGGATTAGAAGACTAAATATTATTAAGATGTCAATTCTACCTAAATTAAATTGATATACAGATTCAATGAAATCACTATAAAAATTCTACCAGGATTTCTTTTTTTAAAAAAGATTTATTTTTATTTATTTATCCCCTCCCCCTTCTTGTTTTTGTACTTTTCTGTCTGCTCTCTGTGTCCATTCACTGTGTGCTCTTCTGTGTCTGCTTGTCTTCTCTTTAGGTGGCACTGGGAACCAATCCTGGGACCTCTGATGTGGGAGAGAGGCATTCAATCTCTTGAGCCACCTCAGCTCCTTGGTTGTTGTGTCTCTCCTCTTTGTCCTTTTTTGTTGCCAGCTCGCACGGGCCAGTTTACCTTCACCAGGAGGTCTTGGGAATCGAACCCAGGACCTCCCATATGGTAGACGGGAGCCCAATCTCTTGACGTACCTGTTTCCCCAGCATTTCTTAAAGAAATGGAAAATGCAATTATCAAATTTATTTGGAAAGATACGGGGCTCTGAATAGCCAGAAACATCTTATAAAGGAAGAGTGGAGTTGGAAGACTCTCACTTCTAGACTTTAAATCATATTACCCAGCCACAGTGGTAAAAACAGCATGGTAATGGCATAAAAACAGACACATAGACCAATGGAATCGAATTGATGCTTCAGCAAAAGACTCTCACATCTATGGTCAAATGATTTTTGGCAAGGCTGTCATACCCACACAACTGGGACAGAACAATCTATTCAACAAACGGTGCTGGGAGAACTGGATATACATGTACAAAAGAAGAAATAGGACCCCTATCTCACATCTTACACAAAAATTAACTCAAAATGTATCAAAGACTTAAGTATAAAGATAGAACCATAAAGATCTTAGAAGAAAATATAGGAAAACATCTTCAAGACCTGGTGGTAGGTGATGGATTCTTACACCAAAAGCACAAGCAACCAAAGAAAACATTGATAAATGGGACCTCTTCAAACGTAATCACTTTTGTGATTCAAAGTACTTTGTCAAGAAGGTGAAAAGGCAGCCCTCTTAATGGGAGAAAATATTTGGAAATCACATATATAGTAAAGGTTTGATTTCCATTCTACATAAAGAGATCATACAATTCAACAATAAAAGAGCAAGCAATCCAATTAAAAGATGGACAAAAGACTTAATTAGACATTTCTCCAAAGAGGAAATACAAATGGCCAAAAAGTACATGAAAAAATGTTCAATATCATTAGCTATTAGGGAAATGCAAATCAAAATGAATATGCTATCACACCATATATAATGGCCATTATTAAAAAAACAGAAAACAATAAGTGCTGGAGAGGATGTAGAGAAACAGGAACACCCCTTCACTGTTTTTGGGAATGTAAAATGGTGCAGCCTCTGTGGAAGACAGTTTGGTAGTTCCTCAGGAAGCTAAATATAGAACTGTCATATGATCCAGCAATTTTTCTGCTGGGAATATATACAGAAGAACTGAAAACTGTGATGTGAACAGACATTTGTACACCAATGTTCATAGAGGCCTTATTCACAATTGCCAAAAGATGGAAACAACCCAAGTGTCCATCAACCAATGACTGGATAAACAAAATGTGGTTTTAAACATGCGATGGAATACTTTGCTGCAGTAAGGAAAAATGAAATTGGGACACATATGATAGCTTGGATGAACCTTGAAGACATTATGCTAAGTGAAAAAAGCCAGACACTAAAGGACAAAAATTGCATGGTCTCACTAATATGAACTAAATATGAAGAATAAGTGCATGAAGTTAAAACTTAGAGTACAGGTTATTAGGAGATAAAAGGAGGAATGAGAAGGGATACTGATGCTTAATGCATGTAGAAGTTTTAATTAACATGACTATAAAAATATAGAAATGGATAGAGTTGATGATGACACATTATAGTCAGTAAACTAACACATTTGGTTTAGAAATGGGATTGTGGCTAAAAAGGGTAGTTTAGGGATGTAAATGTCTAATGTAAGAAAGCTAGAGAATAATCTAGGGACTGGATAACATAGTGAACCCAGAGGTGAATGAGAAATGTTAATAGTACAAATACAAGAATATCCTTCTATGAGCTAGAACAAATGTACATCATAATTGCAAGGTGATAAGAATGTGGAGAAACATGGGAAAATACAGTTGATGTAACCTGTGGACTACAGTCAAGAGCAATACTGTAATATTCTTGCATCAATGCTAAAATGTAGCATTAATAATCTAGGGGTATTGAAAAAATATACCAAATGTATGCAATATACCGTTGTTAGTGGAAAAAATCTGATGTACGATTTCATGATTTCTAACAAATGTTGACAACAATGTAGTGTGCTGGTGGAAGGGTGTTGTATGGGAATTCCACACATGCTCATGGTTGTTTTGTAAGTTCACAATTTTAATAAAAATATATTTTAAAAAATCAATTGGGCATAGACATGAGGGTCTATTTCTGAACTCTTAATTTAATTCAATTATTCTGTATATTTTTCTTCGTGCCAGTACCATGCTGTTTGATGACTGTGGCTTTGTAATAAGTTTAAAGTCAGGAAGTGTGAGTCCTTCAACTCTGTTCTTCTTTTTCAAAATAGCCTTAGCTCTTTGGGGCCCCTGACTGATCTGTGACAGTTTGAGATTACTTATGAATCAAAAAGAGAAAGATTATGTTTATAAACTGATCTATTCATCTGGGTGATACCTTTGATTGCATTAGATTCAGTGAGGGGCCTCTGATTAAGTAATAAAATCAATTTAGAGCTTCCGATTGGGCTATATCAGTAAGGCATAAGTCAGTTTGAGCTCCCACCCCCTTGGACACTCACTCAAGGAGACATATGGGAAGAGAGAGAGCTCTGCTGTTTTTAATCCTGGGGCCCCTGGGAGAGATGAGCTATTTGCCTGATAGCTTACAGCTGACCTTTGGAAGGGAGTTGAGACTGATATTGGAAGCCCTGAGAGACTAGCCCTATGCCAGACTGCAACTGTGATTGGGAAGAAGCTGGGCCCCTGGAGACTCAAGAGGAAGAGGAAGCACAGAGGGGAAGGTTGAAACACAGCAGAGATTACTCACCATGTTGCTTCAACGCTTGGCAGCTGACTATGATGAGAAAGTACCTTTTATGGTTGCTTGAGTTGGACTTTCCAAGGCCTTGGGACCGTAAGCTTTTACCCCAAATAAATACCCTTTATAAAAGCCAACAGATTTCTGGTACTTTGCATTGGCACCCTTTTGGCAGACTAATACACCTTCCTAATAAATTTAATAATTGGCATTTCTATTTCTGCAAAGAAGGCTGTTGGAATTTTGATTGGGATTGCATTTAATGTGTAAGTCATTCTAGGTAGAATTGACCTCTTCACAGTATTTAGTCTTTCAATTCATGAACACAGAATATCCTTCCATTTATTTAGGTCTTCTTTGATTTCTTTTAGCAATGTTTTGTAGTTTTCTGTGTACAAGTCCTTTAGATCCTTAGTTAGATTTATTCCTAGATATTTTATTCTTTTAGTTGCCCTTGCAAATGGAATTTTTTCTTGATTTCCACCTCAGATTGCTCATAACTAGTGTATTAAAATGCTACAGATTTTTGCATAGTGATCTTGTACCTCTTCACTATGCTGGATTCATTTATTAGCTCTAATAGCTTCATTGTGGATTTTTCGGGATTTTCTATATAGGATCATGTCAACTGCAAATAAAGAAAGTTTTATTTATTTCTTTTCAGTTTTGATTCCTTTTGTTTTTTTCTTGCCTAACTGTTCTAGCAAGCACTTCCAGGACAATGAATAACAATGGTGATAGTGGACATTCTTGTCTTGTTCCAGATCTCAGAGGGGAAATTTTCAGTATTTTCAGTATTTAAGTATGATGTTAGCTGTAGATTTTTCATATATGCCCTTTATCATGTTGAGGAAGTGTCCCTCTATCCTTAGTTTTCTAGGTGTTTTTATCAGAAAGAGGTGCTGGATTTTGTCAGATTCTTTTTCTGCATTAATTTAGATGATGTGTGTTTTCCCCTCATCATTCTATTAATATGCTGTATGACATTAATTGATTTTCCTATGTTGAACCACTATTGCATACCTGAAATAAATCCTAGTGATCATGATGTATAGTTATTTTTATGTGCTGTTGAATTTGATTTGCAAGTATTTTGTTGAGGATTGTTGTCTCATATTCATAAGAGAAATTGGTCTGTAATTTTCTTTTCTTGTAGTATCTTTATCTGGCTTTGGTATGAATGTGATGTTGGCCTCGTAGAATTAGTTAGGTAGTGTTCCCTCCTGTTTAATTTTTTGGAAGAGTTTGAGCAGGATTGTTATTAATTCTTTTTGGGATTGTTGGTAGAATTCATCCCTGCAGCTATCTGGTTCTGGGTTTTTCTTTGTCAGAAGGTTTTGATAACTGATTCAATCTATTTACTTGTAATTGTTCTGTTGAGATCTTCTATTTCTTCTAGAGTCATTGTAGGTGATTCATTTGTTTCTAGGAATTTGTCCATTTCATCTAGGTTGTCTAATTATTTGGAATATAATTTTTCATAATATCCTCTTATAAGCCTTTTTAAATTTCTGTAGGATCAGTAATAATGTTCCCTCCGACTCATTTCTGATTTTATTTATTTGTATCTTTTCTCTTTTTTTCTTTGTAAGTATAGCTAAGTGTGTGAAAATTTTCTTGATCTTTTCAAAAAACCAACTTTTGGTTTTCTTAATACTTTCTGTTATTTTTTATGTTCTCAATTTCATTTATTTCCAATCTAATCTTATTATTTCTTTCCATCTGCTTGCTTTGGGATTAGTTTGTGTTCTTTTCTATTTCTTCCATGTGTGAAGTTATGTCTTTGATTTTAGTTCTTTCTTCTTTTTTAATGTAAGCGTTTAAGGCTATAAATTTCCTTCTCAGCACTGCCTTTGCTGCATCGCACAAGTTTTGATATGTTGTGTTCTTGTTTTCATTTGTTCCAAGGTATTTAGTGATTTCCCTTGAAATTTCTTCCTTGACCCAATGATTGCTTAAGTGTGTTATTTCACTTAAATATTTTTGTGTATTTTCCTGTTCTCTGCCTGTTATTGATTTCCAGCTTCATTCTATTATGGTCTGAGAAGTTGCTTTGTATTTTTACAATCTTTTAAAATTTATTGAGACTTGTTTTATGATCCAACATGTGGTCTATCTGGAGACTGATCCATGTGCACTTGTGAAGAATGCATATCTTGCTGTTGTGGGGTGTAATGATCTGTATATTTCTGTTATATATAGTTCTTTTTTCATATTATTCAAGAATATGCTTCCTTATTGATTTTCTGTATAGATGTTCTATCTATTGATGAGAGAGGTATACTGAAGTTTCCAACTATTATTGTGGAGGAGTCTATTTCTCCCTTCAGGTTTGGTAGTGTTTACCTCATGTATTTTGGAATACAGTGATTAATGGCATAAATATTTCTTCTTGGAGGATTGCCCCTTTTATTAATGCATAGTATCCTTTTTTGTCTCTTATAACAGCTTTGACTTAAAATTTCTTTTGTCTGATATTAGCATAGCTACCCAGCTGTTTTTTGGCTGTTATTTGCGTGAAATGTCTTTTTCATCTTTTCTCTTTCAACTTATTTGTGTCTTTGTGTTTAAAAGGAGCCTCATGTTCTTTAATCTATTCTACTAATCTGTGTTTTTGGATTAGGGAGTTTAATCTATTATCATCCACTGTTATTACTGTAAAGGTAGTACTTACTCGAGCTCTTTTATACTATGGGTTTTAAATGTCATATTTTTTGTCTCTTTTTCCTTTATTGCAACCTCCTTTTCTGTGTAGTTGATTTTTTCTGACGTATCTCAGTGATCCCTTTCTCATTTCTGTTACTGTATATTTTTAAAACTTTCTTTGTGGTTACCCTGGGGTTTATATTACATAATCCACATCTGTAGCAGTTTGGTATTATTTATGAATTCCAAAAATAGATATTGGATTATGTTTGTAAATTGGTCTGTTCCTCTGGGCATAGTAGATTGTATTAGATTCAGAGGTTTCACTTTTACTTGATTAAATTAAGATTGGAGTTTTTATTCAGCCATGTCAGTAGGACATAGGGGCATGGACTCACAGAAAAAATGCCAAAGCAGAAGAGAGAGATTGAGTTTTGATGCTGAAGCCCCAGTAGACACACAGGAGAAGAACACAGAGGAATAGAGACAGCTCATTAGACATGGCAGAGGCCCTGGGAAGATAGATGAACCTAACAGTCTACAGCTGGCCTTGTGAAAATCTTGCTCCAATACTTGGCAACAGACTTTGTAAGGGAAGTAATTTAGGCTTCATGGCCTTGTGACTTAAGCTTCTACCAGAAATAAATACCCTTTATAAATGACAACAGATTTCTGGTACTTTGCATCAGCACCTCTTAGGCTGACTAATACAACATCTATAACCTATTGATTTGAAAAGATGCCAACTTAACTTCAATAGCATACACATTCTCTTTTCCCATATCCCTCTGTTTCTCGCCTTTATGTTGTTTTTGTCCCCCACTTCACCACTTTGTATTTTGCATGCCTATTATCAGGAAATATATCTTTTTCTCATTCAGTTGTATTCTGACTCTCATAGAAATTAAAGAGTGTTTCAATTTGCTAAAAGCTGCTGGGAGCAATATACCAGAAATGGGCTGGCTTTTAAAACAGGAATTTATTAGGTTAAAAGCTTACAGTTCTGAGGCTGTGAAAGTGTCCACATCAAGGCATCATCAGAAATGCTTTCTCATTGAGCTGGAGCTGTGGGTCATCAAATACATGGGGCACAATGGCAGGTTCTGCCAGTCTCTACCTTCTTCTCTAGGCTCACTTTCTTTTCCAGCAGCAACCGTGGACAATCAGGCACAATGGTGGCATCAGCTAATCTCTCCCCTCTTCTCTGGATGTCATTACTCCTGTCTAAAGTGACTTCTTCTCTGCTTCTAGATCCTGGGGCCCCTTATCTCAGCTTCTGGGTTCCTCTCTGTCTCTGTGGCCTTCTTTGTGTTTCTGTGGCTTTTAATTATTCTGTTTATAAAGGACTCCAGAAAGAGTATTAAAACTCATCCTGGGTCCTGCAATCTAGTCAAAGGTTCTTAACTGAAGTAATTTAATTAAAAGAATCTATCTACTATAGGTTTATACATTGATGAATGAATTAGCTCTAAGGACATGATCTTCTGGGGTCCAACCAGTTTGAAATTGTCACAGAGTAAAGTTGTATATTGAGGATACAGTACTATTGGGTTTTGTATTTTCCCTTTTCTTTACCCTTACCAGTAATTTTCATTTCTTCACACTTTTCCAAGCTACTCTTTCCTGTCATTTCCTTTCAACCTGCAGAATGCCCTTTAGTAATTCTTGGATGGCCAGTCTCTTGTTGACTAACTCTGTCAGTTTCTGTTTTTCTGTACTATTTTAAATTCTCCCTCATTTTTGAAGGACAGTTTTGCCAGATAAAGAATTTTTGGCTGGAAGTTTTGCTCTTTCAATACCTTAAATATATCATACCACTGCCTTCTTGCCTCCATAGTTTCTGATGAGAAATAAGCACTTGATCATATTGAGGATCCCTTGTATATCATGAATCACTTTTCTCTTGCTGCTTTCAAAATTCTCTGTCTTTGGCATTGGACATTCTGACTTGTATGTATCTCACAGTAGTTTTTCTAGGATTTAGTCTGTTTGGAGTTTGTTGTGCTTCTTGGACATGTATATTTAAGTCTTTCATATGAGTTGGGAAATTTTCAGCCATTATTTCCTGAAATATTGTTTCTGCCCCCTTTCCCTTCTCTTCTATTTCTGGGACACCCATGACACATATGCTTGTGTGCTTTATGATGTCACTCAATTCCCTGCAATACTGCTCCATTTTTTTCTATTCTTTTCTCTATCTGTTCTTCTGACCATATAGTTTCAATTTTCCTGTCTTTTAGTTCACTGATTCTTACTTCTGCCTGTTCAAATCTGCTGTTGTATGCCTCTTGTGACTTTTAAATCTCTACTATTGTGTCTTTCATCCCCATAATTTCTGTTATGATTGTTTTTATACTTTCTAATTCTTCTTTTTGCTTACAATGTCTTCTTAATATCCTATATCTCCTTATGCATATTTTCCTTTGACTCCTTGTATTGACTTGGGAGATTTGTTTGAACTTCTTTGATTAGTTCTTCCAAATTTTGTGTCTCCTCTGAAGTTTTAATTTGTTCCCTTGACTTAACCATATATTCCTGTTTCTTACTATGGCTTGTAAAATTTTGTTGATGTCTAGGCATCTGATTATCTTGATGAGTTAATACTGAAGGTCAGTTTCTTCTGTGTGTCTATGGTTTTATTTTTGATTGGCTTTGTGTCAAGTCTCTTCTTTGATGCTCGGTCCATCTTATTCTAGACTTTTTAAACAACCAATGATTAACTATTCAGAAATTCCCACTCTTCATCTTACTCTTGCCCTGTATATCTGGTAAACTTTTTTTAAAATAAAATTTTATTAAAATATATCATTCATGCATGAACATACATAAACAATAAGTGTATAGTAAAAGTTGTGAACTTACAAAGCAAACGTGCATATGATCATACAGGGCTCCCATACATTAACCCACCACCACCACCTTGTGCTGTGAAACATTTCTTACAAATTATGAAAGTACATTGTCAAAATATTACTACTAACTGTGTACATATCTTACATATCTTCCTTTAGGTGTATTTAACCCAACCCACCCAATTATTAACTCCTTGTATTAGCATTTTACATTTGTTAGAGTTCATGGGAGAATATTCTCATATTTGTCCTGTTAAGTACAGTCCATCTTCCACCACTGGATCCCCAGTGTTATACAGTCCCAATGTTTTGTACAATCCATTCAAAGTGTATACACAGTGGCTCTCATTTTCATCACAGAGTTTTGTTATAACCACTTCAGTCAATTTTAGAATGTTTTCATTACTCCAAAAGGAAAAAGTCCATATTCCCTGCCCCTTATCCTCCTGTAAGTATCTCTTAGAACTGATGTAATATCTTCTTTGCCATTGCTGCAAAAATATTACAATATTACTGTTAACTATTGTCTATAAATTACATTAGTTGTAATTTTCCCATGTAACACCATAATCATTACACTTTGTAATTACACTGTTATATTCTTATAATTACACTGTTAACCACAGTCTTCATCCATCACTGAATTCACTATGTTATACATACTCTAGATTATTCTCTTGTTTCCTTTTAACTGACATTTATGTTCACAAACTATCTCTTTCAGCCACAATCTCATTTATAAACCAGCAGTGTTAGTTATCCTCACTGTAATGTGTTACCATTAACTTTGTCCACTTCCACACATTTTCAATCAACCTTATTAAAAATTTGATATACATTGAGCATTAGCTCCCATTCTAGAGTTTACCTCCATATGCTTACTTGTTGTATTTAGTTCATATTAGTGAGGCCATACACTCTTTGTCCTTTTGTGTCTGGTGTATTTTACTCAATATAATGTCTTCTAGGCTCATCCATGTTGTCATATACATCCCAATTTCATTTCTTCTTACAGCTGAAAAGTATTCCATTGTATCTATATACCACATTTTGTTTAGACATTTATCAGTAAATGAACACTTGGGCTGATACCATATTTTAGCAAATGTGAACAATTCTGCTATGAACATTGGTATGCAAATGTCAGTTAGCATCCATGCTTTCAGTTCTTCTGAATATATTTGTAGTAACAGGGTAGCTGGATAATATGGCAATTCTGTATTCACCTTCTTAAGGTGCTGTCAAACTGTCTTCCACAGAGGCTGCACCATTCTACATTCCCATCAACAGTGAAGAAGTGTCCCTATTTCTCGACATCTTCTCCAGCACTTGTAGTATTTTGTGTTTTTAATAATGGTCATTCTATAAGGTGTGGAATGGTATCTCATTGTAGTTTTGATCTGCATTTCCCTTACAGCTAATGATGTTGAACATTTTTTTCATATGCTTTTTGATCATTTGTATTTCCTCTTTGGAGAACATCTATCCAAGTCTTTTGCTCATTTTTAATTGGGTTGCTTGTCTTTTTATCATTGAGTTGTATGATCTCCTTATATAACCTGGATATCAAACACTTGTCAGATATGTGGTTTCCAGATATTTTCTCCCATTTAGTAGGCTGCCTTTTGACCTATTGACAGAGTCTTCTCAAGAACAAAAGTGTTTAATTTTTCGGAGGTACCATTTATCTAATTTTTCTTTTGTTGCTTGTGCTTTGGGTATAAGGTTTAAGAAACTACCACCTACCACAAGATTTTGAAGATGTTTCCCTACATTTTCTTCTAGAAGTTTTATGGTTGTAGCTTTCATATTTAGGTCCTTGATCCATTTTGAGTTAGTTTTTGTATATGGTGTGAGATGGTGGTCTTATTTTTTTCTTTTGGACATGTATGTCCAGTTTTCCCAGCACCATTTGTTGAATAGACTGTCCTGGCCCAGCAGGGAGGGCTTGACATCCTTGTCAAAGATCACTTGACCATATATGTGGGGGTCTATTTCTGGTTCTTACTTCAATTCAATTGGTCAATCTGCCTATTTTTATGCCAGTACCATGCTGTTTTTACCACTGTAGCTAAGTAATATACTTTAAAGTCAGGAAGTGAAGGTCTTCCAACTTTGTCCTTCTTTTTAAAGACATTTGACTATTTGGGGTCCCTGCTCTTCCAAATTAATTTGATAATTGACTTTTCCATTTTTGAAAAAAGGCTATTGGGATTTTTGCTATGATTGCATTGAACACAGAATGCCCTTCCATTTATTTAGGTCTTCTTTGTTTTCTTTTAGTACTGTTTTGTAATTTTCTGAATACAGGTCCTTTAAGTCCTTGATTAAGCTTTTTTCTCTAAATATTTGATTCTTTTAGTGGCTATTATAAATGGAATAATTTTTTTTCACTTTCTCCTCAGATTATTCATCAATAATGTATAGAAATGCTACTGATTTTTGTATTAATCTTGTATACTGCCAGTTTGTTGAACTGGTCTATTAGTTCTAGTAGATTTTGTGTGTTTTTTTTGGGGGGGGCAGGGGGGACATTCTAGATATAGGATCATATCAGTGAGTAGTGACAGTTTTACTTCTTCATTTCTTATTTGGGTGCCTTTTATTTATTAATTGTTTTAATCTTGCTTAATTAATTGCTCTAGCTAGAACTTCAGCACAATATTTAACAGTGGTGACAGCGGGCACCCTTGTCTTGTTCTAGATCTCAGCAGGAAAGCTTTCAATCTTTCACCATTGAGTACAATGCTATCTTTGGGTTTTCATATATGCATTTTACCATGGTGAGTAAGTTTCCATATATTCATATCTTATGGAGTGTTTATTATCAAGTAAAGGTGCTGAATTTGTTAAATGCCTTTTCTGTGTCAATCAAAATGATCATATGATTTTTCACCTTCAATTTGTTAATGTGATTTATTACACTATTTTTTTAAAAGATTTATTTATTTGTCTTACTTTTATCCATTTTTAACCTCCACTTCCCCACCCCATTTTGTCCTCTCCTCTCATCTATCTCCTTCTGTCTTCACCAGGATTTGATCCTGGGAATCTCCAGTGTGGGAGAGAGGTGTTCTGCCACCTGCGCCTTCCCAATTCCTTATTACACTATTTGATTTTCTTGTGTTGAACCACCCATGCATACCTGTGATAAAACCCACTTGATCGTGGTGTATAATTTTTTAAAAAATGTGCTGTTTGATTCAGTTTGCAAGTATTTCGTTAAGGATTTTGCATCATATACATTAGAGATTTGATCTTTAATTTTCTTTTTTTCATTCCATCTTTATCTAGTTTTGGTATTAGCAGAATGTTCATGTCATAGAATGAGTTTGGTAGTGTTCTTTCCTGTCCAATTTTTTGGAAGAGTTTTCACAAGATTGGTATTAAATCCTCTTTGAATGATTGGTAGAATTCACCTGTGTAGCCATCTGGTCCTGGGCATTTCATCTTTGGGAGGGTTTTGATGTCTGTTTAATTCTCTTTATTTGTGGTTGGTTTGTTCAGGTTTTCTGTTTTTCTTCTAGAGTTAGTGTAGGTTGTTCATGCATTTCTAGGAATTTGTCCATTTCATCTACATTGTCTAGTTTGTGGGCACACACTTGTTCATACTACTCTCTTATGATTGCTCTTTTTTCTGTGATGTCAGTGGTAATGTCCTCCCTCCCATTTCTGATTTTATTTATTTATATCTTTTCTCATTTTTACTTTGTCACTCTAGCTAAAGGTTCATCGATTTGTTGTTCTTACTGAAGAATGAACTTTTTTTTTCATTCTCTCTACAGCTTTTTATTCTAAATTTATTTATTTCTGCTCTGATCTTTATTATTTATTTCCTTCAGCTTGGTTTGCTATTAGTTTGTTCCTCTCTTTCTAGTTCCTCCAGGTTTGCAGTTAGGTCTTTGATATTATCTCTTTCTTCTTTTTTAATGTAAGCGCTGAGGACTATACATTTCCCTCTCAGCACTGACTTTGCTGTATCCCATTGTTTTATTTGTTTGTTTATTTATTTATTTTAAATAAACTTTAGATTACATAAATGTTATATAAAAAATACAAGGCATTCCCATATGCTTTACTCCTGCCCCCTCCCACATTTTCCCACATTGACAACATCCTTCATTAGTGTAGTACATTTGTTACAATTGATGAACACATATTGAAGCATTGCCACTAACTGTTGATTATATTTTACATTATAGTTTACACTCTGTCCCACACAATTTTGTAAATTATGACAAAATATATAATGGCCTGTACCCATCATTGCAATCCATTGGTTTTGATATGTTGTATTCATTCTCATTTTCCTTTGTCTCAAGATGCTTACCTGATTTTTCTTGCAATTTCTTCTTTGAGCCAATGATTACTTAAGAGTGTGTTGCTTAATTTTCATCTATTTGTGAATTTTCCACTATTCCACCCGTTATTGTTTTCCAGCTTCATTCCATTATGAAAGTGTTTTGTATAATGTCAATCTTCATACATTTACCTATCTTGTGACCTAACATATATTCGATCCTGGAGAAGGATCCATGAGCACTTGAAAAGAATGTATATCCTGCTGTTTTTGGGGGATAATGCTCTATTTCTAGTTCATTTACCTTATTATTCAAACACTCTTTTTCCTTACTTATCCTTTGTCCAGATATTCTATCCAATGTTGAGAGTTGTGTATTGAAGTCTCCAATTATTATTTTAGTGACCTCTATTTTTCCCTTCAGTTATTCCAGTACATGAGGAACATGTATCTTGGGACACTCAGGTTAGGTGCATAAATATTTATTATAGTTATTTCTTCTTAGTGAATTGCTCATTTTATTAATATATAATTAACTTCATCTCTTATAACAATTTTGAATTTAAAATATTTTTGTCCAATATTAAGTATTGCTACTCTCGATCTTTCTGATTACTATTTGCACTGAATAACTTTTTCCAGCTTTTTCCTTTCAACCTGGTTGTGTCTTTACATCTGAGGTAAGTCTTTTGTAGACAGCATATAGATGGCTCATATTTTTTATCCATTATGTAAGTCTATGTCTTCTGAATGGGGAATTCAATCCATTAAAGGTCCATGTCATTTCAGTAAAGGCATTACTTACTAAGTACATTTTATACTTTGGCTTTTCATTGTCACACCTTACATTGCCCCTTTTACCCTTTAAGTTACCCTTACTAATAATGTTAATTTCTATACTCTTCTCCAAGTCTCTCCCACTTGTTTTTTTCCTTTCAGGCTATAGCACTCCCTTTAGTATCTCTTCTATATCTGTTCTTTTGGTAAATATTCTCTCAGTTTTAGTTTGTCTGTGAAGACTTTAAAGTCACCTTCATTTTTGAAGGACAGTTTTTCTGGATAAAGAATTCTTGGCTGGCAGTTTTTCTCTTTCAGTACCTTAGATTCTTCATACTGTTTTCTTCTTGCTTCCATGCCTTCTGATGAGAGATCGGCATTTACTCTTATTGAGGTTCCCTTGTATGTTATGCATTGCTTTTCTCTTGCTACTTTCAGAATCCTTTCTTAATCTCTGGTATTTGTCATTATGAATAGTAGGTGCCTCAGAGTTGGTCTATTTGGATTTATTGTGTTTGGGATGCACTGCCCTTCTTGGATATTGATATTTATTTCTTTCATAAGAATGGGAAGTTTTTGCTTATTATTTCCTCAAATATTATTTCTGACCCTTTTCCATACTTTCCCCCTTATGGGATGGTGATAACATATTTGTTTGTGAGTGTCACATTGTCATTCAATTCCCTGAGGCCCTGTTCAATTTTTTCCATTCTTTTCTCTTTCTGTTCTCATGTCTTTTCAAGTTCAGATGTTCTGTCATCAGTTTCACTAATTTTGCCCTCCATCATTTCAAATATTCTGTTATATGCCTCTAGTGTATTTTTTTTAAAGATTTATTTTATTTATATATTTCTCCCCCCTTTGTTGTTTGTGCTTGCTGTCTGCTATCAGTGTCTGTTTCTTGTGTGCTCATCTTCTTTTTAGGAGGCACCAGGAACTGAACCTGGGACCTCCCATATGGTAGGCAGGCACAAAATCACTTGAGCTACCTCTGCTCCCTGCTTGTTGTGTCTCTCATTGTGTTTCCTCATTGTGTCTCTTCATTGTGTCATCTTGTTGCATCATCTCACCACGCCAGCCTGTCTCATCTGCTTGCTGTCTTGCCTGTCTTCTTTAGGAAGCACAGGGAAACTTACTGGGGACGCCCATTTTGTAGGTGGGTGCCCAACTGCTTAAGCCACATCTTCTTCCCTCTAATGTATTTTTATTCTCATCCATTGTGTCTTTCATTCCCATAATCTTTGTTACTTTTCTTTGCAGGATTTCAAATTGTTCTTTATGTTTACCTAGTGTTTTCTTAATATCTTTTATCTCTTTAGTCATATTTTCCTTTAACTCCTTGAATGGATTTAGGAGATGTGTGTGATTATCAATGATTACTTTTCTTAAATCTTGTCTTTTGTCAGGATTTTTGGTTTGCTCCTTTGGCTGGCCTATAGCTTTCTGTTTCTTACTATGGTTTGTAATTTTTTGCTAATGATAGGCATCTCAATAGGCTGTTGAATTTATTCTGACAGTCAATTTCTCTCTCTTGCCTAGTGTTTATTTTATATGGCTCTTCTTTGATTTTTCATTCAACTTAAGTCTTTAACATTGCCAGCTTAAGTTACAAAATAGGGCCAGGGACTCACTAATGGGGTGCAGAACTGCTTTCAGAAGTCTTGGATGAAAGACAGCTAAAAGCGGTATTTCTCCTTGAAGTTTCCCAGCCGGCCAGCATGCGGTTATTTTTGGTGAATCTTTCCACAAAGGTGACTCTTTCAGTCTCCACTTGCCTGTGATTCTGGTCTGATCAGAGCCAAGATGCAATGCAAGCTCTGCTGACCAAATTCACTGGAGAGAAACCACTATCCAACCTCAGCCCTACCCTCTTCTCAGGAAGGAAGATGTTTGTTACCCTCTCAGTTGGTTCACTGCAGTGAACCACAGTTTTATCCAGGCCGTTCACCTTTAGGTGGGAGATGGGTGTCATTCCAAACCACGGGGTTTAGTAACTTAAGATTTTTATTTTGACTTCTTCATGTCTCTGTCTCTTGCCCTCTTCGGGGGTATGCGGCACTCTCCTCACCTGCAGAACCTCAAAGCAGGTCTCTCTAACAGCTTTTTGCCCTTTATTCTTTGTTTTTGTGAGGGAGCTGAGCCCTGTATACCTATTCTGATGTCATCTTCTCAGAAGTCCACAAGTACTCTTTAAGATTGCAATTTTTGTGCAGTTGTTTCACCTCTAGGAGAGAGCTTCCTTTTTTCTGTTTTTTTTTTTTTTTTTCTCTAAGAATTTTGATCTGTTCTCTTTGTCTTTTGTGCAGAACTTCCTCTCAAGTCCTATGATTTGTTTAAATGCTCTCCCTCACTCAGTGCCTCGTTTCTTAGACTTTTCAGTTCTGCATCTTGTCCTGTCTTACAGCAGTTCAGTTTAAGCCCCCATGGTTCTTCTGTGAGGCTTTCCTGTTTCCATTTTCTTCCCTGTTAGGGTAGCCTGCTTTAGGGACCTAGATGACTTCATTCTAGAAATATTGGTTACTCCAAAAAAGTCTGTTTTGCATTTAAGTGGTCCAGCCAACAGAAACTTTGAGTGAACACAACTCTTGCCAAAATTTCTGCTCTGGTCTCTTTTTCTCCTTTCCTGGGGGCCCTTTTCTATGTAGCATAGCTCAGAGGCTTGTTTACCATGCTGGGTCTCTGCAGATTTAGGTCCCTTTGCCTGGATATGCAAAGGGTTCTAACTCACAGCTGTAAGTGGCTCTATAGTCTGTGTTCATGGTGGGAGGTACCTGGACCACGGCCTCTATGTGACACTCAAGCTGGGCAAGACTTAGTACGGGGAAAGGAGAATAGACTGCTGAGTCTGGGACAGAAAATTCGTACCTAATATTTTTCTTTGAGTCAGTATTTGTAGAGTCCTTCTCCAGTCTCTACCATCTTCCACAGTTCTAAGCAAGTGGGATTTTTTCCTTTTTTTCACTGATTCTCTGGGGAGGCTTTTTCAGGGGATGTCTTATATTTCCATGTTGATGATATCATAGAACATCAGCTTAATTTTAAAAGTACACAAAACTTTACTTTACTAGAACACTGTTCTCTCTTTCTTCATTTTCTTATAATTATCATATAAACCACATCATACTTCCCTTTAATTCTTTAGATATGGTTTCCTTTAGTTCTTTGAACATATGTATAACAGCTGGTTTAAAGACTTTATCTATTAAGTACAAAATCTGGGCCCCCTCCAAGTCATTTTTTGCTGGCTTGTTTTTGCCTTTTTATAAGGCATACTTTCTTGGTGTTTCTGCTTTTTTGTTTGTTTTGCATGTTTCATATTTTTGGTTGTAATTTGGACATTTTAGATAATATATTGTAGTAACTTTTGTATCAACTGCTACCCACATGCCCAGATTTTGTTGTTGTTGTTGTTTGGTTTTTGTCAATTTTTTTTTCTTATTGCTGCATATTTACTTATAGTGTCTTTCTTGGACTGACTGTAGATTCTGTATTCCTTGCATGTGCAGTCACTGAGTTCTCTGCTGACTTTTTTTGATGAAGGCAGAGGTCAGAGTATTTACCACAAGCCAAAAAATACCAAAGTTGGCTGCAAACAACAAAATCTAGGAGAGAAGTATGGAATAGATTCTCACTTTGAGTGCTCAAGAAGAAATCAAGGGAAGCAGATGTGGCTCAGGCAACTGGGCTCCCACCTACCACATGGGAGGTCACTGGTTTGGATCCCGGTACCTCCTAAAGAAGAGAGCAAGCTGGTACAATGGGCAGGCATAGCAAGCTGACACAACAAGAAACACAAGAAGAAAAGAACATAATAAAAGATACAACAAAGCAGGGAGCAGAGGTTCCTGGTGTCTCCTAAAGAAGACAGTGAGCTGATACAATGGGCAGGTACAGCGAGCTGATACAACAAGATGATGCAACAAGAGATGTGGGGAGGAAAAACAGAATGAGAGACACAACAAAGCAGGGAGTGGACATGGCTCAAGTGATTAGACACCTCCCTCCTACATCAGAGGTCCTGGGTTCAGCTCCCGGTGCCTCCTAGAGGAACAAGGAAGATAAACAGGCTCAGCAAGTAAAAAACAACAAGCGCATGGTGATGAATAAATAAATAAAACAAATCTTTAAAAAAAAGAAAAAGAAAAAGAAAAAACCAACCCTTCTTATAAGGATACGGGTCTTATTGGATTTAGGGCCCATGCTAAAACAGTGTGACCTCATTTTGCTTGATTAATCTGCAAAGACCATATTTCAAATATGGTTGTATTTACAAGGTCTGGGGTACATGAATTTTGGGAGTACAATATTCATTACAGAGAAATAACCTGATTTTGGAGGTCCATGTCTTAATTCTGTGTTTTCTATTACTTCTGTATTTGACTCTTAGTTTTCTTGCTTTGAAAAATGAAAACAATAAAGTCTCACAGGATTATTGTACTTATTAAATAAGATAATGCATGAATGTCAGCATTTAGTAAGTTTGCAATAAATGTTAGTTCATCTTCTCTTCTATAGTAGAAATCATGGGTCCCTGAGGATAAGAAGTATACAGGAGTGGCAATATTTCTGTAAATGATTGAAGAGAAGGAAAGATTATGGAGACTGCGTGCAGAACAGCCTTCTGGGATACCTAGTTGTGGGCATTAGTTTAGAGAGAGGGTCACAAAGAATGCCAAGATTTTTCAAATGCCAAACATCACTAAGTTAATTTTTGTGGTTTTTACCTGCATCTATTTTATCTCTGTAATACAGACCAATGATTTTTTTTTTTGTTTTGCAGTTTCATTTTCTCAACCACAGTCTATGTATGGTAAGGGAATCATTTACTATTCCCTTAATCTACATTTACTCTATACTATCTACATTTACCCCACACTTAGGCCTTTGTTATTCTTGGATTATTAAGATAGTGCAATATATGTTTCTATAATTCTATAGTTTTATTTCCTTTAAAATTTGTATTTTCTCCATGTCTTGCATATTTCTCTCTAAATAGCTTCAAGGCTCTTACAGTTGATATCAGGTGCCACATACTTGAAGGTGGACTTTGATTGTTTATTTCCTTTATTTCAGGCATCATTGTGCTCTGAGTTCCAAGCTTTTAGAAATAAGTTGATATTTATAATAAGAGATTATATATGTAAAAAACTTACACTATATATATCTGTATAAAGATTAACATGAATGTAAGTTTTATATAAGCTTAAGTATAGATGCATCTTATATTATAATAACTTATAAGATTCTAGTTTAAGCTATATGCTGTCTAATTTCCAGGTGTCATTTGGCTTGATTTCTAATTTTTAACTTTTTGTTCAATCAATGTAATGGAGCTAGTATAAAGAGGATAAAAAAGACTTTAAAATTTATTTCTACACTTTGGCAAATTATTAAATAGTATAAGAAGTTTTAGTTTAGTTTTCATATCTTATTCTTTTAAAAATATTCTTATTCTTAAAATGAAATTTATAAGACTCCACAATCATTAATATTTAAAGGGGAAAGATTATATGGTTACTGTTAAAGAAAAATCCCTGCCATCATTGATTAATGTGAAGTAATGCTTCATAAAGCTATTACCACCTGAAATCTGTGGTCAAAGGATGAGAAATCCAGCTGTTTCTATTGCAACAGTAGATTTGGACTAGAAACTCTACAATATATTTCTCAAAAAAATAAAATAAAATAAAATAAACTATGCTCTAAAGGTTTTATCCCTGCTGGCAAAGAACAGCCATGGAAAAACTTGTGAATGCTTTGTCATTTCTGCAAAACTGTGAAAACACCAAAGCAGCTAGTTTACTCATCCTTAATTTCCCCAGATGGTCGAGTTCCCATTAACTCACCAGAGAATGAGATGCAGACCCAGTGCCTTTACATGTCATTTTGACAAGACATAATGTCCGATCTTGTTTGTGTACGCCTTTCCCTTCTACCTCTAGCCTGCTTCACTACTGGTGGTCTGCCCGTGTGCAACACAGATGTTTCTCTCTCTTGGCTGCATGCTTTATTTTTCAAGTAGCTTCGGAGAGCATATGTTTCCATGTGAGCCTGATCCTTCCTTCTCCCAACACCTTCTTGTGCTACATAAACAATCTTCATCTGCCCCGTCAGATCTAGGACACACGAGACTTTCACAGATGTCGATTTTTTTTTTCAGCCTGTTTGCCTCTGGTGAACATGGTCTTCAGATAATGTCTCCCTTCCTTCTCTGTTCCAAATGATTCTGCATGCAAATTTTTTCCCTTTCCTTTCAACTCAGTTTCCTTCTGTGACCTCAGCATGTTTTCGTCCCCTTTCTTCTAAGCCTCTCTTTGTACTAGCTCTCCAGATGGGATCAAGTATGAGCTCTTCCTGCTCCTCATTTTATTCTCCTTGCAACTGTTTGGTTTGCAGGGACAGGAAGAAGCAAACTTCACATGTTCAAAATTTCACATGCATGGTCACCTACAAAAATTTGTTTCTTTGACTCTTGATGTTCTTTCACATTTTATTTATTAATTTATATTTGATAGCTGTCATGGTTAATTGTTTTTCCATTTGTGCCCTCTCTTTAAAAGAAGGACATAGCAAATATATGTACACAGACATGTATGCCAAATAAGCGTATAAAATCATCAGGGTTACAGCTACTTTAATATAAATTTTAGTTCTTTTGTAAAAGAGGAATCTCAGCTAACCTTTTATTCATTCACACATATTTGCTTAAAATGTAATATGTGTCAGAAATTCTTCTGGGTTCTAGGGTTTAGGGTGATAATAAATAACTAATTAGGGAAAGTCACTCTTCTCACAGAGTTTATATTCTAATGTGAGAGACAGACAGATAATAAACAAATAAAGAAACAATTAAGATAATTATGAGAGTATGTCTATTGGGCTGAAATCTGAATGACAACCAGGAGCGTTGATAAAAGGTGAGCAGGATGAGAATTCCAGAGAGAAGGAACAAGTGCAAAGTCCCAACAGAACTGACCTGGCCTGGGTGAGCACCAGAGGGAGGTCACCATGGTTGCAGCCTTACTATGACAAGGTGGAGAAGGGCAGACACTGTTGAGTGGTAGTCATGTAGATCATGTAGGGCTTTTGGAGACAGTAGGGGTGTTCAATTTTATTCTAAATGTCCTTGGAAGCCCTGGAGGATTTTAAGCTTTTAAGGAGTAAAGTGGCATGATCTGATTTATGTTTTTGAAGCATCACTTTGGCTCCTGTGAGAAATTATTATAGTGGAGTAAGAGGTAGGAGGGAGAGCGGACATATGATATTTTATATCTATCAACATTAATATAATTGTGATTGACCATAAAATGATTTATTTTTATACAAGACTTTGCTATCTCTTTTTTTCCCCCCATCTCTCCTCTTAACCAGTCTGCAGTATTGTTAGTATAACGATGATGGCCTCTCCATATTTCAAATTCAAAGTCTTTAATGTATCTTTAAGGATTTCTGAAATTTTACCCTTGCACTTTCCTCCTTACTTCAGAGTATTCCCTTCCGATCACCAATACATTGTACTGTAAGCCTCATCTCTAATAAACTACTTGCTGGTTCCTGATGACTTATGCGTCTGCCTCTGATCATCCTGCTCCCTTCTCTAGGGATGTTCTTCCCCCCATTGCCTGTTTGGGAAACATCTATCCCCAGTGAGCTTCCACTTGGAAGCCTTTGTACCTTGTGTGTGCTTTCTGCACAACTTCTAGTGACATCTTCTATCAAAGCTCCCAATACATAAATGTTTGTGAATGAGTAGAAAATGCTAGAAAGCTAGCAAGTATAAACATCACTAAAGACTTTGCTGGAAAATTAAAGCCTTACTGACTTTAACCCCAAGGCTCTAGGAAGACTCCAGAATAATTTTAGTATAGGAATCACAAGATCTGATTTGTCCTTTATAAAACTTGCTTTGGCAGTACACTGGCAGGAGAGGAGGATGGAATGGCACAAAGAAATTGAAAGCAGGATATTATATTAGACTAGTTAAGACGTGATGGGGCTTGCAAAATCCACAAAAGTACACACACAGGCATCCACACAGTGGAAAAAGAGAAGAATGGGTTAGGACACACTTAAAGAGTGCCTAACTGATGAATGGTATATAGAGGAATGCAATTCAGAGAATATGAGGGAGAAAGAATCTAGGATCCCTTCCATTTCTGTCTTGACCATCAGGGTACATAGTGATGCAATTCACTGATGCTGCCATATGGGGTAAACGTTTGAGTGGTACATGGGATCGTTTTGCACTGCCCACTTTATTAACAACAACAACCGTAACAATAACAATGTGATTCTTTCATGCACACCACTCTTTCTGTACAAACACTGTGCTTTCCATTTTACAAATTAACCTATCAGTTGTTTGCCTTTATTTACCTTATTATGGTTTATGTTTCCTCATTTTTTTCCATAAATTAATTTTGAATCTCCTATTTGTAGTAATGCTGAAGTAGAAGAATTAGGACTTCCTGTCTTCCCGTACTTTGATCCATATAGTAAAATAATAGTGTTCGCTTAGTGGGCAGGGCCTGGGTGAGTTGGGAAAAGGCTGTTTAGGGCCACAGGAGAAATTAAGATGGCATCAAGTATGTGTTAAGGCTCTTTCACTTCTTCCCTTCCCATTTCATCATAATGTCTGTCTTCCTGTTACACAGTTCTGTGACTTCACTTAACAGATACCCAATAACTATTCCCTTAATAAATAAATGGTTTATATATATTTATTCTCTAATGAATAATGGTAAGCCTTCCTCAATTGGTAAAGAAACTTTAGGACCTCCTAAACCTGGGAAGATTTGTCAAGGTTTTGTTGTTGTTTGCATTTCATAAACTTTCTCTTATACCAGGTATTTTTTTTCTCAAACTGAAAAAACCCAGGCTATGATTTGTTTACATTAAGTACATGCATTGTTTTTTTCTTTCTGTGATCAAGAGGCAGAGGTCACTGAGGAGGCTGCTAGCCTACACCCACCAGGGACCCTGCCTCTTCTCCAAGAGCCTCTGCATTCCCTTGCTCCCACTCTAGTCGTGCCGTGAAGTTCTTTCTGCAGTCTCTTCTCCATCCCTCCAGCTGCAATAAGCAGCTCTTTTCTTTTTTTTTTTTCCAAACAATTTATTGAAGTATATCATTCATACATGAACATACATAAACTTAAGTGTCCAGTAAACATCGTGATCTTACAAAACAAACATGCATAACATCATACAGGGCTCCCACATATCACCCCCACCCCCCACAAACACCCTGCATTGTTATGAAACATTTGTTAACAAATCATGAAAGAACATCGTCAAAGTATTACTACTAACTACAGTCCAAATCTTCCTCCCCTATACATTTTTGAAAGGATTTATTTATTTATTTATTTACATTTATCCATATGGGAGATGGATGCCCAACCACCCGAGCCACATCCATCCCCCTGCTATATCTCTTAAGGTTGACTAAAGATACTTAAAGTTACAGTCTTTTCCCACACAGAATGGTCATATAATTAATCAGGCTCAGTTTATCACCAACATAACCAGACCTAGGGAGAAAAACTAGGTTTGGGGACATATGCCTGGTTTCTAACATAGCAAATGTTTAGCCTACCCTGATTATCACAAACTCAGGACAGCGAGAATATTCCCGAAGTACATGCTCTTATGCTAATAGTTTTGTAGCTATCTAACTCACTTTTGAAGTTAACTCTATAAAAGGGTTTACCCACTGAAGAATTTTTACAAACAGACATTTTCAGAGTTCAAACTACTTTTATCAAAAGGGGGAAAGTAGGGATGTGATGATGTAAACCAAACATCATTGCCAAATCATTTACCTTGATTTTAAAATGCACTCATTTCACAAATAATTATTGAGTGCCTACTCTGCCAAAGCACTGAAATCCCTGCCATGAAGGAGTTTGCATTCCAGAGGAGAAAAAGCAGACAATTAACCAGATAAGTAAGTAAAATAGTTGTTAGATGGTGATAAGGACTAAAAGAAAACTGAAGGGGCATATATAGGGAGACCGTATGTTCCAGGTTGCCTGGAACAGTCTTAATTTGTGCCTCTTGCCCAAGCATAATTATTAATAATATACTCTTTCCCTCTCAAATTGGGCCAATTTGGAAGATAAACCATATAGTAAGTCTAGGCATTGGGAGTGTTGGGTGGGAAAGGATTGTGTCTCCAGGTAGATTGACCAGGGAAGGCTTTGCTGAGATGACAATTAAGTAGGACCTGAAAGGCACGAAGGAGGAGTAATCCAGACATCTTGGGGAAATTTTTTCCAGATAGATGGAAGAGCAAATGCAAATGTTCTGAAGTAAGCACATACCTGGCATATTCAAGGAATAACAAAAATGGAAACATGGTTGAAGGAAAAAGGATTGAGAGTGATGGTAGAAAGAGATGAGAACTAAGAGGTAAGTGAGGTTTAGGATGGGCAGATCTTATAAGGCCTTATAGATTATTGCACTCTGAGTGAGGCTGAAGTCATTTCAGGATTTCCTGCAGAGACGTAACATGATCTGATTTATGTATTTATTTATTTATTTATTTATTTATTTATTTATTTATTTATTAAATTTATGTTTTAATAGTAATACTTTGCCTGCTGTGTGGATAAGAGACTGTAGGGGAGGAAGGCTGGAGGCAGGGAGGCAAGTCAGAGGCTAGAAATGATGGTGGCTCAGAAACAATGGTGGCGATTGAGAGGTGAAGAAATGATTGGATTCCTGACATGTGGATATAAGAGAAAGGGAGGAGTAAAGCATGACCCTGATGCTTAGGTTTGAGCCACTGGATAAATGGGTTTCTTTTTACTGAGATGGGAAAAACTGTGAGATGAGAGGAGGTTTGACAGCAGATTTGGGAAGTTAAGTTTATATAAAATTTAAGATGTGTATTAGACATCCAAGTGGAGCTGTCATATCGGCAGAAAAGAACTAAAGATATAATTTTGGGATCTATTACCATACATACTGATAATATTAAAAACCATACCTTGGAGTGAAACTGCTGGTCATAGAGTAGATGTAATTTAACTCTATAAGAAACAGCCAAACAATTCTGAGAAATAGTTATATTCCCTATGTAAAGCATTTCAAACAGAAAATAGTTGTTTTCTAAAGAAATTGGCTTTCCTCCCTGTGAATTGCTAATTTTAAATATTAATTATATGCTTTAATGTAAATCCCTGATCTGAAATTTTGTCAAAATATTTTAAGTGGAAATTTTTATAGATCCTTCTTAATATGGCAGTTAGTAGAAGTTGCAAGTTGATAAGCATGGCTGGGACAGGTTATGGAGAGATTATTCATTACTTAATTTAGCATTATATGCAAATTAATTTAATAAGCTCTTGGCTCAAGTAGAGATATGAAGAAGCTGTCACTTTTTCTTTGATTAGGTGGGAAGTTACTGTCTTAACAGGCGCAATCCCAGATCATGCTCTGTAAAGGACCATGCTCCTTTAAAGGCATATCTTAACTTTTCCATTTGTTAATTTCTTTTAGTTTCAGCTACAACTGTCTGGAAGCAAAAATGTTGAAGACCCAGGGGCTGAGTGAAAGTGAGAGCCAGTAGACTGACCCTTATCAGTGACTAGCGGGAAATAGAATGTTCTCTTGGAGTGACAGAGGTGGCAGCAGCTGATGGAAGTAACGCAGAGAGGCTGAGGGTGACAGCCTGGCCTGTGTCAGGCACATGACCTGGAGAGACGCCACCTGCCAGGATAAGAATGTTCTTTCAAATGTGTTTATTTTACCACTTGCTCCAATGCATTTTAATTTTTTAATGTTTATATTTAGGTGTTTTAGTGATGTTATAGGTTTTAAAAAATCAATTTTATTGAAGCATATTGATAAAACATACAATCCAGCTGAAGTATTCAATCAATGGCTTTTGGTATAATCACAGAGTTGTGCATTCATAACTGCAATCAATATTAGGGCATTGTCATTACTTCAAAAAGAAACCCCCTTACCCTTTCAATCTCTCTATCCTTCCCCTGCCATACATAACTGCTAATCTATTTCCATCTCTGTAAACTTATTTGGACTTACATTTTGTACAGATGTAGTAAAACAATATGTAGTACTGATTTATTTCACTTAGCATACTTACTTTTTTTAAAACCATTGATGGAAGAATATTAATATTTTACTATTCTTTACAGTACATAGTTTGCTTTGGCTGTATTTTTGCCCAAATATCACCCTGTTATTAATATCCTGTAATATTAACATACCCTTGTATTTTCAGATAAATACATTCTTATATATGCACTATTAACCATACTCAATGTCCACAAGAGGGTTCATATGTTACACAGTCCCATGTTTTATCTAACAGCTTCCCTTCTAGTGAAATACACCACCTTAAACTTTCCCTTTCCATACCCATATATTAGTGCTGGTAATTACAAACTCTATAATGTACTTTCATCATTTCTATCCATTTCCAAACAACCTTTTTTTTTTTTTTTTTTTTTTTTTTTTACCAACTCTGCACATATTAAACCTCAGCTTTCTACTCTCTATCCTCATTTTATCTTCTGGTGACCTATATTTGAGCTATTAACTCCATTAGTTTGCTCATTATATTTAGTTCATATTAGTGAAATCATACAGTATTTGTCCTTTATTGTCTGGTTTCTTCACTTGACATAATGTTCTCAAGGTTCATCCATGTTGTCATATTCTTCATGACTTCATTTCTTCTTACTGCTGAAATAGGATTCCACTGTATGTATATACCACAATTGTTTATCCATTCATTGGTCAAAGGACACCTTGGTTGTTTCCATCTTTTGGTAATTGTGAATAATGCTGCTGTGAACATCAGTGTGCAGATGTCTGTTCATGTCCCTGCTCTCAGTTCTTCTGGATATATACCTAATAGTGGTATTGCTGGATCACATGGCAGATCTATGTTTAACTTCCTTAGGAACTACCATACAGTCTTCCACAGCGCTGTACCATTCTACATTCCTACCAACAGTGAGTAAGTGTTCCTGCTTCTTCACATCCTCTCCAACACTTGTAGTTTTCTATTTTTTTAAATAGTGGCCATTCTAATAGGTATGAAATGATATCTCATTGTAGTTTTGGTTTGCATTTCCCTAATACCTCTTGCTAAACACGTTTTAGGTGCTTTCTCCATTATATTTCCTCTTTGGGAAAATGACTATTCAAGTCTTTTATCCATTTTTTTAAATTGGGTCATTTGTCTTTTTATCATTGAGTTGTAGGATCCTTTTATATATCTTGGATATTAAACCTTTATTGGATATGTGATTTCCAGATATTTTCTCCCATTGAGTTAGCTGCCTTTTCACCCTCTTGACAAAGTTCTTTTAAGTGCAAAAGTGTTTTATTTTGAGGAGGTCCCATTTACCTACTTAATCTTTCGTTGTTCGTGCTTCGGGTGTGATGTCTAAGAGTCCATCTCCTACCACCAAATCTTGACGATACTTTCCTACATTATCTTCTATGAGTTTTATGGTTCTGGCTTTTATGTTTATATCTTTGATTCATTTTGAGTTGATTTTCATACAGGGAGTGAGATAGGTGTCCTCTTTCATTCTTTTGGTTATGGATATCCAGTTCTTCCACCTCCATTTGTTGAAGAGACTCTTCTGTCCCACTAAAGAGGACTCGGTAGGCTTATCAAAAATTCATTGACCATAGAGGTGAAAGTCTATTTCTGAACCCTCAATTTGATTCCATTGATCAATGTGTCTATCTTTATGCCAAGGCCATGCTGTTTTGACCACTGTAGTTTTTTTTTTTTATTTTTTTATTATGGGTAAAAATAAAAATTCTCACAATACATACAAACATTTGCAAAATGATATATAAATATATATGCATATATGTGTATTTGCTTACAAAAATGTTATTTATATATATATATAAACATATATTTTAAGAGGTGCTTAGATTACCTAAAATATTACACGGAACCCACTGGGATTCCCATGTTGCCCACCTCCCACACCTCCCACCACATCCCACACAAAAATCTCCCACAGTACCACTGTAGTTTTGTAATATGCTTTTAGGTCTGGAAGCATGATTCCTTTGTATTTGCTCCTCTTTTTCAGGATGTTTTTGACTATTCAGGGCCCTTTAAGTTTTCCATTAAATTTGGTAATTGACTTTTTTATTTCTGTAAAGTAGGCTGTTGTAATTTTAATTGGGATTACATTAAATTTGTAAATCAATTTGGGTAGAATTGACATCTTAATGATATTTAGTCTTCCAATCCATGAATATGGACTGTCCTTCCATTTGTTTAGTTCTTCTTTGATTTCTTTTAGCACTGTTTTGTAGTTTTCTGAATACAGATCTTTTATATCCCAGATTAAATTAATTCCTAGATATTTGATTGTTTTAGTTGCATTTTAAATAGAATATTTTTTCTTGACTTCCTCCTCAGTATATTCATTACTAGTGTATAGAAGCGTTAAAGATTTTTGCATGTTGATCTTGTATCCTGAAACTTTGCTGAACTCGTTTATTAGCTCTTGTAGCTTTGTCATAAATATTTTGGAATTTTCTAAAGATAGGATCATGTCTCCCTGTTTGCAGAATAGTGAGAGTTTTAATTCTTTTCTTATTTTGATGACTTTCATTTCTTTTTCTTGCCCAGTTGCTCTAGCTAGAACTTCTAGCAAAATGTTGAATAACAGTGGTGATAGTGGGCATCCTTGTCTCATTCCCAGTCTTAGAGGGAAAGCTTTCAATCTTTCCCCATCAAATACAATGTTGGCTATGAGTTTTTCATATATGCTCTGTGTTATGTTGAAGAAGTTTTCTTCTATTCCTATATTTTTAAGTGTTTTTAACAAGAAATGATGCTTTTTCTGCACAAATTGAGATGATCATGTGTTTTGTTCCCTTCGATTTGTTAATGTGGTGTATTGATTTTCTTGTGTTAAACCAACTTTGCATACCAAGAATAAAGCCCACTTTGTTCGTGGTGCATGCTTCTTGTTAATATGCTGTTGGATTTGATTTGCAAGTAAATGAGAATTTTTGTATCTATATTCATTTAGAGATATTGGTCTGTAATTTTCTATCCTTGTAGTATCTTTATCTGGCTTTGGTATTAGGGGAATGTTGGCTTCATAAAATGAGCTAGGTAATTTTCCCTCCTCTTCAATTTTTTGGAAGAGTTTGAGCAGGATTGGTATTAATTCTTCTTGAAATGATAGGTAGAATTTACCTGTGATGCCATCTGGTCCTGGGCTTTTCATTTTTGGGGAAATTTTTTTTTTTTTAATTTAATTTAAATTTTTTTTATGGGTAAAAATAAAAATTCTCACAATACATACAAACATTTGCAAAATGATATATAAATATATATGCATATATGTGTATTTGCTTACAAAAATGTTATTTATATATATATATATATATATATACATATATTTTAAGAGGTGCTTAGATTACCTAAAATATTACACAGAACCCACTGGGATTCCCATGTTGCCCACCTCCCACACCTCCCACCACATCCCACACAAACATCTCCCACAGTGTGGCCCACCAACTTCAATGAACTTACACATCCTGGAGCCTTGCCACCAACCATAGACCACAGTTCACACTGTAGACCACACTCTCTCCCACTCAGTTCTGAGTGGTGTGTGCTGATTTAAAATGGCCTACATTCATTGCCACAACGGTACTCAGGACAACCTCCAACTCTCAAAGAAGCCCCTGTATTTCAACTGCTCATCCCCTCCCTACCCAAAAACTGTCAAGTGGCTACTGGCTCCACCTCACTGTTATAATTTCTTGCATTGCAAGAATCACCATATGTGAGCAAGAGAATACCATCAAGTCCACTCTAGTCCATAGTTCTTCCCCCAATCCAGAGGCGACTGGGATGGTGATGTCCACTCCAACTCCAAGTGA
>JAKSZT010053887.1:86311767-86376336 GCA_026826555.1 Tolypeutes matacus
CACAATCTCCAAGGGAGCAGCAATAGTCCTCTGAGTGTAGGGACAGTCCCTGTCAAAATAAAATGGGGAAATTTTTGATGACTGATTCAATCTCTCTATTTATGGTTGGTTTGTTGATATCTTATATTTCTTCTAGAGTCAGTGTAGGTTGTGTATTTCTAGGTATTAGTCAATTTAATTGAGATTGTCTAATCTGTTGGCATGTAGTTTTTCATAATATTCTCATATGATCCTTTTTATTTCTGTGAGGTCAATAATAATGTCTCCCCTTTCATTCCTGATTTTATTTAATTGCATTTTATCTCTTTTTTCTTTGTTAGTCTAGCTAAGGGTTTGTCAATTTTTTTGATCTTCTCAAAGAATCAGTTTTGAGTTTTTGATTCTCTCTCTTTTTTTGTTCTCAGTTTCATTTATTTCTGCTCTAATCTTTGTCATTTTTTTCTTTCTGCTTGTTTTGTGA
The DNA here is from genome assembly GCA_026826555.1 of Tolypeutes matacus. Classification (NCBI taxonomy): domain Eukaryota; kingdom Metazoa; phylum Chordata; class Mammalia; order Cingulata; family Chlamyphoridae; genus Tolypeutes; species Tolypeutes matacus. Next base: position 86,312,228 of record JAKSZT010053887.1, read on the forward strand.
TTAGTTTGCTGCTCTTTTTCCAGTTCCTCCAGGTGTTCAGTTAAGTCATTGCTTTTAGCTCTTTCTTCCTTTTTTTTTTTTTAATTTTTTATTTATTTTTATTGTGGGTAAAAATCAAAATTCTCACAATACATACAAACACCTGCAAAATGATATATAAATATATATGCATATATGTGCATTTGCTTACAAAAATGTTATTTATATATATATATATATATATATATATATATACATATATTTTAAGAGGTGTTTAGACTACCCAAAATATTACACGGAACCCACTGGGATTCCCATGTTGCCCACCTCCCACACCTCCCACCACAACCCACACAAACATCTCCCACAAGTGTGGCCCACCACCCTCAATGAACTTACACATCCTGGAGCCTTGCCACCAACCATAGACCACAGTTCACACCGTAGACAACACTCTCTCCCACTCAGTTCTGAGTGGTGTGTGCTGATTTAAAATGGCCTACATCTGTTGCCACAACGGTACTCAGGACAAACTCTAACTCCCAAAGAAGCCCCTGTATTTCAACTGCTCATCCCCTCCCTACCCCAAAAGTGTCAAGTGGCCACTGGCTCCACCTCATTGTTATAATTTCTTCCATTGCTAGACTCACCATATGTGAACAAGAGAATACCATCAAGTCCACTCTAGTCCATAGTTCTTCCCCCAATCCTGAGGGGACTGGGATGGTGATGTCCACTCCAACTCCAAGTGAGAGAGGGCTTATATCCCATGGATATGGTGGGTGGGATGATCCTGCTTGCATACCAGGGATGAAACCCACTTTGTCATGGTGTATAATTTGTTTGATGTGTTGTTGAATGCGATTAGCAAGTATTTTGTTGAGGACTTTAGCATCTAGGTTCATTAGAGAGATTGGTCTTTAATTTCCCTTTCTTGTGGTATCTTTGTTTGGCTTTGGTATTAGGGTAATGTTGGCATCATACAATGTGTTGGGCAATGTGCCTTCTACTTCTATTTTTTGGAAGAGCTTAAGCAGGATTGGTGTTAACTCTTCCCAGAATGTTTGGTAGAATTCACCTGTGAAGCCGTCTGGTCCTGGGCTCTTCTTAGTTGGGAGGTTTTTGATGACTGAGTCTATCTCTTTACTTGTAATTGGACTGCTGAGTTCATCGATTTCTTCTTTCATCAATGTAGGCTGCTTGTGAGTTTCTAGTGATTTGTCCATTCTCTAAATTATCATTCTTGTTGGCATATAATTTTTCAAAGTATCCTCTTATGATATTCTTTATTTCTGTGGGGTCAGTGGTGATATCCCCTTCCTCATTTCTTATTTTGTGTATTTGCATCTGTTCTCTCTTTTTCTTTGTTTGTCTGGCTAAGGGTTTGTCAATTTTATTGATCTTTTGGAAGAATGAACTTTTGGTTTTGTTTATTTTTTCTAGTGCTTTCTTATTTTCTATTTCATTTAGTTCTGCTCTAATTGTTATTTCCTTCTTTCTACTTCCTTTGGGGTTAGTTTGGTTGTTGTTTTTCCAGTTCCTCCAGGTGTGCAGTTAGGTCTTAAATTTTTGCTCTTTCTTCTTTTTTGATATATGCAGTTATGCCTATGAATTTCTCTCTCAGTACAGCTTTGGTTGCATCCCATAGGTTTTGAGGTGTTGTCATTTTCATTTGTTTCAAGGTGGTTACTGATTTCTTTTGAGATTTCCTCCTTGACCAACTGTTTGTCTAAGAGTGTGCCTAATCTGGTTCTTTGGCCCTTAGTGATTTCCAATTTCATTCCATTTTGGTCATAGAAATTACTTTGTATAATCTCAATCTCTCTGAATTCATTAAGAGTTGTTCTGTGGCCTAGCATGTGGTCTATCTTGGAGTATGATCCATGTGCACTCTAGAAGAATGTATATCCCACTGTTTTCTTGCCTCCACGGTTTCAGATGAGCAATCAGCACTTAATGTTTTTGAGCTTTCCTTGCATGTGATGGTTCTCTTTTCTCTTGCTGCCTTGAGTATTTTCTCTTTTTCTTGAACATTGGACATTTTGACAAGTATATGTCTTGGAGTAAGCCTGTTAGGATTTATACTGTTTGGGGTGTGCTGTGCTTCCTGGACATGTACGTCCATCTCCCTCAATAGGGTTGGGAATTTTTCAGCCATTATTTCCTTCAACACTCCTTCTCCCTCTGGGATGCCTATAATGCATATGTTTGAGTGCTTTGTGTTGTCATTTAAATCCCTAAGTCCCTGCTGGATTTTTTCTATCAATTTATGTATCTGTTCTACTATCTGTTTGATTTCCGATGTACTTTCTTCTATATCACTAGTTCTTTCTTCTGCCTGTTCAAATCTGCTGTTATGTGATTCTAGTGTCTTTTTGATTTCTTGGATTGTGCCATTCACCACTATCATATCTGTTATCTTTTCATGTATGTGTACAATTTCTTCAGTATGTTCTCCCAGTGTCTTCTTAATATCTTTAATCTCTTCCTTCACTTCATTAAGTTGGTCCATGATATTTGTTTGGACAGCTCTGATTAGTTGTTCAATGTTCTGCATCTCTTCCTGGTTTTTAGTTTGTTTATTGGACTGGTCCATGCCTTCCTGTTTCTTAATATGGTTTGTAATATTTTGTTGCCCTCTGGTCACCATTTATTTTGATGGATTTATTCAGTTGATTAGCTTCCCTCTCTGCTCTAGAGTCTTGTTTAGCTGCTGGTTTTGCGTATGCGTTAAGTTTTCTCTTTGAAACTTTGTTCTTCTTGTTCTATTTTCCTTGCTGTTTTCTATGTTTACCTGAAGGGAAAAGATTAGGGACAGAGAAATGAAAGAGGTAAGAAAAGATAAAGGATAATAGTAATAATGATAAAAGTTAGAAGAGGGGCCATAGAAGACTTAGTAAAATGAATATTTAACTCATGTAAGCAGTGTAGAGTAATAGGAATAAAAAAGTGGAGTACCTACAATGAAATGGGAAACCGAATAGAGAAAAATATATAGAATGATTTTAAAAGCCAGAAAAATGAGGAGAGAGAGAAAGAGAAAATGAAGGACAGAAAGGAAAAAGTTAATAAAGAAAAGCAAACAGAATAGACAAGATAGAAATCAAAACCAGTAAAGTTGTGGACTAATAAAAAAAAGGTGGACTGTAAGAACCACAGCAGAAAGCAGAAGATAGAAAGATGAAGGAAGGAAAAGAGATAGCATTGGTAGACAAAATCAGTTTACACAGAAAATGGGAAATTAAGGAAGAAGAAGCACAGCAAAGAAGAAACCAGCAAGCAGCATGTAATTTTAAAAAAAGGGCCGGGGGAAGAAAGAGGAAAGAAAAACAAAATAAAACAAAACCCCAAACAAACACACAAGCAAGCCCAAGCCATCAAACAAAGCTAAGGAAGAACAGCGTTCCTTCTTGGGCCCTTGTGGAGCCTCTCAGGCTGCCTGTGTTCATAAATTAATTATCCTGCAGGCTTTTCTCTGCAGGTTTTGAGGTGGGTTTTAGCGAGTAAACTAAGTTAAAAAATTTTTTTAAGTAACCTTTTTTTTTTTTTTCGGAAAAATAAGGGACCCCAAAAAGCTAGCACAAAAGTATTGGCTGGATGTTAGATATCCCGGTGGATCACTACTCTTATAGGGACCGGGAATCAAACTAGGGACCTCATGTATTCAAGGCACAAATTCCTCCACTGAGCTACCTTTCTAATTAGGTCGGTTAGCTTTCAGAAAGCTATTCAGTCACTTTCCCTCCAGCAGGTTTGACTCTCCTGGGGCAGCAGGATTCAGCAGGCTGTATTATGAGCAGATCCCCCCTCCCCTCTCCTGGTCAGGTTGAGTTCCCTTTTGAAATTCAAATGGGACTCTGATGACTGAGTACACCACACTGAAATGATTTTCAACCCTCTTCTAGACCACCCCCTCCTCCCAGGGGACCTTAAATAGGCTCTTGAGAACTTATTCAGCACTTTCCACTGCCTCACTCCCTTAGGGGAGTTGATAGTCCTTAGCACAGAATTATTAAATTGGCTGACTCCGTTCTCTCTCAAGTCAAGCCTATGTATCCCAGGGTGGTTAGGTAAATCAGGCTTCCTCTGCAGATTAGTCTCTCCCCTCAGCCTGGTGCCACTTCGAGCCAGCTGGTGTGCTCCCCAAAGCTCTAAGGGGGTCCAGGCAACCAAACCCACAGAAAGGAAACCCCTCTCCACCCTTTGCCAGAACCCTCCCACTCTCAGAGAATACCCCTTCTCGCTGGGTGGCCAGCAGGTGTTGGGGCTCACCCTGGCTCCCTGCCCTGAGGGTGGGGCTTAGCCATCCATGTTTTCCAGGAATGGGGCTAAAAACTCATAGTTTTATCTTGAGCAAACTGTCTCCCTGTCCAGCTCCCTCCAGATCAATGCCCCAAAGGCTCCCTCTCTGTGGGCTCCTAGAACAGCTCACTTGGGCAGGATCCTGTCCCCAATCAGCTGTTTTTTCATGAGAAATGGTGAGTATCCACTTAAACCGATGCTATCTTCAGTCCCTCTAGGTCCTTTCCTAGCACTTTGATAAACTTACAATTATTATTGTTGTTGTTATTATCAATCTACTGTCTGTCCATCCCATTGGACAGTAAGTTTGATGAGGGCCAAAGTAATATTTTTTACTCAACACATACTCAGCACAATATGTCCTGTACCTACCAAAGAGCCTGCCATTGTGACTGGCATCAGTAAATACTAATATTTTTGTTATATCAATGAATTAAATGTTTCTGTAGTTTGAATGCTCACCTTAATCCATTTATATTTAATAGCAGAGAAGCTACATTTCTCTACCATCTTCTCTGAGAAAGGGAGTTTTCTCCCGAGAAATACATTATTTCTCTTTTGTTCTATTCATTTAGAAGTCAACATTAGAAGTTGAAAATGTAGAAGGACCCTGTACTTGACCCAGTTCCACATTGACTATGTGTAGGGACCTTTCATTGTTGAATTATCTCTGGCAAATTTTCCTTTCTTCCAGGACTCCCAGGAAGATGAACAATATGAGTTTTAGGTCTGTGTGCTCTGAAGAGCCCCACATGAGAAGCATGTCTCAAATTGGCCATCTGAGAGCAAAGAGGGTAGGAAAATAGTTATGAGGAGCTGAATTTTAGAGTTTAAGGGTTAGAAGTTAGGAATAATGAAGGCAAGAAATGAGTTAAAGAGTAGGAAGGAGTTCTGGATGAATAATACAAAAAGATGATAGTCATGATCATGGCTGAAACAAAGTATTAGATTTAAAATATTATCTGGAGAGAACAAAGCATTTAAATGACCCTGGTGAAACAGGGAACAAAAAGAAAATAAACTCAAATAATCCTTTTATCAAACAGTGGCCTTTATATCTTTTCATTTGTGGTATTATTTGAAGTTCCCTAACAGGTCCAATGAAAAATATGATACCAAGTCAACATCTTTAAAATTGCATATAGATATACAAAATCACACTCTATATATTGATTTCCATTTCTAGTCCAGAGAGCATTTAAAGTACCTGAATCAATATTTGTGTGTCACCTCTGTGGCCCTAACAAAAGGCTCTTTCTATGCGATTTCTAGGTCTGTGGAAGTCATCTGGGGATTGAACTGCTCAGAGAAAACCAGCATTGCCTGCTTAGTGAAGAAAAAGAAAGTCAAGAAGCACTATGAGAACTTCTGAATTTTTCTTGTCATTTGAGGATTTAAGCAGAGTCATGTGTATTGGTAGCCTTAGTTAATTATATAGCTATTAATTTATGTATTTTATGACTGAAATTAATTTATTTGGGAACTTATTTATAAATCTGTATAGAATTTTAGATTATCACATTTAGTTATATACTGAAAGAATCCTTTCCTCAAAACCATCCTGTTCTTTTCTTTTTATACTTACCAAGCTTTGTAATTATACATCTTTTATTTTATTCATTTGTCTAATGTTTTGTTCCCTCCTACACTGTGCTTCATGAAGATGGGTACCATGTTTTTTGTTCACTGTAAGCCTAAGAAAGTACCAAGTATTCAATAAATGTGTATTGAATAAATAAATGTATGAACTGAAAACTGTAGTGACTTTGAAAATCCAGGATGTATGATTATCCAAATATATGTCACAGTGATATTCACTTAATACTCCTGGAAAGTTTCATTTTAGAATATTATTCTTCTATTACAGGGGTTCTTAACCAGGACCCTTTGGGGTCTGTGGCAAGATTTCAGGGGGTCCGTGAGCTTAAATTGAAAAAAATTAATTTACTATCTTTATTTTCTCTGACCTCTGATGCTGAGTGCCATAAAAGTATCTGCTTCTACATTCTGAGAAGGGGTTTGTGATTTTCACCTGACTGGCAAAGGTGTCCATGGAACAAAAATGTTTAAGAACCCCTGCTCCATTATTAGGCATCAATAGCTATATAGGTTTTTCTTGCCTGATAGCTATGTCCTAAATTTTATCCCCACATATTTGAAATGCAATCAACTCCCTTGTTAACCTTTCACAAATGTAGGCTTCCAAAATTTTTGCAATTGGATATTGCTCTTAGTAAAGGTAACCAATGGCTGCATATAACATCATGTTTAACTTTAATTCCCTTAAGCACCATCCACTGATCTTAAGTACTCCCAGTCCCCCTACCGAAGTCCTGGCTGCTGCTGATTCGGGAAAGTATGACCGTTAACTGATTTAATACAGCTTTCCAGGTTAAAGCTGATTCCTATCTTCAGCTATATGGGGAGATATCTGCCAATTTCTTTTATTTTGATGTTTTTGTATGGTGGCAATTTCTTGTTGGTGTTCTCTTAAGAAAAATTTTCTAAAAATTGGAAATAAGGCATGCTAGGGAAGTGCTTCCCAAACTTTAATGTGCACCTGGCTCACCTGGGGATGTTGTTAAAATGCAGATTTTTTTCAGCTCCTCTGGGGTGGGGCTGTAGGTTCTGAATTTCAAACAGCTGTCCTGTGATGTCAGTGCTGCTAGACCAGGGACTACATTTTGAGTAGCAAGTTGCTAAGGCCTGATTGTTAAAGTCCCATTTAAAAGGCCATCTCACTCTCTAGAGCAGTGATTCTCAAACTTGGTTGCATAGTAGAATCTCCTGGGGAGGTTTTAAAATTCCTGATGCTCAGACCTCACACCTTTCCAGTTAAATCAGTATTTCTGGGGATTATACTTAAATCAGGTTTTTTTTTTTGTTTTTGATTTAAAAAAAAATAAAAACCCAGAAGTTCCTAGAGTGCGGGCAAGTTTGAGAACCACAACTCTAAGGGAACATAGCTTTAGTTTCACAATTAATTGGGGCCATTTTACAATTTTGTAATACTGTTAAGGTATGATGATTTTATTGCTCTGTAGTACTTTAACTATTATTGTATCTTTATTTGGCACTTTATTTCAGCTTTTATTTTTTCCTACTGAATAAAAGAATTCCAATTTTTCAAATTCTCTTTTGGACTGCCTTTGTCATCCTGCTAGTTCCCTCATTAATGAGATAAAGAAAACATCGACTTATGTTCTCTACCTTTAAAATTTAAGAATGCTTTGATAGCTTTTGTTTGTTTAAACTGGCAAATTCTCTTACCATACTTTCCCAACTAATAACCATATTTTCCCTTTGTTTGAGTAGCAGTCAATCTTTCTTGGAAGTTAGTAAAGTATACATTGTAAATTAACTTTTATATTATTTGGAGTTTGCCCACACCACTTACCATTCTTTGTGCAACTGTCATCAAATCAACAATTGATTACTAGTTCAGTAATTGTTGACTTACCTGTTTCTGGAGATTAGAGTTACACTCTGACTTGTGTCAATTGCACGGTCATTTGGAAGACAGTTCTTTCTTTTATTTACATGATGCATTTTTATTTTATTTTATTTTATTTACATGTTTCATAAGCATCATGCAGTTTGGATCTGGAGTTATTTTCCTGCAGTGGAGATGAGTTGGCTCTCCTCCACCTACTCTTTTTTCCCAGCTTCTTCTTATGACTGATGGTTCCAATTTGCAGGATGTCAGGCCAGGGTCTGACTGTCTGTAGCAAAGTAAATTGGCCCACTTAAGGATCAAACCTATGAACTTGGCTTCATCAGCACATCTTAGCAAAGGAGCAAAACTGCCATTTTATCAGCTGATTGATTTCACTAAAAGTTATGATTCTGAAATTTTTCTGCTTCTCAGTTAAAGAAACATTGTTTTAGAGATAAGTAAATGTGAGTATACCTATGAGCATAAAATATATCATAAAATTTAAGTTTTAATAAAAATAGGCAAATAGATATCTATGCATCTTAAAAAATATCTCATACAGGGAAATCTATACAGATATTTAGGCTTTGATAAGTTTATATGACCTCTTTTTTTAAGGTGTCAACTTTAAAATGGTCTTTAAACCAGGAAGTATGTTTTGCCTAGTGTAGCAGTTTAGTATTGTTTATGAATTTCAAAAATAGATATTGGATTGTTTGTAAACTTGTCTGTCTGAGGTTTCACTTTTACTTGGTTAAACTATGATTAGGGCTTTGATTGGGCCACATCAGTAGGGCATTGAATCCCCGCCCCCTTGTGGGTTGAGACTCACAGAGAAAAGACATGGCAAAGGACAAAGTTGAGAGTTTTTGAGCTGGAACCCCAGGAAGTAAACACACAAGGGAAGAACACAGAGAAGCAGATACCTGAGAAAACAGAGAAGGCTCCATTAGACACAGCAAAGGCCCCAGGAAAAGACACTAATGGTTTGCCTGATAGTTTATAGCTGCAGAGACCAGCGCCCTGAGCAGCTGTGCCCGGAGAGAAACAAAACCTGGGAGAGGGATGAGACTTATGCCAGCCTGCAGCTGATATTGGAAGAAGCTGGGACCACAAAACCTTAAGAGGAAGAGGGAGGCTGAACCCTCGCAGACATCACCCACCATCTTGCATCAACATGTGGCAAAGTACTTTGGTGAGGAAATAACTTATGCTTTATGGTCTGGTAGCGGTAAGCTTTTACCCCAAATAAATACCCTTTGAAATACCCAATAGATTTCTGGTATTTTGCAACAGCATCCCTTTGGCTGGCTAATACAACTAGTTAGCTTTATTTATTGCCAAATGTATATAAATGTTCATCTTGTAATTTTTGCAATACACAATAAATAGGTAAATATAGAGTGACTATAAAATACTGACATGGCAAATTTGTCACTCTTGGAGGTTATCTACTTATTCTGAAGATGTTGAAATTACTTAAAATATATTTTGATACTTCCTATTTGAAATGTCTGAATTTACCAGTCCATTCTTTAAACATCTTCCGTAGTTATGGAACTTTATCTTATTTGGTTGCATATAATTATTGGAATCAACTAGGAGTCATCTGAAGTCAAGTATGTTGAATAAAATGTGACTTTAAGTTGTTTTAATTAACTGTGGACAAGGTATGTGGTATGATAATAAATTAGAACACTGCTTTTTTCAAGTGGCTTGTGAACTGGTCTTGAAGGTACATCCCAAAAAGGAGTTTATAAAATGGCTTAAGGTAATGAAAATGTAACAAATAAGTAAAATCTGCCATGGTGAATACAATGAAAGATATTTTTCATTTCAATATTAACATTTTGGAAGTATTTGTATTTTGACCTGCATTGTTTTTGATTCAGTATTCATAGGTACAATATTCCTGCACTTTTTTAAAAGGTAGTACTGATATGACAGGTTTTAATTAAATAAATGATTTTTTTTTGCTTTAATTGATTATTTTGAAAGAAACAAGAAGTTTGCATACCAATTCTCAGATAGAAGGAAAGAGAGCCTCAGAAAGATGACATTTTGCAATTTTATTAATTACTTGAATAATTGTATTTCATTCTTTACAGCAAATATGTATTATACTTTTGTATATTAAGTATCATGGCTATGAAATCAGAATTCCTATTCATGTGTCCTCCAAGTACACAGATTATATTCATCTATTAGCAAATGCTTATGATCAATGAATTAGTAGATTTACTTTGTAGTGAAACTTTAGCTATTAATCAAATGATTAGTTTTTCTATCTTTTGGGAATAAAGATATTACTTCTTAAAATATAATTAACCATATGACATAAAGAGTAAATCAAAATACATTTTTCCATTACCACTAAACCTAATTGCATTTTTAAAGTTTTGACTGCTGTCAATGAAGATTAAACTCATCAACTACATAAACAAGGAATTTGATAGAGAAAATATGTCAAAACTGACACAAGGAGGTTATCTGATCAGTGGTTACAGAAATCATCTCCTATTTTCATTTACCTGACACCAATTCCTCCCTCTTTTTTTTGGCAATTGTATCCTTTATTTCCTCTGGGAATCAATCTGTCAATCAATGATCACTTTTATTCAATGGGATTTTGAGACAGATCTGGGTACAACCATCCCGCCCAAGCCTGGCGAATCAGAATATTCTACCCCTGCTGGCAACAATAATTGTTTCAGGGATGGGTCTGTGACTAAGCTGAACTAGCATAAATCAACTTCAGAATTTCTGCCGGATGTTTGGGCATCAGGCCTTCCCTTGCCTCTGGAGTAGCAAAACATTTAAAACCTAAGCTTAGTGCTGCTGACTAGTTAGCTTTGTTAACAAATGGGGAGAGCCAGTCTGAGGAAAATGCCAATCTCCAGAAAAACAAAAATGATAGCAGGAGAGTGAAGGGTTCCTATTGCCTTTGTTTGGGCTCTTAAGATGTAGTCCTGCCAATGGCTCCTCTAATCTTGGTTCTTCATTTAAAGAGCAATGAATTTCAATTTTTCATCAAAGTAGTTTGACTGGGGTTGCTGTCACTGGCAAACAAGTGTCCTGGTTAAAAAAAGAAGGAATGATAAAATAATGATGTATTTACTGGTCATCCTATTATTCATTTTAAAATTAGGCACTTAAAAAGTAAAGTCTATACAGAGCAGGCATCACCATCCCAAAATCCTCAAAAATGAGGAATGAACAAACATAAAGCAGGAATGCCAACCATGGACCAAACTAGACATTATTTTAGTAACAGAAGAACTTGTAACATTGATATAAAGATAGTGGTTACCAGTAGTTCTGGGGAGAGGGGGAGGGAAGAATAGGGAAGAATAGGGCATTTTTAGGGCCCTGGAATTGTTCTGCATGATTTTACAATGACGGATACAGACCATTACACATTTTGTCAAAACCTATAAAATTGTACAGTGCAAAGTGTAAACCACAATATAAACTATAGACCTTGGTTAGTAACAATGCTTCAATATTTGTTCATCATTTGTAACAAATGTACCACAATCATGTAAGATGTTATAAATAGGGGAAAGTGTGAGAGGGTGAGGGGGTGGGGTGTATGGGATTCCTTTATATTTTCAATGTAACCATTCTGTAATCTAAAATGTCTTTAAAAATAAAGCTCAAAAAGTAAAATTTATAAAGCCATTTAAATAATGTTAAAAACTGAATAAAGACTAAAATTGTAAATGTTATGGAAAGTAAGTTCATTTGCTTGTGAGTTACCAACATTCATTAATTGCACTTAGCGGAGCTAATAAAGAAATAAAAGTGCTTCTTATAATGCTTCAGGAGATAGAAACAAGAAAATAAAAACCACTGATATCTATACAGCCAGCAGTAGAAACATGTCTTAGTTTGCAGGGTCTGCAATAAAAAATACCACAGACTGGCTGGTTTAAATGACAAGAATTTGTTGTCTCTTGGTTTTGGAAGCCAGAAGTCCAAAATCAAGGCGTTGGCAGGAAGTGATTCCTCTGAAGTCTGTGGCATTCTGGCGGTGCCTTGCAAGAAATTCATAACTCAGTCTCTCTGCCTCCATCAAATAACTGTCTCTCTTCCCATCTGTCTCCTACTGACTTTGTGTCCAAACTTCCTCTGCTTATAAGGTCTGTGGACATATTGAATTAAGGCCACCCTGATTCAGTTAGGACTCAGCTTAACTAATAGGATCTGTGAAGAGCCTACTTACAAATGAGTTCACATCCTTAGGACTTGAACATGATTCAGTCCATAACAAAATACTTCAGAAAATATTCCTGAATGGGCTGAGAAGTTATATTAAATGATCACTAAAATATCTCCTAAATAGGAGTTTCTGTGATCTTTTAATTCTAAAATGATAGACAAATGCAATTATGTTAAACAAATATTATAAGTAATTTTGAAATGAGGCACATGTTTGGAACTTTTTGGAAATAGGGAAGACTATAAAAAGGTGGTGAGCAGTTAATTGGATTTTGAAAAAGGGAGTGTCTTGAGTTTAGAAAAATTATGTTTTCCTTCCATGTTCTTTTCGTTTTTAATTTTGTGTTCAATTCTCTGATTATAGTTTTGACTTCATGGGTTAATATATTTGTTAATTAGAGTATCTAATATTACAAATATTCTTGTTAAATAGTTACTGTCTTATTTAAAGTCTTATCTAAGACTTTCTAAAATAGTGCTACCTTAATTTGGTTTTTAAAGGAAGGCTGTTAAGCTACAAAATATAGACAACAGGGTTAGATGGTTATAAAGATAGAAGTGGAGAAGAAAAAAATTAGAGAGGAGTCAGAATATTCAGGGCAGTGTTTCTTAAACAGTGATTCAAGTTACAATAATCCATGGATCTTGTTCAAAATTTTCAGTTAACGACCCTACTCCCCCATTTCTCATTTTCAGAAGATTTGGAGTGTGATTCAGGCATTTTTGTGTAAAGCCTCACAGATATGTTGAATTACACTGTTTGAGAGCGATATGTCCAGAGGTAACTCAATAACAAAACTTGAGATTAACCCTCTTATTCAGCAACATTGTTAGAGATAAAGATCATGCGTAAGGGTTCAAAGAGTGCTTTTGTAATTTCAAAAAAGTGTTCTATGATCATATGCATATTCACACAGTAAAAACCTCACCAAACAATAAAAGCAGTTTAACAGTTTTAACCCAGTGCTTTTCAAACTTGACTGTGAAATTATTTAATTTTGTTAGACTTGTTATCAACCTACTGAATTAGTACAGAAACAAATGTGAATAGAAACTCATGTTAGGGGCTTCCAAATATTGGTTGATTTCAAAATTATAAAAGATATTTGTCAGTTAATCACTTTTAACATAACACTTGATCAGTGACTACTGGGTCAATATGGTTTGAAAGATGTTTATTTTTAGACCTTGTTCTCTGCAATATGGGTATACTTTTAAACTAGCCACTAGAATATAATTTGCAGTGTCAAAAAGGCTTGACAGATGTTCAAGGAAGACAAAATTAGAGTTACCTAACCAAGCAGAATAATTTAGGATATTAAAAACAACATATTTCCCAAAGATTTTTAGTGCTTCAGAATTTAATAAGGGTCAAGATTTCTGTTAATAGGTTTAACTTGAAACTGTAATTTTTGTTACAGTACAGTTTATGATTTACTTACTGGATTAGAAATAAATGACTTTTTAAGGGATACATATTTGTAAAGGATCAAAGCTCATAGATCAGAAGTAGGATATTTCTAAAGTGTCATGAAAGTGTCAGGGAAATGGATTAGGTTTTGACCCACACTCCCCATATAACAAAAATCTCACTATTTTCTACCAGCAATAGTTCCTTGCTCTCTCATCCTTCATGCAGTATTATGCAGCCTTTTAAAGCAATAGCTTTTTAAAAACTTTATTTTTCATTTTTTTATTTTTGAAAGGACCAATCTTAATATCTAATCATCTATGTTTACAAGATACAAAAGTCTACACTTAAAATTTTAACTTGCACACCTCACTCAACAAAATCTAACATTACTCATTATCTTGAAAATCTTCACAAACTCTATAAGGAACTTAAAATGTTTGAACTCTTCTATATCCCCTTCTTACAAGTTTCTACTTGTTGCCTTTCATTCTATTTGCTTAACCCTATATTACTTTTCTATGGCTGCTGTAACAAATTATCATAGATTTAAAACAATATAAATTTGACTTGTAGTTCTGTAGGTCAGAGTCCAATATAGGTTTCACTGGGCTAAAATCAAGGTGTCAGTCAGACTGCATTCTCTACTAGAGGCTATGGGAGGGCATCTGTTCCACTGCTTTGTCCAACTTCTCAAGGATACCTATATTCCTTGGCCTAACTCCTTTCCTCCATCTTCAAAGTTAGTTATGGCAGATCAAGTTCTTCTCCCATTGAAATCTCTCTCTGACTCTTCTTCCATTGTTGCATCTCTTTCTCTGATGGTAACTGGGATTAAAAATAATAACAATTAAATTTAAACAAGAAAACAAAACTGTGGAAAGGGTGAAACAGCAATGAGCAAAGAACCTGCAAAACATCTTAATAAATGTGAACAAATATGGAATGTAAATGAAAATTTTAAAATGACCAATTGAAGATTATGGTACGTAGTATAATACCTTCCCTGAAATATGTCCTTGTCCTAATTCCAGAAACTGTGAATATGGTACTTTACATATCAGAAGGTTCTTTGCAGATATGATTAAGATCCTTGCAATGGAGAAATTATCCTCAGTTATCCAGATGGGCTCAATCTAATCATGAGTCATTAAAAGTAATAGCTTTTAAAGTTTCTGACATGGTAAGAAGGCTTAAGGTGAATTGCTTCCGTATATAACAAATGTTAAGTATTGTTAGAGACATTATAAAATGATGAAAGAGTGGCTACCTATGGCAAATATACTATTTGCTAATGCAATGTGTATACCTAAATGCTCATCTCAGTTCTGTTACTTTTTATATGCACATGGCTATTTATTAATGGAAGAGACTAAGCTAGTGTTTCAGCATCCTTATCTTTTACTTTTTGCATGTCTAACACAGACTCTATTATACAATGAAATAATTACCTTTAAATAGTTATGTATTGAAATAGCTTGATCTCTTTCTCTCCCCACACATACACACACACATACACACACATGCAGTTTGAAATTCTGGCTATTACTAAGAATAACAGGATAAAGTAATACAAGATGCTTCACCAGGGCTATGTTCAGGTCAGTTAGAACATTCTGAAGATTTCTTTCAGCATCTTATTGCTTTTAAAGTCCATTTTTTTTCCTGAAATATTTTCCATATTTCCATAACTGAATACCCCCATACAACAGGAGCTCTGAACCATAATCTTTAATTTAATCGTTTTCTTATCTATGCTTTATTGTTTACATTAAAGGTGATATCTATGGCAATTAATTTTAATGGGCAGGTATTAACTTTCAATAGTGGCCTGCATATAACGACAGTGATGAAGAGCATTTCAACAGAATGCTTCGAAATTAATCTGCCAGTTTGACCCAGTAACCGATGTGCATACTAAACACTGATATGAATTGAAAATAAAATAACTGCACTTGACAGATATAATAGTTTAAGTGATTTCAAATTAACCACATCGCACTGACCGCAAGTGAAGAATGTGTGCTTTCCCCTGCAATGAAATGTGCTCTGGGGGTTCATTATACAGAGTGGAGTAAGTAAATCCAGAGTGGAGTAATTGATGCTGGGCAAGGGAGAGTGACAGCTACTTAATAGATTCCCAAACTTATACATAAGGCACTTCATATGATGTTTATCTCTTTTTAATTTTGAAATATTGTAAGCTTAAAACTCTATTGTGTAGTAATTTCAAAACATGATAAAGCTGTTAAGAAAATTTAATCATGACAAAGATGCATCAACTACTTCATGAAAACAGTGAATAGCACATGCTCTTCTACATAGAAGAGTCTTCATGTTATCACAATCTTCTTGTTTCTGTTTTATTTCTTGAAGAACTCATGTTATAATTATTCTTTGAATTGTTAAACCTCTTTAAATTAATTTTGATATTAATATAAGCATAAAGAATATCTTATTACATGATTTATTATTTTATATTTATGAATACATATTTTTACATTTTGCTTTTGTTTTTACGGCACTCAAATATTGTTTAAAAATTTTAAGTGAAATATTTAAATATTTAAAAATTAACCAAAATAAAGTATTCACAACCCCCTCCACCAAATGGTGACTAATATCAAATTCATGCTGAAAAACAGGTGAGTAGTTGAATAAACTGAAGCCTTCAGCTTTCTATTTCATCTAATGTGAGTACAGTTGGCAGCAGAACTTCTATTCAGGGAATGAAGTTAGCAGAATAACTTGGTTTATTCAAATCAGGTAAGATTTTGGGGGGTTATGTTTTGCTACTCATTCCTAACATATAAGTAGTTCGTTTTTGTTGGCTATGAAGAAATGGTTCAATAAATTGACCCTTAATAAACAAGGAATGGAAAGGATGCTGAAACATAATTGATTTAATTCTCCCTGAAAATTGATGAAAGTCTCCTACATTCATGTTTTGTCTACTCTAATCAGCTTATTGAGAAAACACAAAAGTCATTATATATTTTTCCTTTTTGTCTCTCATTCATTAAGCAGAAATTGGTGCTTAGTATTTGCTCACTTCTCTACTAAAAGTTTGATAAAATTATTGAAATATTTTCTCTGCCTTTGTGGAAAAAATGTCTTTTGGTGTAGCAGTGAATTGTGATATTATAAAAACATACCCAAGAGTTTGGGAGTAAAAAGGATGACATATCTGTGCATTTTGGGAAAAATTAGTTTTCAGAATAAAGACACAGATCAGCAATCTAGGTGAAGAAAGTATGGGGTGATATTTCAGACAAGAGGGTTGGGATGTACGAAGACAAAGATGTCACAGAGAACATAATCCATTTGGAAACCACAAATGCATGGGCAAGGTAACATATTGGACCATGTGGTAAGTGTTAAAGTTGGAAAGAGAAACTAGGTGAAGTACATGAAGGGTTTTTCTTATGTTTTGCTATGATATTTTTAATATATATATTTACATAATGTATATATTTATATATTATTTCAACATATTTATATGCAATGCATTATGCCTGGAATTGAGGACACAATGGTGAATAAGGAAGGTATGGCTACTGTATTCACATTGTTTATTATTTATAGGACAGTCAGAGAAATTATAGGAAAACTACAAGGTATAATAGAAATTTATGGGAGAGAACCCTGAAATCACTCAGAGGATTATGGAATCCTCCATAGAAAATTAACAAATAAGAAGAAGTCTGAAATCTACATGGGGATAAGCCAGATGAAAGACAGTGGATAGTAGAGAGAGTGTTTGAGAAAGAGGGAAAAACACATGAGAAGTAGATGTAAGACAGGCTTGGGTGACTCAAAAATGATCTGTATGGTGGATGCTTAGAAGGTGAGTAGAAGAGGCAAATGTGAAAAATAAAACTGGAGCAATAAGCAGGGACTAGTCAATGCAAATCTTGTTAGCATAATAAAGATTTTGGACTTTTCCTTAGCAAAAGGAGGGTCCATAGAATGGTTTTGGGTTGGGAAGTGACATATACAAAATTGTTGTTCATGAAAGATCCTTGGGCAGCAGTTTGTAATGGAAAGGTCAAATTTGAGACAGAAAGAGCAATTGGTACTTATTTTATCAAGTTAGTAGATGCCAATACTTTGATTAAATTAATAATGATTAAAATGAAAAAAAAAAGAATATATTTCTAAGTTGTATTGAATGAGGAGTTGAATATTCAGTCATTGATTAGATGTGGGGAAGGAAAAGAATGAATGATGGATTATGCCCAGGATTCTGGTTTATGGCAATCAGGAGGATGGACGGTTGTGGCCTTTTCCAAGATGGCGTACACGATAGAAGGCACAGCATGGTAAAATCATGTGTTTAGTTATGGATTTGTTGAGCTTGTGTTGGCTGCAAACTTATAAATGGGGCATGTTTAGTAGGCATTTGGATATATGAGTCTGAAATTCTGAACTTATGGAATAAGGATAGAGATTTGAAAGCATGATGGAAATAGTAATTGAAACTCTGAGAGAGAATAACATTGTGTACAGAACTGGCTTAGGATCAAACCACCAATATTTAATTGGAGGAATTAGAAGGGACAGTGAAGGGACACACAATGAAAGAAATCAAGAGAGCACAGAAACAGGCTCCGAAGAATAAGAGTATTTCAAGATCATATGCTGAAGAAAAAGCTGAGAGTAGAACACTGGATTTACCAATAATTACCTTGATAAAATAGTTTCTATTATATAATGGATTAAATAGCTAGGTAGCAATGAACTGATGAGTATGTATGGCATGAGTGACTGAAGATTACAAAGGAAACTGAAAAACTGGGCTATGAAAGGGGCTGAAAGAGACAACAGGTGCTTGGAGTCCCATATGGATTGATGACATTTTAGTGTGTTTTCAGATTTGAGAGATTAAACATGTTTGAAGGTTGATGGGTAGTATCCAGTAGTGAAGGAAATATTGAAGGTAAAGGGTTGATCCATAATAGAGACGATAGATTTGAAGCTGAATAAAGTGAAATACATGTGCCTGATGTTAGTGGGAGAAACTATAGGGATCACAGTGAGAAAATATGTTAGTACAGTTTCTTTCTTTTGGAAGGATCAGTCAGAAGTCTTCTCAATTTATCTGGGGGGAAGCTGGGCAAGAAGGTGGGTACAATTTAGACTAACAGAATTATTATTTTAGAAGTAGTAGTGTCAAATTCATGTTAAGATGTAGAAGTTATTTTTCCCATCGTTCTAATGGGACTTTCCTCATGTAGACTAGATTAGATGATCTTTAGAAGAAAATTGCGTATTTATTGTAGTAAGTTATAATATTTACCAGGTACTTTTAAAAGGAAGCTGACTAAAGAACTGGTAAATGTACAAAGGCATCCATTTCCCCACCTCCAAAAGAAATAGAACTCATGCCCTTCCTTCTTAAGGAGCAGAGGAGCCAGTGAAAGTGAAGATTCCATTTATATCCACCTGAAAACTGAAGTGCAAAAGTTTGTGAATACCTAGGGAGGGATGGAGACTTATATTAAAATTGTATACGGAGAAGTATGTTATCCTGATGGAGGAGGAGGCTTTAAGCAGAGGAGCATAAAAGTGACAAGAAAATTAACTGTGGGGGAAGGAGCATTGTAAGTTGAGAAAGCATCCACATGGTGTTACTTTCTAAAGGCTTAACCACCTACGCAATTTGGGATACAAGGAAGTAAATTACACAATTCTCAAACAAAGCCACAATCTCTATATTATTTTGAGGTTGATTAATTCTTCTTTAAACTCCAGTGTTTATATTTCTCCTTGGGAAGCAAAATAAAGAAAAATGGTCACATGTGTAACAAATTTGTGGTAGTAACAATTTGCCTGGGTGTGTGATTTTTATTTGCCACACAAATGTTTGGAGTATGCAAGGGGAGTTGTAACATTTGAGTTCTTCCAACACATATTAATTTTTAAAGTTTTACTAGAATTTATGACTTAAGAACTATTATAATTTCTTTTACAAATGATGAAACGGAGGCAAGAAAGGTTAAATAACTTTCCTTAATCTTAAAACTTGGAAATGACTGCACTTGGATTTGAGCCTGTAAGTACTGTCTCCATAGCCCATGCCCTTACCCAGTATAGACCATTACTTTTTTTTAAGCAAAAAAAATCATTTTTTAAAACTATTTAAAATTTTTATTTTTTAACAAATTTATATACATAAATGTTACATTAAAAATATAAGGATTCCCATATGCCCCGCTCCCTATCCCACCCCCCACACTTTCCTACATTAACAACACCCTTCATTAGTGTGGTACATTTATTACAATTGATGAACACATTTTGGGCCATTGCCACTAAGCGTGGATTATAGTTTACATTATAGGTTACACTCTTTCCCACACAATTTTGTAAGCTATGACAAAATATTTAATGGCCTGTATCCATCATTGCAACATCATTCAGGACAATTCCAATGTCCCCAAAACGCCTCCATACCGGTTTTTCCCTCTCTCCCACCTCAGAACCTCTGGTGGCCAATGCCTCCACATCAATGATAAAAGGTCTTCCATTGCTAGAATGACAATAAGTCTATAGTAGAATAATAATAAGTCTACTCTGGTCCATTCCCCAATCCTGAGGTTTCTGGGATGGTGATGCCCTCTCTGTCTCTAATTGAGAAGGGGCTTAGATCCCATGGGGCAGATGCAGATGTTAAGATGTAGAAGTTATTTTTCCCATCGTTCTAATGGGACTTTCCTCATGTAGACTAGATTAGATGATCTTTAGAAGAAAATTGCGTATTTATTGTAGTAAGTTATAATATTTACTTACTTATTTGCAGTTGCAGACTCTCTCTGTTCCTTGGGATGAGTGTTGTCCATCATCATCTCCTTGTTAGTTGTTCTGGGTGAGTCCAATAAACTGGAGAGTAGGTGTTGCAACTATGTTGAGATTCACAGCCCAACTGGTACATGGACAGCCCAAAGATTTAAGTCTCTTGGACATACACCTATCAAGTCTAGTAGTAACTATAGATTGAAATAGAAGAGGCAGAAAAGCCATGTGTAGGGAAATCACAAATGATAAACCATTACTTTTTGTCATTCAAGTTTACTAATGAGATTAGATGAAAGTAAACATTCATAATACTATGGAAAATATTTTGATTCTGGCCATGATGAAATGATATGTATTAGATTTACCCTCCCTCTAAAATAATTATAAAACTGAAAAATACATATGAAGCAATTATTTTTAAACATTGGACAGATAGCACAGAAGAGTGATCCTTGTGAAAATAGAAGTACATGATTCATGGTGGTTTTCTTCCCCAGAACTATCACCAAATCAACACACAGGAAAGTGAAGCCTAAACACAGAGCTGCGGTTTTTCTGGGTAGACGATAAAGAAATCAGATTTAGGGTTATAGATGTTATTGGAATTTGTGGGTTAAGATACCATAGAAGGGGAACTCTGCAGAAAAAGGAGTACAAGAATATTTATGAAAGACTTCCCAGTGCTCAATCTGGTCAGAATCTATAAGTTGGATGGTTGTTGTTTGGCAGTGTATGGGGTGAAGGTGATGCATGATGTGATTGGGTCAATGGTGCTGGAGTAAAAGTGTGAGTGGGGTTGGCAGGGTGGGTTAGGCTATCCATGGAGCTGGGGGAAGGGCTGCAAGAAAGAACAGGTGAACATTGGGGAGGTTGAGGACTGTGGTTGACAATACAGTTGTGGGAATGTTCTTTTGGCATCTATGGCAATGGAGGGTCACTGGTGCAGGGTGTCATGTGGGGAATGTTTGGGAAAGGGTGCACCTGGGGCATGCTTCTATGGAATATGAATGTGTCTTATTGTCATAGAGTGTTATCTCAGTGGGTGGAGACCCACTCAACAACCTAGAAAATATTAAATTCCCATTCAGGGAGTGGCAAGAATCTCTAGAGTACATAAGCAGTGCCTAATAAAGGAAACCAGACCAACAAACCAAGCCTTTGATATTAATGCTTGCACTTATGAACCTTATACTTGTAAATTTGAAACTTAACCTAATAATAACTATTGCCTAAAGGTTACCTCCTGAAAACCTCCTTGTTACTCAAATGTGGACTTTCTCTAAGCCAAACTCAACAAATAAACTCACTACTTTTTCCCCAATGTAGGACATGACTCCTGAGGATGAGCCTCCCTGGCTCATTTGGAAATAGAACTTGACCAAAAGGGGGAAACATTAAAAACAAAAAAGTTTTTATGGCTAGGAGATTTTAAAGTGAGTCAGGAGGTCATTTCAGAGGTTACACTTAATCATGTCTCAGGTAGATCT
The DNA here is from genome assembly GCA_026826555.1 of Tolypeutes matacus. Taxonomy (NCBI): domain Eukaryota; kingdom Metazoa; phylum Chordata; class Mammalia; order Cingulata; family Chlamyphoridae; genus Tolypeutes; species Tolypeutes matacus. The sequence goes on from JAKSZT010053887.1 coordinate 86,333,862, forward strand.
CACTAACTGCCACAATACACAAGCCTCAAGAAGGGGTGCTCCCAAGAGCCCCAAAGACATCCAGACACTATAGGCAGGGCACAAAACCTCATGAAATCAGCATCCCATTGGTAAGTCTTATCTTGGAATATATGATAAACTATTTCTCCAATGTAAAACTTATCAGTCATAACTTCCCTACACCTAATTCTTTTACCCCTTTTATTAGAAACTATAATTAGCACTACATCTATTAAATATATGTCCCAGAGACTTAAGTCTTTGGTCTGTTCATATGCCAATCGAACCCGGAATCTCAGCAGAGTTGCAGCCAACACCTATTCTCCAGTTCATCGGACTCACTGAGGACAACTAACAAAATGATAATGATGGACATCCCTCATTCCAAAAAATGAAGAGTACCTACAACTGCAAGCAAAATAGTTCCTTTTATCTTCCCCATAAGATCTAAGCTCCTCTCAAAGCAGAACAGCTATCACCATCCCCAAATCCTCAAGATTGAGTGATGAAAAAACATAAGAGGGGAATGCAACCATAGACCAAAGTAGATTTGTTATAGTAGTAATGAAAAAACTTGTAACATTGATATAAAGATAGTGGTTACCAGAGGTTGTGAGGGGAATGGGAGGAAGGAATAGGTGGAACATAGGGCATTGTAGAGCATTGGAATTATTCTGCATGATATTACAATGATGGATACAGGCCATTATACACTTTGTCATAACCTATATAGCTTTACTGTGCAAAGTATAAACCTAATGTAAACTATAGACCTTGGTTAGTAGCAATACTTAAATATTGGTTCATCAATTGTAACAAATGTGCCACACGAATGTAAGATGTTATTCATAGGGAAAATGTGGAAGGGGGAGAGAGTGGGTCATATGAGAATCCCCTGTACTTTCAATGTAACTTTTCTGTAATCTAAAACTACTTTAAAAATAAACTTTCTTTTATATGAAAAAAAAAAAAAAGAATATTTATCAAAGTCCCCTTGAGTGTTTGACAGAAAACTAAACTAGGCAAGCTTAGGTAAAAAACCATGACTCCTTGTAGAGTATAAATACGGTGCAGTTTTGAGCTGAATAGAGATTCCGATGTCAACCTTTGCTGGAAGATGTTGAAGTTCTGGACAGTCAGATTGAAGAGGCCTTGCTGAACAACCTGCATGTACATTGAGAACTCAGAAAGACCATGCCTGAAAATTTGGGATACTCTAGTCTAGTAGAGCAGCATAAACAAAGCTTAAAAATAAATTTGGACAGGGTAAATCTGATACAACAATAAAACAACTTTCTGACAGAACAAAATTCACACTCCTTATAAGAAGACATTTTTCAAATTTCAACAAAGTAAGTTCTACAGTATCCCGTATGGAATAGAAAAAAAATAAAAACTCAACATGTGAATAGACAAGGAAATATGATGCATAAGTAGGAGTGAAAATAACTGATAGAAAAAGACTTAGAGATTATATAAAAGTTGAGAACAGGGGATGAAGCCTTTAAAACAGCCATTATAAACATGTTCAGGGATTTGAAAGAAAATATAATCATAATGAGTGAACAGATGAGGAATATTAGCAGAAAAAAATTGAGAGTATAAAAATAGAAACATTGATAATTTAGATCTAAATACAGTACCTGAGGGGGGAAATCACTGGATAGCCTTACAGCAAATTTGGCACCCAGAAGAAAAGATCATTGAATCGAAGACAAAGTAAAAGAAATTTTACAAATTAAGTACAAAGAGAAAAAGTATTTAATATAGCAACAGAGGCTTAGTTATCTGTCTGACAATATAGATCAGTCTAAATGCAGGTAATTGGAGTTCCAGAAGTAGAGGAGATTGGGGTGAAAAAATGTTTAAAGAAATGATACCAAAAAGTATAAGAATCAATAGAGAAATCAATAAAATAAAAAGTGAGTTCTTTCAAATGGTCACTACAATTGATAAACCCCTTGCTAAACTGATAACAGAAAAGAAACACAAAAGAAATAAAGAAAAGGAAAAGGAGAGAAAGAGAGAAAACACAAATCACTATGGTCAGGAATCAAAGAGGGAACATCACTATATATGTTAAAATAAGAATTTAAAAAAATACAAAACTTTATATGAATATATTTGAGAAACTGGAAAGACAAATTTTCCACAATTTTCTCAATAAAATATAGAAAATCTGAATAGAATAGTCCTATTTCCATAAATGAAATTAAATTAATAATTAAAACTTTCACATAAGTAAAAATCCAAGCCCAGATGGCTTCATTCCTCAATTCAATGAAACATATAAGTTAAGAACAATACTAAACTTATACCATGTCTTTCAAAATCAGAGTTGAAGGGAACATTTCCCTATGAGGACATTATAAGTCGAATACCAGAGCTAGACAAAGATAATATAAGAAAATAAAATTATGGATGAATAACCCTCATAAATTTAGATGAATATATTTTCACAAAATACTAGCAAAATGATGATAATATTGAATAAGTGTTTATTCCAGTTTGCAGGTTTATTACCATTTGAAAATTATTCAATGTAACCCACACATTAAAAGAATAAAGAAGAAAAATCATATGATCATCTCAATAAATGCAGAAAAATAATTAAGAAAATTCAGTCTACAATCATGATTAATGAAAAATATTCCTAGCAAACTAGGAATAGAAGGGAACTTCAACTTTAAAAAAGATGTCTATGAAAAATTAACAACTAACATTATATTTTATGGTAAGAAACTGAATTCCTTTCCCCAAAGATCAGTAACAAAGTAAACTTGTGTGCTCTCCAATCTTCAATATTCTATTGGAAGTAGAAAAATTATAAAAGGCATAAATATTGGAAATGGAGAAACAATACTGTATCTAATAATAGATAACATGACTGTGCATACAATTTCCTAAAACGTCTACTTTCAAAACTGCTAGAATAGTAAGTGAATTTACTAAGATCATGGGATTCAAGGTCAAGATGCAAAGTCAATTGTATGTCTATAAACTAGCTATGAATAATTGGAAAATAAAATTTACAATACATTATTCTTTATTATAGCATCAAAATATATAAACACACACACACATATATATAACAAAAATCCTAATTTCTACACTGGAAGCTAAAAGAAAAATTGTTGTTCAGAGTAATAATAAAATAATTTAAGGAATAAAGAGTTATATCGTGTCCATGGATTGGAAGACTCAAAATTGTTAAAACTCCACTGTTTCCTAAAACAATTCACTAATGATTTTACTCAATTCCATTCAAAATTCTAGTAGGCTTTATTTTAAGGCACTGCCAAGTTGAGTTTAAATATTTATGGGAATATACAGAAGCTAGAATTTCTCATGCAGTCTTGAAAAATAGTTCATTCAAGGACTTACACTATTTATATTTAAGATTTTTCATAAAATTATAAAAAGCAATAAAATAGATTTATGGAATGGAATAGAGAGTCCAGAAATTAAAAAAATATAAATCTAACCAACTGGGGGAAAGATAAAAATTTCAACAAATGGTTTTAGAATAATTGGGAATTCCCATGAAAGGAAAAAAAGAACCTTGACTTTTATGATACATCATACAGAAAAATTAATAAAGATGGATTTTAGATCTCAACATGAAAGTTAAGACCATAAAAATTCTAGAAAATAACAAAGTATAAATTTATAATTTGGGGTGTACAAAGATAAGGACATAGAAAGCAAAGAGTATAAAGAAAGAATGATAAATTAGTCTTTGTTAAAATAAAAATTTCTGCTTATTAAACCAAAAACAATTAAGAAAACAAATAGCTAAGCTATGGAAGGAAGTAGTATTACTAAAACATATGTGTGGTATAGAACTTTTATCTAAAATATATAAAGAAGTAGTAAATCTCATTAATTAAAAAAAAAGCAGTTAAAAAGTGGATGAAAGTCAAACCAAAACTGCACAGTGGAAGATATAGAAATGATAAATGAGCACATGAAAAGTGGGTCTTTTCATTAGTGTCTAGTTCCTGGCTCCTGACACAAACATCACAGAATGGGTTGCCTTAATAATAGGGATTTATTGATTCATGGTTTCAGAGGCTAGAAAGCTTGTTTCCTCTGGGAATCGACATCTTCTGGCTGCCTGTCGATTTTGGGGGTTCCTTGGATTTTCTGTCACATGACATGGTCACCTCCTTTCTGTTCTAGACTCTGTTGACTTCCAGATTCTGCTCCTTAATGTGGCTTTCTTCCTCCTAGAGCCTCAAGTAATAGGACTGAGGCCCAACCTCATTCAGTGTCTCCACACTGTAACATCTTCCAAAGGTCCTATTTACTATGGGTTCACACCCACCAGAATGGATTAAGATTAAGAATATGTTTCCCTACCCGGCAGGGTACATAATTCAATCTACTACACTTAGTTATCAGGGAAATGCAATCAAAACTGCCATGAGATATAATTGCACACAGTCTAGGAAGGCTGAAATTAGAAAAGAATGATCCTAACAAGTTTAGCAAGGATGTGGAGGAACTGGACTTCTCATACACTGTTGGTGAAAATATAAAATCATACTAATTCTTTTGGAAAACTAATTGGTAATTTTCAAATAAATTTGAAAATCCATCTACTCTATGATCCTGCAATTTCACTCCTATGTATTTACCCAAGAGACATGAATATCACCACAAAAAGACATTCACAAATATCCACAGCCTCTTTATTCATAGTAGGCCAAACCCGATAATCTAAATATCCAACAACTGGAGAATGGATAAACAGTGTGGCATATCATACAATGGAATTCTACTTAGCAATATAAAGGAATGAACCACATGGATGAATCTTAAAAATATTCAGAATAAAAGAAGCCATACACTAAAGAGTACATACTGAGGATTTCATTTACATGAATTTCTAGAACAGGAAAAACTAAAGTATGGCAATAGAAATTGGAACAGTGGCTGCCTCTATATAGGGGCAAAAATACTTACTGGAAAGAGTTAGAGGGAATGTTTGGAACAATGAAAGGATCCTTTGGGTTGACAAAACTCATCAACTTGTACTTGTAAAATTTGAGTATTACACTGTATGAAAATTGTTTCTTAAAATTAATCTGAACATGCAAAGGAACATATACATCTACACAGTGTCATGACTAAATTCATAAATATTAACCCTGGAAGAGACCATAATATATACTACATTTCAAAAAAAATTATTAACTGTTGAGTTTTCCTTCAAATGAAAACATATTTATAAACACAACCTGTAAAAGCGGCATTAAAATCAGAGCGCTTGGGGTGAAAAAAATCCACTCTACTCTTTTCCACCCAACTTTGAGACAACTGTGGAAAACCTTTAGGCACCCAATCTAGCCTCATGTAGAATTGAGAAATGGCTAAATTAGGGCTTTGAAAACTGAGACTGTAGCTTGAAATGTCTGCTCTGCACTGAATATGACATTGTCCTAGGCAAATTCCAAGTTGTACCTCAAGATTAATGTTATAGGATAACACCCCCACAATCAGGTTACAGAGAGAGAATATTTTTGTAGACCAGACACAATCCCCTGAGCCTGAAGTAGGGCAAAGCTCTTCCTGGTAAAATGGTTTTGATGTACGAGAGGGATTCGAAAGGTGAGATTGTCTCCATTGTTTGTTTTGATGGTGGAGGGGGCCACATGGAATGGAATGGGAGTAGCCTGTAGGAGCTGGAGCTGCCTCTGGCTGACATGAACTAAATTCTGACAATAACCTGAATAAGGTTGGAAGTGGATTTTACCCCATAACCTCTAGAAAAGCACTTGGTCTCCCTGGCATCTAGATTTTAGCTTTGTAAGAGCCTGATCAGAGAATCCAGTTATGCTATGATGGGACTTCTGACCTACAGAACTGTGAGCTAATAAATGGGTATGGTTACTGGCCCTTAAATTTGTGTTATTATCAACAATAGCAAACTACCACAGAGATCTTTGATATAGTATGTCACCATTCAGTTTTTCTCACCAGTAGAATGAGAATAATAATAGCGCTTCTTTCATAAGTTTATTTGAGGATTAAATAAAATAATTAAAGTAAAGCACTTAAGTGAGTATTCAATAAATGTTAGCTGGCTTCTCATTGTGTTGTTTTAAGGAAGATTCAGTAAAGCAATAACTACAAAGTACTCAGCATATTGCCTTGTATCTAATAACATAATAATGATGTTTTCAATATGATGTTTGTTTCATTTGAAAAAAAAAAAGAAAGTGGTATCTCTTTAGACTGCTTAGTATTCCATATAGCTTTTCCTTTGAGACATTTTAGTTTTGGCTGAAAATTAATAGCTGGGATATTATAGCCTTGAAGCAAGACTGTTTCTTTCTCTAGCCTCCAAAGTATGGGTTATTAACATGTAGCACTTTTTCTACAGGGAGGACAAGGCTATCTTAGCAACTTTCCCCTCCAAAGAAAATATTAGATCAGAAACAAAATTGTGCATCATACATTTTGAGTTCCGATACCTACCTCCGTACTTAGGATTCATCTATTCCTCATAAAAACAATCACAATCATATACTGAAATAAAAAATCAGATCCTGGTTTTATTACATTGACAGTCTAGGGTAGCATTGTTTTACAATAAGCCCAAGGAATGTAACTGAAGGACTTTCCATATGAACAGAATATTTGGTATCAAGTGTCAAATCTCTTAAGAGAAGATACACAGTGGATCATGATTCAGAGAAACATTTTTTTTTTAAATGCATATTTCATTTAGGGAAATCAGGGCATGGATTCTCTGGGTTATTATTCTTAAGAATTCAAATGTAACAGCTTATTTGGAGGTCAAACACAGCTGAATAAATTTGAGTTTTTGATTTAAAAAAAATACTATTACATTAAGACTCATGATTGAGTTAATTCACACTATCTCTCTAATTCAAGCACACATTTCAATGTCACTTTCTGCCACCTTACAATAACAAAACATCTGCATAATGGCCTATAACATTACATGGTGTATTACAATTAGAAATGTGCTGAAGTGGTGGATTGGGATTTTATTTACGATCCATGAAACAATAGATTCTATAAGCCTCTCATGAAAACTTAATAGCTCAAGGAAATAAAATAAATATTTGTGTACAACAATTACGTTTTAAATGAGATTATCAATAGAGAAACTTCTCTCAGAAAAGCTAAAAAGTTGAAATATCAGTATTAAAAGAAACCCATTACTAGTTGGCTGGACGTCTTTATTATTGGAGAGGTAAAGAATGACAAAGAATTATGAAAAATACATCATGCTTCCTAAGTTAATATAATATCTATGACTGAGTAAAATTTCTCCTAATTGCCTCTAAAATTAAGTTTCTGTAGGCTGTGATGAGAGCAAATAGATTTCAAGACCTTGAATTTTTTAAGAATGTCAGAAGATATTTTGCTATGCTGCTATAAAAACAGACATGTTTGAGTAGTAGCAATTCATGAACTGTTCTAATAGGAGCCATCAAAGTTATCCCCCCAAAATCTCCATGAGTAAGAGCAAATAATTACAGTTCACGAACAACATGTACTTCGTTTCCAGATTACAAGTAATTGTAAACACATTTAAATTAGTTTATTTTGCAAGCATAATCTCATATTCATGAAGATAGTTTAATCATTTATACCTGATGTGTGAAAAAATTATGATGTCTAATCATTCACCCAGATTTCTTGAAGTTTACTCGGCTATGGGAAAAACAGTGTCAAACCAGACAAAAAGCTTCCATTTAACTTTTAGAAATATTGAGAATCAAAATAAAGCAATTTTCAACAAATTCTTCAAGTTATATGATGACTATATTTATTATAGAAAAGTCCAGCATATTTTATTACATTTGAAAATTTATCCATGAATTTCTATGTTACTGTACCCAAAGAAATTTGCTCTAGTGCTCTAAAAGCTGGATTTGTAAAACTGTGGCAATTCCTCTAATTTTTTTATGCCATTAAATAGTTCAAATTAATTTCATTGTAATCAGTGATTGTGTTGAAATTAAAATCTTTTAGACTGTTTTGTATTCATGATAATTGTATTCAAAATATATTTCCGCAGGAGATTTATCTGCTATCTATTTTGGTACTGACTGCTGGATTTTTCTGAGAGTCAGCTTAGGTTTCCTCCGAGCTAGCCTAAAGAGACACAGGAATCCTGGTAGTCCCTTGATTAAACATGCATCATTTGTAGTGATTTTCCACATGATTATCCCAAATAGCCATGGAAGAGCACAAAGCTGTCAATCAACAGACAATGGAAAGAGGTCAGTCCCACAGTACTATCTGTTGGCGAGGAGGACCACACTGTCCATTTGTCTGCAATGTGGTTTTTAAAGATATGTAATCATCATGTTATTAGTGTCCTGTTTTCAGAGAGAACAGTGAGGCCACAGAAAGGTGTCTGGATTTGGATATATAACCCAAGAAAAAGGGACAATTTTTCATTACCCAAAATAATACTTTAGAGGAATATTGCTGGACAAGTAGCAGATTTGAACTAGCCATCTAATAATCTGAATTTTTAAAACTTCTTTTTCAGGACTTTATATAGCATAATGGTAAAATTATTTTATATTACTAAAAATTGTGCAATGATTTTACAGGGAAGAAACATCTTTCTGACTTTGGAGAACAAAGACAGGAGAAAGGCATGAAAAAGAAGGAAAGGAAGAAAGGAAGAATGAAAGAAGGAAAAAAGAGAAAAAGAAATAGGAAGGAAGGAAAGAAGAAAGAAGAAAAGAGTTGGAATCATTTAACTACTTCAAGATTTCTTATGAGCATGTAGGAAACATAGATATTGCAACTATCTCATGGTACCATTAATCTAAAAATGTGTCAATGTCTGCAGGAAAATGTGTTAATGTATGGGAAACCAGCCACATTCTTCACAGTCACATCCGGCATTATGTTTAAGGCTTTGGTCGTAGGCAATGTCTTCTACAGTTTGCATACCTGTATTTGAAGTTTCAGAAGGATGTCATTTTTCTCTGTAATGTGAGTGGGTTGGTGGTAAAGAGGAGCTACTCTTTTACAGTAAAGAATAAAACTTTCACTAAGTGCTTCCAGGACCAGTGACTTTGCAATGACTAGGTTTCTGTACTTAAGATGTCTAGTACTTACACTTCAGAAATGAATGTCCTTTAGAAAATGCTGAAATCTCATCTCAGGCACAGCAATTACTTCATCTTTTCATTGCTAACCACATAACGAAATAAAAAGCATCAGTACACATAATTTTAGTGATAGAAAAGATAACCAAGAATTTGACGCAGAACTTATAAACGTAAATAAATTAGATCACTCTATTTAAAATTCAGCTTTCCCTTCTACTCCCATTCCTGATTTCTGTCATCTTGTTTTATGTATTCATTATATATAACAAAATACATGATTTACTTACTTTGCCTATGGTTTATTGTTTATCTTTTCAGCTAGAATGCATCTCCCTGAGAAATTTATTTGTGCAATGATGGGTTACATATAGATCAATGACTCAAGGCTACATGGCTAACCAGAATCCGATTATGGTGAACAGTTGCAAAAAATGCGTAAGACTTGTCTTTTTAGTATTGTTTCTTAGTGAGATACAGGTCCCCTCAGGTATACTATATATCAAAAAGTCATTCTTCAAAAATTTATTTTTCATTGATGTGAACATTATTCACCACTGTGCATTCAGCCCCAACACAATGTCTAACACAGAATAGTTCCTCAATAAATACTTGTTAAATGAATAAATACCAAAGACTTTAAAAGCAATGTAGATAGCATGTGATTGATGGAATAAGTGAAAAATATACGCAGTGAATTTAATAATTAATCAAAAAGGGAGATAATCCAGAGTGGTTTGGAAAGCCTTCATTGGAGAAGTAAAAATTTTCAAGAATAAGTTTTCTATAAAACTTTAAGTAAACTTCTGTGATTATGCCATATCTCTGCATCTACCTGAACTGTTGGTTACTTAGTATTTGTTGTTAATTGACCCAAAGTTTTGCTTAAGTAAACATATAAAAATCAGTTCTATGACTGGAGGGCTGATATCACTTCTCTTCATTATGAGGTAAGAGTAAAATAGACATGCATGGTAAACAAAATTCATCTATTAAATTCTAGCTATACACCATTTCAAAAATCCTGAGCTTAAGGGAGATTAGCAGGTGTTAGAGCTATGCTAAAAACAAACTAAGGCCAAACTTGACATAGCTTGACACAGGGGATCACAATGTGAGTGAATGCTATATAATTTTCTTTGTTCCTCATAATAGTCCCTTATGTGCAACCTCAAATCATCTTGCCTTCTGCCAAAGTGTGCATGCCTGTATTTCAGGAATAAAGCAGCTACTGTCAAGAACAGTGAAGTATTATGCTGAGGATAAAACATTTATTGACCTCCTATTACATGCCAAGCATTTTGCCAAGTACTTTATGTCCATTAGTTCTGTAATCCATTTATTTTATTTTATTATCTTTTTAAAATTTGCAATCCATTTTTGACCCTATAGTATTGCTTGGTGGGTATAGCCAAATATACAGATTCTCTGCAATTGAATCATTTTGTGATAAGTATGATAAAAGCAATGAATTGAGATCGTTTACACTTTTATTTTATTTCATAATTTAAGCCCTATTTAATTTTAAATAGATTACACAATCACGTTTTAAAATTCTATTTATTTATTTATTTTTATTTTTTTAATATTTCTTTGTTTTTCTTTTTTAATTTTTAAGATTTATTTATTATTTAGTTCTACCCCACTCCCCACCCCCTGTTGTTTTGCACTCGCTGTCTGCTCTCTGTATCCATTTGCTGTGTGTTCTGTGTCTACTTGTCTTCTCTTTAGGCGGCACCAGGAACCGATCCTGGGACCTTCTGGAGTGGGAGAGAGGCACTCAATCTCCTGTGCCACCTCAGCTCCCTGGTCTGCTGTGTCTTATTGTCTCTTCTCTGTGTCTTTTTTTGTTGCATCATCTTGCTGCACTAGGTCTCTGCATGGGCCAGGACTTCCACATGGGCCAGCACTCTGTGGAGGCCAGCTCTCCACTCAGGCCAGCTTGCCTTCACCTGGAGGCCCTGGGAATCGAACCTTGGACCTTCTATATGGTAGACGGGAGCTCAATCGCTTCAGCCACATCCGCTTCCCTAAAATTCTATTTATTTTAAAAATAAGTTATATATTCACATGGTACAAAATTGTCCAAAAGTTTTCCTTGATTCAATATATGATATATATTGAAATATAATGAAATTCTCTCTCTTGTCTCTGTGTCCCCATTATTCAATTTTCCCCAAATATTAGTGATTGTTTTACACAGATGGTAGCATATAATACAAGTTTGGTAACTTGCTTGAGTCATGTAACAGTTTAGCTTGGCAATCATTTCCTTTCAATACATTAGGAATTTTCTTGTTTTTTTTTTTTTTTTTTTTTTTTAATACTCTTATAGTGTCCCACTAAATAAATGTACCACAATTTCTATTACCATTTCTCTATCAATGGATCATTTATTGTTTCTAGCCTTAAGTTATTTTCAATGGTGCAATAAATGCTTTTTATATTTTGCTCATTTTTTATTATATCTATAGAATAATTTCCCATAATTATGATTCCACAATTATAAGTTTTATATATATATATATCCTATATATATATAGGCAGATGTCAATTTTTCCATCCATTCACTGTATTTTCCCCTGATTTGAAATATGAACTTTTTTGATATACTAAATTCTTACATATATTTGTGTCTAAATATAGACTTTCTATTTAATTTAATATGTATAATCAGAGAGCTATCGTGACCAGCATTTAAAATTTGTATTAGCTTTATAGTATGACTTAATATTGGGGTATCTAATTCTCCCTTAATACTCTTCTTTTTCTGAAATTTTCTGGCTATTTTTCCATATAAAATTTGGGGTCAGCATGACTATCATTTTTTTCCCTTAAAATATAATGAGATGACATTAACCTTTGGGATATCAAGGTGTCATTTGATATTGACTTTTGTTAATCAAGAACAATATATCCATTTTTATTTGTTAAACATGTCTTCTTTTGTGTCCCTCAGTAGTGTTTATCACTTTCTTCCTATAGTTATTGCATATATCTTTAGTTACTTCCTAGGAATTTTAAAAATAAATCTTCTCTTCTATTGATCTTATCAATGGAGACTTTCCCTTCCATTATATATCCTAAATATTTGACATTTGTCTCAACACTATTTAAAGTAAATCGCTATAATTTCACCTTTAAAAATCATTTAAATGGAATTTTTTTTTTTTTTTTTTTTTTAGTTTTTTGGATTAAATTGTGTCCCTCAAAATAGGGGTGTTGAAGTCCTAACCCTCAGTACCTTGGAATGAGATCTTATTGGATAGGGTCATTTCAGATGGAATTAGTTAAACTAAAATGATGCCCAAACTAGATTAGTGTGAGCCCTTATACAGTATGACTGGTTTTCTCATAAGAAGATTGAGATTTGGGCTAGAATGCCATGTGACTATTGAAGCAGAGGACACCATGGATTGTCAGCAAACCACCAGAAGCTAGAAGAGGCATGAGAGATTCTCCTGTACATGTTTAGGAGGAAGTGTAGCCCTGCAGGCACATTGGTTTCAGACTTCTGCCCTCCAGACCTGTGAGACATAAAGTTTCTGTTGTTTTAAGCTATCCAGTTTTGGTACTTTGTTAAGGCAGCCCTAGGAAACTTAGATATATAGTAGCTAGTTTTTCTTTTGGTTTTCTTTCACTTAACAAAATGATTTTGAGATTCACCCATGTTATACAGTGTCTCGCTAGTTCCTTCCTTCTTATGGCTGGATTGGATTCTATAGTATGGATGTACCAACGTTTGCTTATCCATTCAGCGGTGATGATGGGTATTTGTTTCCAGTTTTTTATTATTATGAACAAAGTTGCTGTGAAAATTCAAACACAAGTATTTGTATGAACATTATCTTTTCAATCCTCTTGGTTAAATATCTAGGAATGTAATTGTTGACTCATACAGTAGGTAATGTTTACTTTTTTAGATACTGTTTTTAAAAATGGTTCTCCTGTTTTGCAATCCTACCATAGATGTATGAAAGTATCAGTTGCTTAGCATCCTTGTCACCATTTGATTTTGCCTGTCTTTTAAATTTTAGTCATTCTAGTAGGCATATAATGGTACCCCATGTTGGCTTTAGTTTGCATTTCCATAATGACTAATGAGGTTTAGTGTCTTCTCATGTGCTTACTTGCCATTTAAATATTTTATTTGATGACGTGATGTGACCAAGAATGATTTCAAGATCATCTTGAAATTCAGTATTAAGAGCAGGATCCCATATAAATGCACTCATAAATTCTGGTTGAATTTTGGACTTTCTTGTGATAGGCCAAAACATTATTTTATAAACACTAAACAGAAAATGTTCACCTTATGCCAAACACATTTATAATGCTAAAAATTGCTAAGTTTTAATGATGCTATTTTTACCATAGTATTATGGATTGAGTTTAACTTTATATGATTTCACATTAGAAAGGACCCTCTGGTTAATGGCATGACCATTAGTTTCATATCTCTGCCACTGTCACTGTCACTCACTGTAGTACTTTACTGAATGGAATACCTGGTAAGAATAATAATCTTCAGTGTAGTTTACCATTCTAATCCTTATGTTTTCTTTTAAATGTTCCTATAAATTTAATGATACTAAAACTATTCTTAGATAAATTGAATAGGAACTAAAGAACTAGTATACCTTTACTCACTCCAATTTAAAATACCCATGTAAAATATTTGAACCATGATTAAAATGCCTACAATAATTCTGGATATGTAATTCAATCAGCCAGACAAAATACATTTTAGATGCTCTTCTATTTTAGAAATTCATGAAAGAACATTTATAGAGCATAATTTTTAGACAGAATTTAATAATTCTGTAAGCATGTATAATATTGAGGACCATTATATATTGTTTCTTATTATCAAAGGGTTTGGATATACTTAAATCTTTGCCTCTTAATCAGAAAATCACTAAAGTAGAACAGTTATTTTACTTTTTAAGCAATCAAGAACATGACAGATCAAAGGTTCCAAAGCTAGTTCAACTACATGATCCAGATATCCAAATACCAGGTCATTCTCCAGTTAGCCAAAGGATCTGAGATTAGTCATTCTATCTGGTTTTAGATTTTTCATTTGTACATGATTGACTTCGATTATTAGAGACACTTTAAGGCACCATTCAATCCTAAAGCCCCATAGTTAGCATTATATCTTTTAAGAGTGGATTTCTCTCCCCACCTCTCTCTTTACCCCCTCAAATAATTTGCACACATTATTTCCCATTATGTAGTGTGTATTTCCTTTAAAAAAGGACACAGTACAATGGTCAAAATCATGAAATATACAAATTACAGTACTATTACCTAATCCATAATTCGTATTCAAATGTTGCCAATTGTTCTAATAGTGTCTTCTGTAACTTTCTTTCTGACCTGGATTCAATGAATTTAATTCTCATTTCTCTTCAGTCTCCTTTAATCTGCAATACTTCTTCAGACTTATTTTCGTTCTTGACCTTGACATTTTTGAAGTGTTCAAGGCAGTTATTTTCAGAAAGTTCTTGAATTTAAGTTTGTTTGATGTTTCACTATGGTTAGATTCTGGTTCTATATTTTTGGCAGGAGTACCACAGAAGTAATGCTGTCCAACTCTGACCTTTGCCATGCCTTTTATCTTTGAGACCCCCACCCACCAAGGGGCAGGGCTCAACACCTTATTAACATGGCCCAATCAAATCCTTAATCATAACTTAATCAAACCCAGATGAACAGACCTGCTTACTGCTCCAGTTATCATTTCTCACCATTTGTCTCTTCTAGTAACTCTCTAAGCATCTAACATACATAACACATTTTAATTCCCCAAACCTGACTTGCCTCTAAATGTCTGCACGCATTATAGCCTCATTCTAGGGCACTGTCCCCACTAGCCACGTCCTGTATCTGCCTGTGTAGACATTGGATTTCCCCTTTGCTGTTAACTTTTTTGGGGAAGTGTCCACTAATTTTCCAAGTCTTACTTATTTACCTACTTCTGGGCACTCACTTAACACCTTGATGTCCCCCCTTCAAAGTATGTGCCATATTATCCACCTGTTCTACCAGATTTTAAGCACTGTGTGTGCAAAACCCATACCTTTTTTTTTGTTGTTGTTCACTAGAGTGTCTCAAGAGCCTAGTACAGTGTGACATATAAAAATCATCAGATTAATGCATGAATAAATGAATATATGCAAACCCTTTTGTTTTCTCCCCCTTGCTTTCTTTTAAGCTTATCAATACCCTACTTGCAGTTCTCCAAATGGATTACATACTCTACTACTTCTGTGCCTTTGCATATGTCATTTTTTTCTGCCTGAAACCTGGGACTCTTGGGTTTCTCCAATATGTACTGCCACATCCTCTTCTGGGCTCATAGCACTATGCTTATTTCCAGCACTTGTCACCTCCTCTAGACTGTGCCTTGTTTAGCATGTTTTTATTTAGTAAACTGAGCAAAGTAGTTGAAAAATGGCAGGTCAATAAACATTTGTTGACCAAATGTGAGAAAAGGCATGGTGATACTCATAAATTTCCAGGGAGCCTGGTGAGAAAAAAAAACATTTTTGCACTGTTCTATATGTAAAAGCATTTAGGAGGAAGCAAATCTGGTATGCTTCTGGAAGAGCACAGAATCTAGTGTGGCTGAAATACAAAGAGTGAGGGGAAGATTGGTGAGGTATGAAATCTTAGAAGCAATTGTAGCCAGCACATACATAAGCATTTGAGTCATTGTCAAGGCTTTGGCTTTAACCCTGAGTGAAATGGGAATAATGGAAAGGATTTTGAGCTATATTTTGCAAGTAGGCTGATAATAAACTATAGGACGCAAGGATAGAAACAGAAAACCACTTAAGATACCCTGGTAATAATTCAGATGAGAGACGATTCCCTAGATGTGTTACGGAAGAGACGGTGAGAAGTGGTTGGAGTCTGGAACTGTTTTGACAGGAGAGCCAACAGGTTTGCTGTCTAGTAGGTGGTAGGGATGTGAATGAATGGAATGACTAACTTTGAGGTGTGTTTTCTATTTGTTTAAATAATACATCTTTCCAAATATAATTAACTTAGTTTGTAGACAACCCCGCATTTAACATGGATGCTTTAAGTAACTTGATGATTCTGGAGTCAGATATATATTTTAGAACTGAAGGCAATATCTTGAAAAGACAAGAATTAGAACACTTGGAAGTGATGAAAAGGGAAATTTTATTTGGTGTGTTATAGAAATATGTGTACATACAGGACCTCATTTTACTGAGGAAAAAAATGGAGAAATAAGATGGAAAATATTTAGGAAAACTATTTTAAAGAATCAACTGCAATGCCAAATCTTTTACTACTTAAAGGAATTTGTAATATGGTAAAAACAAGGAAAAATACTATTTAACAAAATAACTCAAGGAAAACATTTGTAGATAACCGAAGAAACTGTATGTCTACTATTTGCATGAAGCATAAAAAATTAGCTTCAACTATTGAAAGAATACTTTTACTTGAGAAAAGAAATATTACATAATTCAAGGATTTATTCCTCTGAAATAAATATGTATAAACCTCATCATAGAAAATCTTCCAAAGAAAACTGATTAAGTAGTAAATAGAATTAATTTGGTGTATGATGAAATATGTACTTAATAAAATATATACTGACATTTTATTTATATAATAAAAAATAGTAATACATTCTTGGAAGAATTTTATTATTTTTTTGCATGAATTTTGTTAAAATTCTTTTTATACCAGAGACTTTAGTTTCCCTGAAAAATTTATTTAGATAAAATATTTTTACTTTTGCTCAATTTGTAACAGAGATTTAAATTTATTTATTAAAACTTATCTTTTATAACCTAAAATATGATTAGAGTAGGAGTTTTTAATCATTGATTTCCTCTTTAATCTATTTCTTGTACCTCTCTACCTTGCAGTTTGGGTTCTCTATGATTTTTTTTTAACCTTTTTTGACATTTTGTACAATTAAATCATAAATGCATTCAGAGGATAAAGAAGAAAAACAACTCTTGTTTTGAATGGAAGTGCCAGATGTTAAGAATAGTTCTGCTGCCAAAAGAAATGACATAGCATATTTTACAGCCCCAAATCTTATAGAAAACTGTATATTTCTTTTTCTTGTGACATAAAACATCAGAATTTCTCTTTCTACTTTCCCTTTATTTTTCAAACAATCATAGCATTAAGGATTGAAACACAATAATACATTTGTACTTAGCAGGTGTTTATGTAATGAAAATTATACAGATATTCATTACAAATCACGTTTTTTCATATAGTGCATTAAATATGGGAAAATATATTCTTTTTTTTCAAATTCACTTTAGGGTAGTACTGTAATTTCATCCAAAGATTATGTAAGCATAAAAAATGACAGAGAACATTTGGTTTGGTTGTGGCATTAGAAGTACAAGATAGAATTACAAATTTTTGCATAGTTTTGCAGTAAATTTAAATGTTTAAAAATATCAGTTTCTAGCTAGTTTAATCTATAAAAAGGAACTTTGTTTCTCATTTATTAGTCAATATCTATAAACTTCACATTCTGCCATCCCAACATTTTCTATCATTCTTATTCTTCCTATAATCCCTAGTTTATCAGTAGAAAATTCAGCTATAACTCACCTGAATGTGAATTCATATGGAAATATTGACTTAATTTTGAAAAGGAATAATGAAAATATCATAACCCTTTTTGTAATTTCTTTAAAGCACAGCAAAATGTTCTGTATTAAACACTGATAAACACTTGCACAATTCAGTTCAACATGCATTTATTGAACAAATCTACTCTAGCTTTAAGTATTGCAAAAGATATAGAAATGAATACAACATTCCCTTTCCTCAATACCCTTATAGGTTAGTGGGGAGATACATCGAATTATTACAATAAAATGAAGAAAATTATATAAGAGAGGTAGAGCTTTTACATCCATCAAACCTCAGAGGTACATGTGGAATGGATGTTTGAGAAGTTGCTCAAGGATAACTTTTCCAGGATAATATCATTTTGATATTGGAAAGTTCAGACCAAGAAGTCTGGAAAATAGAAGTTAATCTGTGAAACTGCAAGGAAATAATCTATCCCATTCACCTCTATGAACAGAAAAGAGTGAATGCTCTTGCGAGGATGTAGCTCAAGCAACTGGGCACCCGCCTCCCACATGGGCAGTCCCAGGTTCAGTTACCAGTTCCTCCTAAAGAAGATGAGCAGACACCTCAATGAGAAGACATTGCAAACAGCAGATGCAGCAGCTGCCACAACCAGCAGGCGATGCAGTCAGCAGGGAGCAGAAGTGGCTCAAGTGGTTGGGTATTTGCCTCCCACATGGGAATTCCCAGGTTTGGTTCCTGGTGCCTCATAGAAGATGAGAAGACAGATGAGTGAGCTGTCGGGGGTGGGGGAGGGGGATATAAAAAATAAAGAGTGAATGAAATTAGGAATAGAGATACAGGAAAAAGTAACGTGAAGAATTTACACTAGCTATTCTACCCAAGAGGTCCCCTTAGGTAATACCTCAGACTTCCAACAGTAGAGATGGGAGAGTAGATTTTACATAAATGAAGTTTTCTGTGGATTCATCAAGGTGTTTTTTGTAGGAAAAAGTGTCCTTGTCATTGAAGATAGTGTTTCAAAAAAGTTATAGAGGAGGGGATTTAACGTGCAAAGAACAATTTTAATATGAACATGGATCATGAAAAAGCAGGTCTGGTTTTTACCCACATATAAGGTAAGCATATCATACTAATAAAAATAACTCTGGAATTTTAATCTGGGACAAGAAAAGGGAGAGTTTTAAAAATCAGAAATAAAATTTACATTTACTTTAGCTCAAATTAAGTCAATTATTAAGAAATAATTGAAGGGTTTTTTTTTTTTTTTTTTTTAGAACAAATATGAGGGTGGTTTTGGAAGCTTACCTCTGAATGCAGTGCATAGGATGGATTGGAGAAGGGGATTTATTAGAAGGCAGAGACCAACCATGAAATTCATGTAATGGGACTATGAGAAAGTTATGAGGTATTGCACAGTGGTTAAGAAGATGGCAATGGGCTGTAGGAAATGGCAGCATCTGGTTGGGTCAGGGTTGGATGGAAGGGTCAGGGAAAGAATGATTTGATGCATTTTATTCCAGGTGCTTGGGAGAAAGTGCCATTAGTAAAAATAAGACAACAAGGAATAGGGACTGTTTGAAAGAAATGGGGAGGGTAGAGAAAGATGATAATTTTTCTTAAGGTACTATAAATTTGAAGTGCGAGGAGGCTCTACAGGTAAGATATCCATCATGTAGTTCGATCTGCAGATCTGTAATGCAAAAGAGAAGAGTGGAGAATATACTTTAGAATTTACCAGTAAAGAATTAATTGTCAAAAGCTAGTGGTTCTCAAACTTGTTTGAGTGCTATTAAAATGTATTTATCTTGATCACATCCCACACCAATTAAATCAGAACCACTGATTGTGGGGTGGGAGTTAGGAATCAGTGTTTTTTCCCCAAACATATATTATGCTTATTATCTAATTGTGTTTTCCTCTTTTTTTCCTATTTGACATTTTTAGGGGGGGATGAATTTCTAACCCATGGAAAAGCTGAAAGAACAATACAATGAAAATCGGTGAAAACCCATAACACTCTAATTTTACTATTAATATATTTTTGCACTAGCACCATCTCTCTCTTTCTACACACACACTTTTTTTTCTCCGAAATAAGGTTGAATACATCATAATGCTTTATCTCTAAATACTTCAGTGAAAACCTCGCAAGAATAAGGACATTTTTTCTACAGACCCATGACACCATTATCGCACCAAAGAAAATTAGCATAATTCAATAAATATCTTTCAGTATACAATCCTCAAATTTCCCTTTTTGTCTGAAAAATATCTTTATAACTGTGAGATAATGTATTCTAGTTTGCATGGGACAATCCCTGTGTTTGCCTCTTTTCCTGATGGAATGACACTCATCATATTTGAAGATGTACTAGTTTGGATGATATCTTAAAAATTATAAAATTTTTCCTATCCAGGATGCATTTACTTTTCAATCGGGCTTTTGGATGTCTTTAATACCTTCCAATCTAGAAGATTCTCCTCAGTATTGCAAAGAAGCTCTCTGATATTATAATCTGTATTTAGGGTTTAGAATCCTTGTTATGAGCTATGGAAATATATTATGACAACAAGGAAAAGAGAAAAGAATAAAAAACAGAATTTAAGAGAATGTCTTCAAAATTTACAGCACACTCAAGTAGAAATAGATTTCACTAACGAAGAATCCTTCAAGGGTTCTTCTTATCCAAACTGTTTCCAATCTAGACATCATAATCTGGGACAACTCAAGCTATCTCTATATAAACCAAATTTCTCTGAGATTTATAAGCATATGGATACATATGAGGCAACACTAGTAAAAACTCAAATTTTATTGGCTTTGATCCTCACCTTTAAAACACAGAACCCCCAAAAATCTGCAATATATTTAATTCTTTCCAAATATTGCTGGGAGTTCCCACTCTTGCTGTTTTAGCTGCTGCCTCCCTGGGCACCAAAATCTTTGGCTGTCACAAGGTGTTGCTTTGCATATGTGGTGGCCACGACCACTGTTCTGATAATGCTCCTCTTGCATCCTCAGTGCTTCTATGGTTTGCAGTGCCATGCTTGCTGGCTACTGTTGGCCAATACTTTATGGAGAACAGCTCTCTCTTATTTGTGTTACAGACTGTAAGAGAGGCCCCAAGCCTAAAATGTTTGTGACCCTAGTGTTTTGCAGAACTGTAAGAAATTGCTAAGATTTCACTTTCTGCCCCTGACTTGTAAGAGACCAACCAGAGAGATAAATTCTATTTTAAAGCCAGAAACATCCTCTCCCCTCTGCTCTGAAGACTATGACTTTATCATTAGCTAAAACTCAAGTGTTTGGCCTGTTCTCCTGGAGATTTGGATAATCAGTCTAGATCCATATCCCTTGCCTTACACAGTCTGGGGTAGATTGGATGGCATGGTGAATTTATACCTCAAGACTTCTATGCTAAGTTCTATGTCTTACTCTTGGAGTTGCTCAAAGTACATTTGGAATCAGAGCATATGTACATTTAACTTTCTCCAACTCAACTATAGTCTCTGGCCTTCCACTCCATGTATATATGTTCCAGAGTGTGGAGGGAAGAGAACACATGATTATGCTTTTGTGTGGTTGGACTTAGTTCTTTTAAGAATCCTTAGGGTGTGAGTTTTTCTCTATGCTAGAGTAACTTACGTTTAAAGATCCTTTACTCTGTTTTATGGGTGATTTAAGGAATTTCCAAGATAAAATTTTACCATACCATATGTTTATCTTATATGTTGACCTCAGAACTTAATTATGTAAAAAGAAATAACTTGTTCTGGTCCTGGGTCTGTTTGCCCTTAGATCCATTTCTTACCCTTTCCCTGCTCTGCTAACAAGAGGGCTGATCTCTGCACATTGCATTTCTATAAGTTCCTGGGTTAGCTCTTTGTCCATCAGGGTTTGTCTACTGGGAGATTCTGTCAGAGTTTAAATGACAGATAGAAAGGAGAATTTCAGAGTATTTTTCCTGCTGTCTCTGCCTCACCTGGTATTTCTGGCAGTGGTCATGTCTCTTATGTATCTCCAGGTCCTGCCAGACAGCTCCACTGGGGTTTCAGACTATTCTGAATTAATAACCTGTGTCCCTGGGTTCTGGAAATACCTCTTGTTACCTCTGTCCCTTCAGCCCAGGGCAGAGAGCAATTGTTGGTGGTGATAATACCTGAATTGCCCCACCTTCCTCTGGTTTGAATGTTGGTCTTTTGTTTCACCTCTGTAATTATTTTATCTCATTAAATCTCTCTGTTTATGACTCTGAATCGTTTTTATTTTTCTGATAGGACCCTGATTGATGTGCTTCTTGTTATTAAGAATTATTTCAGGTGTAAGGATTTTGAGATGGGTTTCTGGGATTGGGTTTCTCTCCTATTTGAGTGTAAAGGCAGTGATAACCTCCTTGTAGGTGGAAAATAAGATACTAGTAATACGTGGCATGCAGTGGCTTCAATTACTTAAATGAGTCCATGATTGCTTGGGATGAAGTGCCAGTCTAAGAGACGGCTATTGGAAAACAAATAGCAACTGTGCCCAACCAGGATGGAAGAAATGATGATTTCAAACCTATTGTTGGAATGGCCACTTCTGACAGTTTCAAAGAGCTTACAGGCAGAAAATTATATACTCTGGGCTTTGAATTCTTTGTTCAAGTCATGGTTAGAGAACCAGCGAGATGTTATGGACCTTTTAAAAAAATATCTAATCTGTAATAGCTGGGAAAACATGGCTGAGGATAAAGCCCCAAATCCAATGGTACAAATTGTAGAATTATAATTAAATTTGATTATACAAACCTGAAAAGTGTCTTATGTTAAGGCTGGACATGTGAAGAAGCAAATCCTTATGAAATGGAATTGTTACATCAAGTTGGTCCTTCACAGAACCTGAAGGCACAAGTAAATAACATGAAAAGATGGCTCATACTTTAATGACACCAACATCTGCTCCTCCATTAACCTACAACTATGGCCTCATGTGGACTTTCTATGACCAGCTGATGCAGGAAAAAAGGACTATGCTTGGTTTAATAGAATCTGCACTATATGTAGGTGCAGGCTGGAAATGGACTGCTACCAATTTATAGTCCCAGACAGGGGTGATTCTGAAGCATCGTGGTGAAGATCAGTGTTTCCAGGGCTGACATTTTGGACAATATATCTGTTTATCCATTTTGTATGGAAGGAGAGAGATGGCTTGTGGTAAAGTTCTATACTGATTCAGAAACAAGGACTAATAATTTGTTTTTTTGCCCACTGGTCATAGACGGAAAGAACAAGATTATAAGAGTGATAAATATTAATGACACCTCATGACCACTTCTAGAGCAAAGGACTGCAGCATTTCTGCATGTTTTTGTTATGTATATGTGTTAATTAATGATTTCTTCCCCCTTATTATTTTTCATACGACTTTTTAATTCTAGCCATCTTAGTGTGTGTGAAATGGTGTCACACTGTGGTTTTTTAAATCTTATTTAAAAATTTTTTTTTTCTAAACAAATCAATTCTATTGATACATAGTAATAAAACATAAATCCATCCAAAGTGTACAATAAATGGTATTTAGTTTAATCACATAGTTGTACATTCATGACTTCAATAATTTTTAGAGCATTTTTATTATTCTGATCATAATAATACAACAAAAACCAAACAAAATGCATCATCTCTCAAACACTCTTTGCTTCTCCTGTTGTACATAGCAGCTATTCTGTTTCCTTTTTGCTAGTAAATGTGTATTTAAATTTTGTAAAAACTGTCTTATATATGCAATATCACCCGTATTTGTATTTTACATGAGGTTTCTCTATGTTATACAGTCCCATGTTACATTCTTTGGCTTTCTTCTAGTAAAATTCATGACCTCAGACTTACTCTTTCAATCACTGTCATACCCATATAATAGCTCTGCTAGTTTCACACACTATGATGTGCTTTCACCATTTCTATTCATTTCCAAAGATTTACAACAAACCTTTTTACGAATTCTTCACAGATTAACCCTCAGCTTTCCATTCTCTACCCGTCCTCTATTTTCTCCCCAGGTTTATCCATGTTGTCATTTGGTTCATGACTTCATTTCTTCTTACTGCTGCATAATATTCCATTGTGTGTATATACAACAATTTGTTTATCCATTCATCAGTTGATGGACACCTGGATTGTTTCCAACTTTTGGCAATCATGAATAATGCTGCTATGAACATCGGTGTGCAGTTATCTATTCGTCACTGTTCTCAGTTCTCCCGAGTATATTCCTGGTAATTGTATTGCCAGGTCACATGGCAATCCTATATTCAGCTTCCTTAGGAACTGCCAAACAGTCCTCCACGGTGGCTGTACCATTCTACATTGCCACCAACAGTGAATAAACATTCCTATCTCTCCACATCCTCTACAACATTTACAGTTTTCTGACTTTTTAATAGTGGCCAGTCTAATAGGTATGAAATAATATCTTACTATAGTTTTGATTTGCATTTCCCTAATTGCTAGAGATGTTGAACATTTTTTTCATGTGTTCATTTGTATTTCTTCTTTGGACAACTGTCTTCTCAAGTCTTTTGCCCATTTTTAAAATCAGGTAGTTTGTCTTTTTACTCTTGAATTGTATGATCTCTTTATATATCATGGTTATTAAACCCTAATTAGATACGTGATTGCCAAATATTTTCTCCCATTAAGTTGGCTGCATTTTCACCCTTTTGACAAAGTCTTTTGAGGTGCAAAAGCATTTAATTTTGAGGAGGTCCCTTATATTTATTTTTTCTTTTGTTGCTCATGCTTTGGGTGTAGTTTTTAAGAAACTACCACCTACCACAAGATCTTGAAGATGTTTTCCTACATTTTCTTTTAGGAGTTTTATAATTGTCACTTTTATATTTAGGTCTTTGATCCATTTTGAGTTAATTTTTATATATGATGTGAGATAGGGGTCCTCTTTCTTTCTTTTGGATATAGTTATGCAGTTCTCCCTGCACCATTTGTTGAACTGACTGTTCTGGCCCAGCTGGGAGGCTTGAAAGTCTTTTCAAAATTCACTTGAATGTAGGGAGGAGGGTCTATTTCTGAGTTCTTGATTCCATTCCATTGGTCAATCTGTCTGATTTTATGCCAGTACCATGCTGTTTTTACCGCTGTAGCTAAGTAATATGCTTTAAAGTCAGGAAGTGAGAGTCCCCCAACTTCATTCTTCTTTTTAAAGACATTTTTGGCTATTTGGGGCCCCTTATCTTCCCAAATAAATTTTATTAGTGGCTTTTCAATTCCTGAAAATTAGGCTCTTGGGATTTTGATTAGGATTGTATTGAATCTGTGAATGAGTTTGGGTAGGATTGACGTATTAATGATATTTAGTCTTTCAATCCATGAACATGGAATGTCCTTCCATTTATTTGTCTTTTTTTGGTTTCTTTTAGCAATGTTTTGTAGTTTTATGAATACAGGTCCTTTATGTCCTTGGTTAAGTGTATTCCTAAATATTTGGTTCTTTTAGTCACTATTATAAATTAAATATATTTTTTTCTGATTTCCTCCTCAGACTGCACATCAGTAGCCTATAGAAATGCTATTGATTTTTGTGTACTAATCTTGTATCCTGCCATTTTGCTGAACTCATCTATTAGTTCTAGGAATTTTGTATTTATATTTTGTAAAAAACAGTCTTATATATGCAATATCACCCATATTCATGTTTTACATGAGGTTTACTATCTTATACATTTCCATGTTACAGTTTTTAGCTTTCCTTCTAGTAATATACATGACCTTACACTTTCCTTTTAAAACCACTGTCCTACACATGCAATAGCACTATGAGTTGCAAACACCATGATATGCTTTAAAAATTTCTATTCATTTCCAAAGACTTACAAAAAAACTTCTTAATAATTATGCACAGATTAACCCTCAGCTTTCCATTCTCTACCCTCCTTCTGTTTTCTGGTGACCTATATTCTAATTATTAACTCCATGAGTTTACACAGTATATTTAGTTCATAACAGTGCAATTACAGTATTTGTCCTTTTGTGTCTGGCTTGTTTCACTCAACACAATGTCCTCCAGGTTCATCCATGTTGTCATATGCTTCATGACTTCATATCTTCTTATTGCTGCATAATATTCCATCATGTGTTTACACCACAATTTGTTTATCCATTCCTCAGTAGATGGACACCTGGGTTATTTCCAACTTTTGGCAACACCCCAGATGTCCATCAGCTGATGCACACAAAACTACTGTTTTGGGGTGCAATGCTCTATAGATGTCTGTTAGGTCCAGTTCAATTGTCATATTATTCAAGCTCTCTTTCTTTATTTTCCTCTGTCCAGATGTTCTATCCAAAATTGAGAGTGGTATATTTAAATCTCCAACTATTATTATAGAGACGTTTATTTTTCCCTTCAGTTTTGCCAGTGTGTGCCTCATTTATTTTGAGGCTTTCAGGTTATGTACATAAATATTTAGTATAGTCATTTCTTCTTGGTTAATTGACCCTTTTATTAATATATAATGACTTCTTCATCCTTTATAACAGTTTTACATTTGAAATCTATTTTGTCCAATATTAGTATTGCTACTCCACACTTTTTTGGTTACTATTTGCATAGAATAGTTTTTTCCAACCTTTCACAACCACAACCTGGTTGTGTCCTCACGTCTGAGGTGGGACTCTTGTGTACAACATATAGACAGCTCATACTTTTAAAATTCATTCTATCAGTCTATGTCTTTTGATTGGGGTGTTTAATCCATTAACATTCAATGTTATTACTGTAAAGGCATTACTTACTTCATCCATTTTGTTCATGGGCTCTCTGTTGTCATATCATTCTACTGTCTGCCTTCTTATTTTTTAGTTTACCCTTCCTAATAATCCTCATTTCTAAACTCTTATCCAAATTTCTCACCATTCTTTTTTCTTTTCAGGCTGCAGTGCTCATTTTAGTATCTCTTGTAAGTCTGGTCTTTTGGTAATGTATTCTATCAGTTTTTGTTTATATGTGAAGACTTTGAACTCACCCTCATTTTTGAAGGACAGTTTTTCCAGATACAGAATTCTTGGCTGGCAGTTTTTCTCTTTCAGTACATTAAATATGTCATACTACTTTCTTCTCACCTCCATGGTTTTTGGCCAATTTCTCTCTTGTCTATTTTTTTTTCCACAGCTTTTCTTTGATAGTCAGTTCAACTTAATTTAAGTGTTTAAAACTGACTGATTTAAGTTTTCAAAATCGGGCTGGGGCTCACTAGTGGGGTGCAGATTTTCTCCCAGGGGTTGGAAACACAGCATGGAGAACAGTTTTTGCAATTTCCAAACAGGCCAGCAGATGGCGTTCGTCAGAGCACCTTTCCACATAGGTGTTTCAGTTTGGGCTTTTAGTGTTCCTGTGCTGAATGTCCATATCAGAGATC
Source organism: Tolypeutes matacus (assembly GCA_026826555.1). Taxonomy (NCBI): domain Eukaryota; kingdom Metazoa; phylum Chordata; class Mammalia; order Cingulata; family Chlamyphoridae; genus Tolypeutes; species Tolypeutes matacus. Next base: position 86,360,998 of record JAKSZT010053887.1, read on the forward strand.
AAAGCAGGCTCTGCTGGCTGAATTCACTGAAGAAAAGCACCCCATTCTTCCCTCCCTTTTCCCTTGAAACATCTGACAGAGAGGAAGACGTATGTTCTCCTTTCAGTTGGTTGCAGTGAGCCAGTGGTTTTACCCCAGCTTAATATCTTGGGGATGGGGGAGGGGAGCCCTTCCTGGACACCATGGGGGCATGGTAACTCCTGTTTGTCATTTCAGCTTCTTCATCTCTCTGTCCCTCACCCTCCTGGGAGTTGTGTAGCACTGTCCTTGTCTGCTGTCCCCCAAAGCAGGTCCCTAGACAGCTTTTGGCTCTTTCTCCATTGTTTTTATGAGATCATTCAGCTCTGCCTGTTAGTCCATCACCATCTTCCCACAATCCTCTTTTTCTCTTTTTTAATGTAAGGATTGTGAGCTATAAATTTCCCTCTCAGCACTGCTTTTGCGGTGTCTCATAGGTTTTGATATGTTGTGTTCTCATTTTCATTCATCTGAAGATATTTGTTGAATTCTCTTGCAATTTCTTCTTTGACCCACTGATTATTTAAGAGTGTGTTGTTTAATCTCCATATATTTAAGAATTTTCCCTTTTTACATCAATTATTGATTTCCAGCTTCATTCCAATATGATCAGAGAAAGTGTTTTGTATAATTTTAATCTTTTTAAATTTATTGAGTCTTGTCCTGTGATCCAACATTTGGTCTATCCTGGTGTGGCAGTTTGATGTAATTATGAATTCCAAAAATATAATTGAATCATGCTTGTAAACTGATCTGTTAATCTGGGCATGATTAGTTTAGGATTAGGGCATTGAGCCCCACCCCTTGGTGGGTGGGGAATTGAATATAAAAGGCAAGGCAAAGGACAGTTGAAGCAGTCTTTTGAGAAGCAGTCTTTTGAGAAGAAATTTTGATGTTGGAAAGAAGGCCCCAGGAGAAGAGAAGCAAGCCGTTCACCTGATCGTCTACAGCTGACCTTGTGGAGGAAACAGGAGTTAAGCCCGGAGAGAAATGCAGCCCCAGGAAGAGAGGAACCCCAGAAGCCTGAACTCTGGCAAACGCCAGCAGCAGTCTTGCTCTAACACGTGGCAATGGACTGTGGTGAGAGAAGAAACTTAATGCTTTATGGCCTGGTATTTGTGGACTTCTACCCCAAATAAATACCCTTTATAAAGACCAACCCATTTTTGGTATTTTACATTAGCACCCCTTTGGCTGACTAATACACCTGGTGAAGGATCCATAAGCACTTGAAGAGAATGTATATCCTTCTGTTTTAGGGTGCAATGTTCTTTCTATATTTGTCTGTTAGAACTAGTTCATTTATCATATTATTCAAGTTTTCTGTTTCTTTATTTGTCCTTTGTCCAGATGTTCTATCCAGTACTGAAGTCTCCAACTATTATTTTAGAGACATTTATTTCTTCCTTCAGTTTTGCCACTATAGTTCATGTATCTGGGGGCACTCAGGTTAGATGCATAAATGTTTAGTATAGTTATTTCTTCTTGGTGAATTGCCATTTTTATTAATATATAATGAGCTTTTCCATCCTTTTTTAAAGTTTTGCATTTAAAATCTATGTTTTCTGATATTAGTATCACTACTCCAGCTCTCTTTTTCCAACCTTTCATTTTTAATTTTGTTGTGTCCTTACATGTGAGTTGAGTCTCTTGTAGACAGCAGATAGATGGCTCATATTATTTTTTATTCACTTTATCGGTCTATGTCTTTTGATTGGGGAGTTCAAGCCATTAACATTCAATATTATTACTGTAAAGGCATTACCTACTTCATCCATTTTGACCTTTGTTTTCTGTTGTCATATTATATTATTGTCAGTCTTTTTACCCTTTAATTTTCCCGTCCTAATAATCTTTATTTCTATACTCTTCTCCAAGTCTCTTGCCCTTGTTTTTCCTTTCATGCCACAGCACTCTCTTTGGTATCTCTTGTAATTCTGATCTTTGGATAAAATATTCTATCAGTTTTTGTTTTTCCGTGAAGCCTTTGAAATCACTCTCATTTTTCTGTTTTTTTTTTTTTTCCCATTGCTTGTATATTCTTTTTTAAAATATATTTTTTATACTTTTAAAAGATACTTAGATTACATAAATGTTACATAAAAATAAAGGGGATTCCCATATGCCCAACTCCCTACACCTCCCACTTTTTCCCACATTAACAACATTCTTCAGTAGTGTGGTACAGTCATTACAATTGATGAACACATTTTCAAGCATTGCCACTAAGCTGGATTATAGTTTACATTGTAGTTTACACTCTTTCCCACCCTATTTTGTAGGTTATGGCAAGATATATAATGGCCTGTATCTGTAATTGCAATGTCATTCAGGACAATTCCCAAGTCTCAAAACTGTCTTCATATTATACTTGTTTTTTCTCTCTCCCTACCCTCAGAACCTCCAGTGGCCACTGCCTCCACATCAATGATATAAGTTCTTAAATTGCTAGAGTCACAATAAGTCTATAGTAGAAAACCAGTAAATCTACTTTAGTTCATAGTTCAATCCCCAATCCTGAGGATTCCGGGATGGTGAGGCCCACTCCACCTCTAATTGAGAGGGGGCTTCAATCCCATAGGGCAGATGGATGGGACTCTCTTGCCTGAAGTTGTAGACTCTCTTGGTTCCTTGGGATGGTCGTTATCCATCATCTTCTCCTTGTTAGTTGTCCAGGGTGAGTCCAATGACCTGGGGAGTAGGTGTTGCAACTCCATTGAGATTCAGGGTCCAGCTGGTACATAGCCCAAAGATATGTCTTTTGGACATACATCTATTAACTCTAGTACTAATTATAAGTTCAAATAGAAGGGTCAGAAGAGCCATGTGCAGGAAAGCCACAACTGAGTCCAACGCTGTAACACTGGGGAGAATAAATTCCAAAGTAAGGCCCACTGACAAGCACCAAACTCCTGAGATATCTGTCCTGACTATAGTTTCTGGATGTCTCCAAAGACCCCAGGAGCCCTGCTATTTAAGGTAGTATTTACTTGGGCAATCAATGAGATCTTGCTGAGACATGCATAAGCGTAACTTCTAGAATGACTTCCTGACTCACTTTGAAGTCTCTTAGCCATATAAACTCATTTGTCTTTACTTTTCCCCCCTTTTGGTCAAGGTCTTTCTACAGTTGTATTGCTAGTTGGTGTTTGGTATAATCCCTTAGTGCCAGGGAGGCTTATCCCTGGGAGTCATGTTCCATACTGACAGGAAGGTAATGCATTTGTATACTGAGTTTGGCTTAGAGAGAGGCCACATTTGAGCAACATCAAGCTCATTTTTGAATGACAGGTTTGCCGGATACAGAATTCTTGGCTGGCAGTTTTTCTCTTTCAAGACTTTAAATACATCATACCACTTTCTTCTCACCTCCATGGTTTCTGATGAGAGGTTGGCACTCAATCTTATTGAGGTTCCCTTGTATGTGATGCTTTGTTTTCTCTTGCAGCTTTTAGAATCCTCTGTTTACCACTGATATTTGTCATTCTGATTATTAGATATCTTGGGGTAGGTCTATTTGGAGTTATTCTGTTTGATGTGTGTTGTTCTTCTTGGATATTGATATTTATGTCTTTCATAAGGGTTGGAAAATTTTCAGTCATTATTTCCTCAGATATACTTTCTGCCCCTTTTCTATCCTCTTCTCCTTCTGGGACACTGATAATGCATATGTTTGTGCATTTTACATTGTGATTCAATTTCCTGAGAACCTGTTCCATTTTTTTTCATTCTCTTCTCTTTCTGTTCTCTTGTCTTTTCCACTTCATATCTTCTGTCTTTGAAATCACTAATTCTGTCTCTGAGCAGTTCACATCTGCTCTTATGTGTCTCTAATGTATTTTTTTTTTTTGAAGAATTCCATTACATATTTATAGAACAAATGCAGACTAAATTATCAGGTTGTATATTAACTTGAAGATACAATACACAAATTCAAATATTCAGAGGGCTGTCACAGAAAAAACGAAAGGTTAATTGTTCAGTATTTCTCTTAAAGGCAGAACTTGAACTGAGGGATAAATATAAGCAACCGGCAGGCTGCAAGGATAGTTGTATTTGTCTTAATATCTTATCTTCCAATATCATGCAGTCCACACTTTTCCTTCTTCTGAAAGAAAATGTTATAACATTTCTCATTGGTGTCTTAAATAACTTGCATTTTCATGGCAATCCTTCCACTCCCAGCAATGGATGCACTCTCAGCACAGAAAAAGCCTAAAGTTAACAAACTACTTTTAAAAAAATATATTTTTATTACAGAAGTTGTGAACTGACAAAACAATCATGCACATGTATAGAAATCCCATAAACACTCCTTTACCAACACACTCCATTGTGGAAAATTTGTTACAGTTTATGAGATAATATCATCAGACTATTACCACTAACTATGGGCCATAGCATACATTTGACATATTTTTTCCATACCCCCTTTTATTAGCACAGTACATCTTTGGCATTGATGCAAGTATATTACAATATTGCTGTTAATTATAGTCCATAGGTTACATTAATTGTATTTTTTCCTTACTTATCCACATTCCCACCACCCTGCAATAGTGATGACATGTATTCATTCTATTTCACAGAAGGACATGCTTTCGTTTGTACTATTAACTACAATTCTCTTCCACTTCCAGGTTCACTGTATTATTCAGCCCCTAGATTGTCTTGCTTTCTTTCAATTAACATTTGCATTCCCTAGACGACTTCTTTTCAGCCACAATCCCATTTATAAACCATCTGCTACTCACTATAATATGTTGTCATCAACTCTATCCATTTCCACACTTTTACAGTCAAGTTAATTAATACTTCTACATATATTAAACATCAGTACTCCTTCATAGCCCTCCTTTTATCTCCTAATAATCTATATTCTAGGTTTTAACTTCATGCATTTATTCTGTCATATTTGTGAGACCATGCAATATTTGTCCTTTCGTGTCTGGCTTATTTCACATGGCATAATGTCTTCAATATTCATCCATGCTATCATATATGTCCCAATTTCATTTCTTCTTACTGCATCTTAGTATTCCATTCTAAGTTTATCCATCATTGGTTGATGGACTCTTGGGTTGTTTCCATCTCTTGGCAATTGTGAATAATGCTGCTATGAATGAACACATCATCTCCACATTCTTTCCAACATATATTGTATTTTTTAAAAAAATAATGGCCATTCTACAAGGTGTGAGATGATATCTCATTGTGGTTTTGATTGGCATTTCCCTAATAATTAGTGATACTTAACATTTTTTCATGTGTTTTTTGGCCATTTATCTTTCCTCTTTGGAGAAATGTCTATTTAAGTTTTTTCAGTCCATTTTTAAATTGGATTGCTTGCTCTATTATTTTTGAGTTGTATGAGCTCATTATATAGAATAGAAATCAAACTTTTATCAGACATGTCATTTCTAAATTTTTTTATCCTATTGACCTGGCTGTCTTTTCACCTTTTTTATGAAGTCCTTTGAATAGCAAAAGTGTTTAAGTTCAGGAGAGCCCATTAATCCATGTTTTCTTTCATTGCTCATGCCTTTGTTGTAAGGCTTAAGAATGCACTACCTACCACCCGGTCTTGAAGATGTTTTCCTACATTTTCTTTTAGGAGCTTTATGGTTACAGTTTTTATATTTAGGTCTTTGATCCATTTTGAGTTAATTTTTGTATGAAGTGTGAGATAGGGGTCCTTTTCTTTTCTTGTGGCTATGGATATCCAGTTCTCCCAGCACCATTTGTTGAATAGACTGTTCTGGCCCAGCTGCGAGGGCTTGCTGCCTTGTCAAAAATCACTTGAGGGTCTGTTTTTGAACCATCAATTTGGTTCCGTTGGTCTATGTGTCTATCTTTATGCTGTTTTTACCACTGTAGCTAGGTAATATGATTTAAAGTCTGAAAATGAGAGTCCTCCAACTTTGCTTTTCCTTTTGAAGATGTTTCTAGCTATTCTCGGCCCCTTACCCTTCCAAATAAATTTGACCATTGTGTTTTGCATTTGTTTAAAAAATGCTGGTGGAGTTTTACAGGATTGCATTGAATCTGTATTTCAGTTTGAGTAGAATTGACATGTTAATGATATTTAGTCTTCCAATCCATAATCATGGAATGTCCCTCCAATTATTTTGGTCATTTAAAAATTTCCTTTAGCAATTCATTTTAGTTTTTTGAATATTAGTGCTTTTCATTCTTGGTTAAGTTTATTCCTAAATATTTGATTCTTTTAGTCATTGTTGTCAATGGTTTTTTTCCTAACTTCATCCTCAGATTGTGCATGACTAGTGTATACAAACACAACTGATTTTTGCATATTGATCTTGTATACTGAAACTACTTAAATTGTTTAAGTTTAGGAGATCCCATTAATCCATGTTTTGTTGCAGCTTTGTTGTAGATTTTTTGGGACTTACTAGGTATAATATCAAATCATCTGTAAATAACAATATTTTACTTCTTCCTTTCCAATTTGGATGCCTTTTATTTCTTTTTCTTGCCTGGTTGCTCTAGCTAGAACCTCTAGCACTATATTGAACAATGGTCACAGTGGGTATCCTTGCTTTGTTCCCAATCTCAATGGGAAAGCTTTCAATCTTACACCATTAGTATGATGTTAGCTCTGGGTTTTTCATATATGGCCTTTATCATGCTGAGAAATTTTCCTTCAATTCCTATATTTGTAGTATTTTTTATCAAGAAAGGATGCTGTATTTTGTCAAATGCCTTTTCTGCACCAATCAACAGGTTCATGTGGTTTTTCTTCTTTGATTTATTAATGTGGTTCTTATGCTGATTGATTTTCTTGTGTTGAACCAACCTTGCATGCCTGGACTGGTATAAAACCAATTGATCATGATGAATAAATCTTTTAATGTCTTTTTAGATTCTATTAGCAAGTATATTGTTGAGTATTTTTGCATCCGTATTCATTAGGGAAACTCATTCATAGTATCTTTTTTTTTTTTAATTAATTAATTTATTTATTTATTTTTATTATGGGTAAAAATCAAAATTTTCACAATACATACAAACATTTGTAAAATGATATATAAATATATATGCATATATGTGTATTTGCTTACAAAAATGTTATTTATATATATATTTTAAGAGGTGCTTAGATTACCTAAAATATTACACGGAACCCACTGGGATTCCCATGTTGCCCACCTCCCACACCTCCTACCACATCCCACACAAACATCTCCCACAGTGTGGCCCACCCACCTCAATGAACTTACACATCCATAGTATCTTTATGTGGCTTTGGTATTATTGTGATATTGGCTTCCTAGAATGAGTTTGGTAGCATTCCTTCTTGTTCAATTTTTTGGCAGAGCTTAAGTAAGATTGTTATTTATTCCTTCTACTTGCTTTGGGATTAGTTTGCTGTTCTTTTTCTAGTTCCTTCTGGTGTGTAGTTAAGTCATTGATTTTAGCACTTTCTTCTTTTTTTAATGTAAGCATTGAGGGCTATAAATTTCCCTTTCAGCACTGCCTTCACTGCATCTGATAGGTTCTGATATATTGTGTTCTCATTTCCATTTGTCTCAAAATATTTATTGCTTTCTCTCACAATTTCTTCTTTGACTCACTGATTATTTAAGAGTGTGGTGTTTAATTGACATATATTTGTGAATTTCTCCTTTTCCACCTCCCTTTTAAAAAATATTTTTTATTTATTTTTAAAAGATATTTAGATTATATAAAATGTTACATAAAAAATGTAAGGGGTTCCCATATGCCCCACTCCCCACACTTCCCACTTTTCCCCACATTAACAACTTCTTTCATTAGTGTGTACATTCATTGCAATTGATGAACACATTTTCGAGCATTACCACTAAACATGGTAGTAATTTACATTGTAGCTTTCACTCTCTCCCACTCAATTCTGTAAGTTATGGCAGGATATATAACGGCCTGTATCTGTCATTGCAATGTTATTCAGGATAATTCCAAGTCCCCAAAATGCCCCCATATTACACCTCTTTTTCCCTCTCCCTGACTTCAGCACCTTCAGTGGCCACTCTTTCCACATCAATGATATAATTTCTTCCATTGCTAGAATCACAATAAGTCTATAGTAGAATACCAGTAAGTCCGCTGTAGTCCATATTTTATTTCCCAATTCTGAGGATTCTGGGATGATGATGCCCACTACACCTCTAATTGAGAGGGGATTTTCATCCCACATGGCTGATGGATGGGACTCTCTTGCTTGCAGTTGTAGAGTCTTTTGGTTCCTTGGTGTGGTGGTTGTCCATCCTCACCTCCTTGTTAGTTGTCCTGGGTGAGTCCAATGAACCAGAGAGTAGATGTTGTAACTCCACTGAGGCTCAGGGCCCAGCTGGCACATGGATAGCACAGAGATTCAAGTCTCTTGGACGTACATATACCAACTTCACCACCAACTATAGATTTGAATAGAAGGGATAGAAGAGGCATGTGTAGAGAAGTCACAACTGAGTCTAACTGTGTCACACTAGGAAGCACAAACTCCAAAGTAGGGCTCACTGGAAAGGCACCAAACTCTGGAGCTATCTGCCATGACTGTAGGACCTGGCTGTCTCCAGAACTCTCAGGAGCCCCACTATTTGGGGTATTATCTACTTTGGCAGTCTAGGAGATCCTGCTGAGACCTGCATAAGTGTTGCCTCTCTGATGACCTCCTGACTCACTTTGAAGTCTCTTAGCCATATAAACTCTTTTGTCTTTACCTTTTCCCCCTTTTATTCAAGGTCTTTTTCCAAGTATATCACCAGCCAATCCTTGGTAGTAATCCCTTGTGCCAGGGAGGCTCATCCCCAGGAGTCTTATCCCATGTTGGGGGGAAGGTAATGCATTTATATGCTGAGATTGGCTTAGAGAGAGGCCATATTTGAGCAATACGGAAACTCTCAGGAGTTAAATCTTAGGCACCCTACAACACTAGGCTAAGTTGCAATTTCAGGAGCAAAGGCTCATAAGCACAGACATCAATATCAAGGGCCCATCAATGGATCATCCTTCTTCACTAGTCATTGCCCTTGAACTTGAAGGATTGTTGCTGTTCCATTAGAGGATGTGGCAGAGCTCCTCAGGATGGGAATTCAATATTCATTTGGTTATTATGTGAGACTCTACCCACTGTGGCAATATCTCATGAACATTAGAACGTATTTATATACCTTATATGTATGCCCAGGTGAACTTTCTCCCATGTATCCTCCATCACTGACACCCCACACCAGTGATCTTCCCCTGTCACAGTTTAAACCCATTGTGATCCAAAACTTCTTCAAAAATGAAGCCAAGAATATCACCAAATACATTTAATAGGAAAATGAAAAAAATAATGTTAGGTTTAAACAAAAGAAATAAAATATATAATAATTTAGAAAAACTAAAACTAAACTAAAATAAAAAAATAAAAAATTGGAACATTAAAAAATAATGAAAAATGTTAAAAAAATTTTTTTTTGACGTTTTGCTTTTCATCATTGTAATATCTGTTGTCCTGTATGTACAGTGGCAATTTCTTCCATTTCTTCCCCAGTGTCTTCAAAGAAGTTTTAAGTCACAGAAAAGTCACATACAGAATATAGGGGACTCCCATATACCCAACATTCCCCCCCCCCCTTTCCCCCTTCCTGTATTAATAACCTTTTTATATGTGGATGGTACATTTGTTACAAATTGATGTATAAATATTGAAACATAGCTACTAACCATAGTCGATGGTTTACATTATGGTTTACATTTTAAACCATACCCTTTAATAAATTTTTGATGAAATTTAACATGGACTGTATCCATCATTGCAAGATAATGCAAAACACTTCCTTTGCCCCCTGATTACCCCCTCTTCCATCTATCCTATTCTTCCCTCCTCCTCCCCTCAGAGCCCACTTTGACAACTAGGTTTCAGTCCTTGAAGGACAAGATTCATAGTTACTTGTAACAACACTGAGGGCTTGACATACTGGTCTGTCCTCCCTTATTAGGAGCCACCCATGCTCTTGAGAGACACCCAGCCCTCTGTTGAGAACATTTTGGGCCTCCCTAGGATGGGAGTCCAACTCCTTCCTGCTCATTATGTGGGTCTCCACCCACTGATGCAACACACTATGACAAAATGATCCCTTGCATATTCTCTAGAAGACTGCCCCAGGTGTGCCCTATCCCAAAAGCCTCCCCTTCCAACACCCTAAACCAGTAACCCTTCCTTGTCATATTGCCAAATAAGCTTTCTCAACATTGTAGTTTCAACCATGTACCTGACAATCCCCAGTGTTCACCTGCCCCCTCCCCCAACCCTCCCTCCAGTTCCATGGACCATCGAACCCATCCTCTCCACCCTATCCTCTATCAAGCTTGCACCACCCTACCCAATAGTATCACCACACCCTTGTCATATCACTTCACTACACAACTGCTCACTTCCACCTTATCATAGATTTCGCCCATATGGGCATTAACTCACAACCTTCTTTCCCTTTCTATTTCCTGTAAACCTATCTTCCAGACTCCAACTCTCTAAGTCTGCTTGATTTGCTTATTTCATATCAGAGAGGTCATGTAATATTTGTCCTTCAATGCCTGGTTTGCTTCACTCAACATAAGGTCCTCAAGATTCTTCCATGTACCTTGTGTGTTGGTACTGTATTCCTTCTTACAGCTGAGTAATATTCCATTGTATGTATATTCCACATTTTGTTTATCTGTTCATCTGTTCCTAGGCATTTGGGTTGATTCCAACTTTTGGCAATAGTGAATAATGCTGCTATGAACATTGGTGTGCATATATATATTCGTGTCCTTGCTTTCAATTCTTCTGGGTATATACCCATCAGTGGAAGACCTATTGTTAGTTTTTTGAGGAACTGCCAAACTGTCCACAATGGCTGGACCATTCTGCATTCCCACCAGCAGAGCATGAGGGTTCTCATTCCTCCACATCCTCTCCAACACTTGCAGTCCTTGGCAATTTGGGGCCTCTTACTCTTCCAAATACATTTTGTAGTTAGTTCTTCCAATTTATTAAAAAATGCTGTGTTGATTTTTATTGGGATTGCATTAAATCGTTACATTAGTTTGGGTAGGACATACATCTTAGTGAAATTTAGTCTTGTTATCCATGAAGAAGGAATATTCTTCCATTTATTTAACTCTTCTTTGATTTCCTTTAACAGTGTTGTGTAATTTTCTGTGTATAAGTCATTTACATCTTTAGTTAAATTTATTCCTAGGTATTTGATTCTTTTAGTTACTATTGTAAATGTTATTTTTTTCTTAATATCCTCCTCAGATTGTTCATTATTGGTGTACAGAAATGCTACTGATTTCTGAGCATTGATTTTATAGCCTTTCCAATTTGGATGCCTTTTATATCTTTTTCTTGCCTCAGTGCTCAAACAAGTTCTAAGACAATGTTAAATAGGAGCAGTGATAGTGGGCATCCTTATCTTTTCCCCAATCCTAGATGGAAAGCTTTTAGGGTTCCACCATTGTATATGATGTTAGCTGTGGGTTTACCATATATACCCTTTATCACATTGAGGAAGTTTCCTTCTATTCCTATCCTTTGTAGTGTTTTTTTTTTTTTTTTTTTTTTTTTTTTTTTTTTTTAATCAGGCAAGGGTGCTGTATTTTGTCAAATGCTTTTTCTGCATCTATAGAGATGATCATGTGATTTTTTTCTTTCAATCTGTCTATGTGGTGGATTACATTGATTGATTTTCTTATGTTGAACCATTCTTGCATTCCCAGGATGAAACCCACTTGGTCATAGTGTATAATTCATTTGATATGTTGTTCAATATGATTAGCAAGTATAGTGGGGGTGGATGTGACTCAAATGGTTGGGTGTCTGTCTCCCATATGGAGGGACCTGGGTTCAATCTCCAGGACCTCCCAGTAAAATTAAAAAAATAAAATAAAAAATGATTAGCAAGTATTTTGTTGAGGATTTCAGCATCCAGGTTCATTGGAGAGATTGGTCTACAATTTTCCGTTCTTGTGGCTTTTTGTTTGGCTTTGGTATTAGGGTAATGTTGACATCATAGAATGAGTTAGGCAATGTTCCTTCTAATTCTATTTTTTGGAAGAGTTTAAGCAGGATTGGTGTTAGTTCTTTCCAGAATGTTTGGTAGAATTCACCTGTGAAGCTGTCTGGTCTTAGGTGCTTCTTAGTTGGGAAGTTTTGATGACTGATTCTATCTCTTTGCTTGTAATTGGTCTGTTGAGTTCATTAATTTCTTCTTTCATCACTTTAAGCTGCTTGGGAGTTTCTACGAATTTGTCCGTTTCTTCTAAATCATCTGTCTTGTTGGCATATAGTTTTTCAAAGTATCCTCTTATGAAACTCTTTATTTCTGTGTGATCAGTGGTGATATCCCCTTCCTCATTTCTTATTTTGTGCATTTTCATCTCTCTTTTTTTATTTGTTAGTCTAGCTAAGGGTTTGTCTATTGTATTGATCTTCCTGAAGAACCAGATTTTGGTTTTGTTTATTTTTTCCAGTGCTTTCTTATTTTCTATCCCTCTTAGTTCTGCTCTAATCTTTGTTATTTTCTCCTTTCTATTTCCTTTAGGGTTAGTTTGTTGTTCTTTTTCTAATTCCTCTAGTTGTGCAGTGAGGTCTTCAATTCTAGCTCTTTCTTCTTTTTTGATATATGTGTTTAGGGCTATGAATTTCCCTCTCAGTACAGCTTTTGCTGCATTCCATAGGTTTTGATATGTTATGTTGTCATTTCCATTCGTTTCAAGGTAGTTATTTATTTATTTTGAAATTTCCTTCTTGACCCACTGTTTATCTAAGTGTGTGTTGTTTAACTTCCATACCTTTGTGCCTAATCTGTTTCTCTGGCCCTTACTGATTTCCAGCTTTATTCCATTGTGGTCAGAGAAATTACTTTGCATATTTTCAATCTTACTGAATTTATTGAGAATTTTTCTGTGGCCTAGCATGTGGTCTATCTTGGAGAATAATCTATGTGTACTTGAGAAGAATGTATATCCCACTGCATTTGGGTATGGTGTCCTGTATATGTCTATTAGGTCCAGAGTCCCTAATGTATTATTTAAAATCATTGCTTCCTTATTGATTCTCTGTCAAGGTTTTCTGTCTAATGGTGATAATGGTGTATTAATGTCCCACAATATTATTGTAGAGGCATCTGTTTCTCCACTTAGTTTTTCCAGTGTTTGCCTTGTGTGTTTTGAGGTGCCCTGGTTAGGTGCATAAATGTTTATGATTGTTCTTTCTTCCTGAAAGATTAGCCCTTTTACTAATATATAGTGTCTATCTTTGTCTCTTACAACAGTTTTGCCCTTAAAGTCTATTTTGTCTGATATTAATATAGCTTCTTCTGCCCTTTTTTTGGTTGCTGTTTGATTGTAAAATTGTTTTCCAGCCATTCACTTTCAGTGTCCTTGAATCACTGAGTCTCAGAGGGGTTTCTTGTATACAGCATATAGGTGGGTCATATTTCATTACCCATTCTACCAATCTTTGTCTCTTTTTTTTTGGATTATCCATCATGTTCATATTTATTTTAAATTCTAACAGCCTTGTATAATAAAAACTTATTTAATCTATTCTGTTCCAAAGAAGTGTTGGTTTCTATTTGTACCCTACAGGTTCAATATTGTAAGCCTTCATAATATGTTTTTTTTTGTTTTTTTTTTTTTTTATTATTATGGGTAAAAATCAAAATTCTCACAATACATACAAACATTTGTAAAATGATATATAAATATATATGCATATATGTGTATTTGCTTACAAAAATGTTATTTATATATATATATATATACATAAATTTTAAGAGGTGCTTAGATTACCTAAAATATTACACGGAACTCACTGGGATTCCCATGTTGCCCACCTCCCACACCTCCCACCACATCCCACACAAACATCTCCCACAGTGTGGCCCACCAACTTCAATGAACTTACACATCCTGGAGCCTTGCCACCAACCATAGACCACAGTTCACACTGTAGACCACACTCTCTCCCACTCAGTTCTGAGTGGTGTGTGCTGATTTAAAATGGCCTACATCCATTGCCACAACAGTACTCAGGACAACCTCCAACTCCCAAAGAAGCCCCTGTATTTCAACTGCTCATCCCCTCCCTACCCAAAAACTGTCAAGAGGCCACTGGCTCCACCTCATTGTTATAATTTCTTACATTGCAAGAATCACCATATGTGAGCAAGAGAATACCATCAAGTACACTCTAGTCCATAGTTCTTCCCCCAATCCAGAGGCGACTGGGATGGTGATGTCCACTCCAACTCCAAGTGAGAGAGGACTTATTTCCCATGGATATGGTGGGTGGGATGATCCTGCCTGCAGATGCAGGCCCTCTCCATTCCCTGGGATGGCCATTTCCCATCGTTGTTTCCTCACCAGGTGACTTGGATTAGTCCATTGAGCTGTAGGGTAGGAGTTGCAGCTCCACCTAGATTTCATGCACACCTGGCACATAGGTAGGCAGGAGGCTCCAGTCTCTGGAAGTATACCTAAGAAACTCCAGCATCACATGTAGGTTTGAATAGAAGGGACTGGTGAACCATGTGCAGGGAGGACTTATTTGAGTCTAATTCTGTCACTCTCAGGAGCACAGATTCCAAAATAGAACCCACTGATAAGGCATCAGTCTCTGGGGCTATCCCCCCTTATATAAGACCAGGGTGTCTCTGGAGCTCTCAGGAACCTCACTGAGTGGGGTGATAGGCACTTAGATGTTCTATGAGCTCCTACTGAGGTGTGCGTAAGAGTTACCTCTGGGATGACCTCCCGACTCTCTTTGAAGTCTCTTAGCCACTTGAACTCATTTGTCTTTACCGTTTCCCCCTTTTATTCAAGGTCTTTTTCCAGTTGTGTTGCCAGTTGGCACTTGGGAAAAGTTTTCAATTAGCAATAATCGTGCCTCGGATAAACCTCATTGGCTACGATACTGCCACTGCACAAAGCTGCCAGTTGGCACTTGGTATTAATCCCTCGTTGCCAGGGAGGCTCATCCCCGGGAGTCATGTCCCACGTTGGGGGGAAGGTAATGCAATCATATGCTGAATTTGGCTTAGAGAGAGGCCACATTTGAGCAACAAGGAGGCTCTCAGGTGGCAACCCTTAGGCACCCCACAACTGCAGGCTAAGTCTCATTTACAAGAGCAAAAACTCACAAGGGTAGTCATCAATAAAAAAATATAAAAAAAACAAAAAAAAACAAAAAACAAACAAACAAAAAAAAACATCAGTGGGTCATCCTATTTTGACAGGCACTGTCCCTACACTCAGAGGACTATTGCTGCTCCCTTGGAGATTGTG
>JAKSZT010053887.1:86391336-86499504 GCA_026826555.1 Tolypeutes matacus
TCTCACTCCACGCGTGCACAGCACAGACCCCCGGGCAGGACCCCGTCCCCAATCCGCCTTGCTCTGGGAGCTTGCAGTGTGCGCCCTCCTACACCAACGCCATCTTGCCGCCTCTAATCTTTGTCTCTTGATGGTGAGTTTAGTTCATTAACATTCAGTTTTATTACTGTAAAGGAATGATTTACATTAGCCATATTTTTTGGGCTGATGTATGCCATATGTTGTTTTTAGTTCTCTCTCTCTCTTTTTTTTTTTAAGTTTTCTTAAACTCTCCTCCAACTCTCTATATCCTGCTTTCTCTTTCAACCTGCAGGGCTCCTTCCTTTAGTATTTCTTGAAGGGCATGTTTTTTATTGATATACTCTCTTATTTTCTGTTTATCTGTGAATATTTTGAATTCTCCCTCATTTTTGAATACCAGCCTCACTTGGTAGAGAATTCTTGGCTGGAAGTTTATTACTTTTAGCCCCTTGAGTATGTTATACCACTGCCTTCTTACCTCCATGGTTTCAGATGAGAGATCAGCACTTAGTTTTATTGAGCATCCTTTGTATGTGATAGTTCTCTTTTTTCTTGCTACTTTCAGTATTCTCTCTTTGTCTTGAACATTGGACTATGTGACAAGCATATGTCTTGGAGTAGACCTATTGGGATTTATACTTTTTGGGGACTGCTGCACTTCTTGAATATGTACATCCATCTCCCTCAACAGGGTTGGGAAGTTTTTAGCTATTATTTCCTCCAATATTCCCTCTGTCCCTTTTTCCTTCTCTTCTCCCTCTGGGGTGCCTATAATATGTATGTTTGTGTGTTTTGTGTTTTTGTTCAGATCCCTAAGTCCCTGCTGGATTTTTTCTATCTTTTTATCTATCTGTTCTACTATCTGTTTGATTTCAGATGTACTGTCTTCTACATTGCTAATTCTTTCCTCTGTCTGTTCAAATCTGCTGTTATGTCCTCCCAGTGTATTCTTGATTTCTTGGATTATGCCTTTCATCCTCTTCATATCTGCTACCTTTTTGTGTATGTTTACAATTTCTTCAGTATGTTCTCCCAGTGTCTTATTACTTTCCTTATTCTCTTTCTTCACTCCATTAAGTTAGTTCATGATATTTGTTTGGACAGCTCTGATTAGTTGTTTCATGTTCTGCATCTCCTCATGGTTTTTAGTTTGTTCATTGGACTGGTCCATGTCTTCCTCTTTCTTAGTATGGTTTATAATTTTTTGTTGGTGTTTATCTCCTTATCTTGATGGGTTTATTCAGTTAATTAGTTTCTCTCTCTACTCTATGGTTTTATTTAGTTACTGTTTTTTGTGTGTGTGTGGTTAGTTTTCTCTTTGACACATGGCTCCTCTTTTTCTATTTCCTTGGTGTTGTCTATATTCCCTTGAAATAAAAAGATTAGGGCCAGGTAAAAGAAAAGAGGTAATAAAAGTAAAAGGATAATAATTATAATAATAGTAACATGTAGAAGAACAACTGTAAAAAACCTAGGAAAATGAATAATTAACTCATGTAAGAAGTGCAGAGAAATAAGTATAAGAAGTGGGATACAAATAATGAAATGAATAACCAAATAGAGAAAAATATCTAGAATGAATTTAAAGGCCAGAATGATAAGAAGTGGGGGAAAGAGAAAAAAAGACAATAAGCAAAAAAGTTCAAAAAAGAAAGAAAAAAGAGAATAGAGGAGTTAGAAATAAAAACAAGAAAAATTGAAGACTAAATAAAGTGAGGTGGAATGTAAGAAAAAAAAAAAACAGAAAGCAGAAGATAGGAAGATGAATGAAGGAAAAGAAATAGTGTAGGTAGACAAAATTGGTTTACAAAAAAAGGGTAAACAAAGGAAGGGGGAAACACAGCAAACAAGAAGCAAGACAGCAGTATGGTTTTCCCTTGGGCTTTTTATCTCTTTGTTCAGTTCCCACCAGATCATTGCCTTGAAGCCTCCTGCTCTGTAGTTTCCCAGAACAGCTCACTTAGGCAGGATCTTGCCCTTTCTCAGTCGTTTTTTGCAAGACAGTTGGTGAGTGCCTGCTTAAGCCAATGTCATCTTGCTGGATCCCTCCACCTCTTTTCATTTCCAACTTTATTCCATTATGATCAGTGTAAGTGCTTTGTATCATTTTGATCTTCTTGAATTTATTGAGATCTACTTTGTGACCCAACATATGATCTATCCTGGAGAAAGATCCATGAGCACTTGAGAAGAATGTATATCTTGCTGTTTTGGTGTTAAATGTTCTGTTAATGTCTATTAGGTTTAGTCCATTTATCATATTATTCAAGCTCTCTGTTTCTTTTTTGATCCTCTGCCCAGATGTTCTACCCAATGCTGAGAGTGTTGTATTGAAGTTTCCAACTATTATTGTAGAGATATATATTTCTCCCTTCAGTTTTGCCAATGCTTGCTTCATGTATCTTGGCGCATCCTGGTTAAGATATATATTTAGGATTGTTATTTCTTCCTGATGAATTGTCTCTTTTATTAATATGTAATATCCTTCCTGTCTCTAATAACGGTTTTGATTTTAAAGTCTATTTCATCTAATATAAGTATAGCTATTCCAGCCTTTTGTTTGTTTGTTTATTGCATGTGTGGAATAACTTTTTCCAGCCTTTCACTTTCAATCTATTGGTATCCTTGGGTCTAAGGTGAGTTTCTTGTAGACAGCATTCAGATGATTCAAATTTTCTTACCCATTCTGCAAGTCGGTGTCTTTTGATTGGGGAGTTTAATCTATTAACATTCAATGTTATTACTGTACAGGAAATTCTTATTTCACCATTTGGATTTTATCTGTCATATTTTATTTTCACCACTCTTTTTACATTTTTAGTTACATTTACTGATAAAATCTTCATTTCTAGACTCTCTTCCAGCCCCTCTCTCTTATCTTTTCTTTTTAGGCTGCAGCATTCCCTTTAGTATTTCCTTTAGAGCTGGTCTCTTGGTTACAAATTCTCTTGGTTTCTGTTTATCTGTGAATATTCTAAACTTGCACTCATTTTTAAAAAATATATATTTTTTTAATTTTTAAAAGATACTTAGATTACATAAATGTTAAACAAAAAATATAAGGATTCCCATATGCCATGCTCCTAACCCCTCCCACACCCACCCATATATACAACATCCTTCATTAGTGTGGCACATTCATTGCAGTTGATTAACACATCTTGGGGCATTGCCACTGAGCATGGACCATAGTTCACATTGTAGTTTACACTTTCTCCCACACAATTTTCTCATTCATTTTTGAAAAACAATCTTGCCAGATATAAGATTCTTGTCTGACACTTTTTCCTTGCCGTATCTTAAATATATCACACTGCTGCCTTGTTGCCTCCATTGTTTCTGATTAGAAATCAGCACTTAATCTTATTGGGTATCCTTTGTATGTTAAGCCTTGTTTTTCTCTTGTTCTTCTTTGTCTTTGGCATTTGACATTCTGATTAGTATATGTCTCATAGTTGGTCTATTTGGATTTATTCAGATGGGAGTGCATTGTGCTTCTTGGATATGGATATCTATGCCCTTCAATAGGGTTGGGAAATTTTCTGCCATTATTTCTTCAAATATTCCTCCTGCCCCTTTTACTTTCTCTTTTCCTTCTAGGACACACATAGCATGTATGTTTGCATGTCTCTTGTCATAATTTAGTTCCCT
The DNA here is from genome assembly GCA_026826555.1 of Tolypeutes matacus. Lineage (NCBI taxonomy): Eukaryota > Metazoa > Chordata > Mammalia > Cingulata > Chlamyphoridae > Tolypeutes > Tolypeutes matacus. Next base: position 86,395,009 of record JAKSZT010053887.1, read on the forward strand.
GAGATCCTGTTCAATTTTTTCCATTCTTTTTTTTATGTGTTCCTTTGTATTTTCTCTTTTGGAGGCCATGTCTTTAAGCTCATTGATGTTTCTTCTGCTTCCTGAAACTGCTATTATATGCCTACAGTGTATTTTTAATTTCATTTATTGTGTCTTTCATTCCCATAGATCTGCTATTTGTCTATGTATTCTTTTAAATTCTTTGTGCTCACCCATGACTTAATATCCTTTATCTCTTTAGCCATCTCATTGAATTTATTAAGGAGCTTTGTTTGAACATCTATGACTAGCTGTCTCTACTCCTTTATGTCATCTGGAGGCTTATCTTGTTCTTTGACTGGGCCATATCTTCCTTTTTCTTGGTATGGATTTTAGTTTTTTGTTGATGTCTTGGCATCTGGCTTACTAGATGTATTTATTCTGGATGGAGTTTTTCTCTTTAAATTAGGGCTTTCTTGCCTTTTTCCATTGCTGGTTGTATAGTAGGATCCAAGGATGTAGTTGGTACTGTAATCTGTAGTAGTTGAAGCTGGCCATGTTGTTCCAGTTACTGATGAAGCTTCTTCCACATTTCTCTTCTGCCAGTGGAAGGGATAGAACTACATCTGTGTGTAAAAATCCAAGTTGTGCAGGCCAAGACTGTCTGTAGCTGTCCAGAGAGACTGATGAAGCTTCATGCACCTTCTTCCCCTGCCTGGGGTGGGTATGGAGCTGCAGGTGTGGACAGCAATCTATGCCATGAAGATTCAAAATGACCACAGATGCCCAGATATACACATAGCACTGGTCCTCCTCTTCCCCTGCCATGGGTAGGGATGGACCTTCCAGAGTGCTCAAAAATCTAATCCATTTGGGTGGAATGTTCCTGCAGTTGCCCTGAGAGGCTGAGGAAGTACTGTCCATTCTGTCCTTTACGGGTGGGGATGGAATCACCTGTGCCCAACAGTTCAGTTTGTGTAGCCTGAAAGTACCTGCTGTTGCCTGGAGATGCTAAGTAAATACTAGTTCCCTCTTATCCTATTGGGCAGGGGGGCGGGTAAGGATGGATCTACAGGCACCCAAGAGCTCAGCCTATTTGGGCCAAAATTGCCTGCTTTTGCCGGGAGAAGCTGAGGAAACACCAGCCCCCTCCTATCCTTGTAGGGGATGGGGATGGATCCACAGGTACCCAACAGTTCAGGCCCTGTAGGTTGAAAGTGCCTGCCATTGCCCAGAAAGGCTGAGGAAACACAGCTCCCCTCCCATCCTATGTAGGGGTGGAATGGAGCTACAGGTATCTGACTATTCAGTCTGCATGGTCTAAAAGCACCTGCAGTTACCTAGCGAGGCTGGGGAAATATTGCCTCCCTCTTGTCCTATTGGGAGTGGGGGTGGAGTCACAGACACCCAACAGTTGAGTTCATGCAGGCCAAAAGAGCCTGTAGTTGCCCTGACAGGTCGAGGAAGCACCAACCCCTTCCTACCCTATGGGAGGGCCAGGGATGGAGACGGAATCTAATGCAATCAATAACCAGTTTATGCAGGCTGAAAATTCTTGCAGAATTTCCTCAGCCCAGAGAGGCTGAGGAAACCTAGCTCCCTTCTTATCCTATTGAGGGGTGGGGATGTAGCTATGGGTGTCCAAGTGTCCAGTCTGTACAGATTGAAAGTGCCTGTAGTTGCCCAGAGAGGCTGAAGAAACACCCTTCCTTAGTTTCCTATTCATCCATTTCCACCACTGGTGGCAAGCACTGTCATCAGTTTCTTGTGTGTTCTTCTAGAACATCTGCATATGTACACATATACAGACAGATAGAAACACAGAGTAATCTATGATTATTTGTTTTTACCCTACATCTTGCATCTTGTTTTTTTCTGCTACAGTATATTGGAAAATTTTTTCTATCAGTACACAAGAAGCTATTACTATCCTTTTCAATTGTGGCACAATATTCTATTATACTTAACTGTTCAATATTTGGTGGACATTTCATTTGTTTCCAGTTTTTTTGCCATTGCTAACAATGCTTTGGATAATATCCTTGCATATATGTCATTTGTGTGTATGATGTGTATATGTGTGTGTATATATATATATATATGCAGAATACTTACCTAAAATTAAAATTGCCTTCTCAAAAGTAGCAAAAATTAAGAACATAACTACATCATTGGGATTAGATAGTCTAAAGTTGTAAGTGATCCAATTAACATGACTTTCTGATATTTTCAAGAAAGGAAGTATATAAATATGCAAACAGGTTGGTGCTTGCCATGAGGGATAAGGTCATAGGAATAAGGAATTGTACAGTGGTGGTAAGAAAATAATTGACATGGATAATCACAAGATTCATTTACTCAGGCTGCACAGAGGTGCAAGTAACATAAGAATCGGAGTAATGGAATAAGTCACTCTGAAATGGCTGAGGAACTGGAGGTCACACAAGGTGAATAATATGGTAAATGGAGGGTGGGAATAAAATAAGGTTAGGGAGTTCACTTTATAGTCAGAGGATAATTTCAGAATTCCAAGTTTTGTATGCCAATGATGAAGCCCATATTGTTGCAGAAATGGAATGGAGTGTAGATCACTGGAATTAAAGATGTGAAGTGGCTGAGAATCCAGTATTTGTGAGGTTATCAAGGTTGTCAGGTAAAATGCAAGATGCCCATTGATTTGAGTCTCATATAAAGAATGGATAATTTTGCATGGGACAGACTTCTACTAAAATATTATTATTCATTGTTTATCTGAAATTCACATTTAACCAGGCATCTTGACTTACTATTTCTTAAACATGGCAATCCTAGTGGTTGTCAGACAGCAGTTAAAATCACTAAAGATGATGAAAAAGCCTGGTAGAAGGGGATGATTTTGAGGCTGATACTAAAGTTATGAATGGTATATAAGCTTCAAAAAAGATGGTAGAAAACAGGTATGAAATATGGAAGGTGAAACATGGATTCTTTCAGCTTCAAATAAATAAAGGTGGTGGGTTGATAGTGGCAGAAAAATGACCTAAAAGTGTCAGTGAGGAGTGAAGAGACTGCTAATCCTGATCACTGACCCATTAGGAGTTTTGGAGTGAGGAAGAGCCAGGGATGGGTTTGAGAGTAGAGCAATCCTCACATAAGTTTTGTTAAGAAATGTCCTCAAAGAAAAATTAGGCTTCAACTAAGGCAAAGTTATGGAAAGAGCACTTGATGAAAAAATTGGAAAAAGACATAATGTAGTTGTTAAAACCATGGATTCTGAATGTGACAGAGTTATCAAATTAGCTCCACAATTTACCACCTGTGTGACCTTAGGCAAGATGCTTTAACTCTATAAAGCTCAGCTTCCTTATCTCCAATCTTAAGGTAATAATAATACCTACCTCATGAGATTGTTGTAGGGATGAAATATAGCTCAACAGAAAACAGTAATAATCTCGGTGGAAATAAAAGCAGAAGATTACAAGTGTTATGGCAGTTGACCTGTAGAGAGAAAAGAGACTGTATAGAAGAAAATGTGGTGAAGGGACAGTATTGATTAAAGAAGTGAGTCCCAATGAGAAGGAACAAAGATGGACATTGGGAAGAACTTATTTTGATTAAAAAAAAAAAAAAAGCGCTGAATAGGCACCAACTTATTATAGAAGAAGACTGTAGAAGCAACACATGATCAAATTTATACTTGAAATATTGTTTTGGTAGTGACAGACAGTATAGAATTATTGCACAATGGGAGATTTGACATTTTCTCCCCTATTTGGGTATAGGACTAGTGACAGAGCAAGTATGTTGATTGATATGTCATATGCAGTTTGCGTTCATGTTGCATAGGTCTACATCTTTAACAAATGTGTAGCAAAAGACCAACAAACCAACCAATAAACCAGAATACATTCAAACAGCAGGGTACTTTAATAGATGTTAGAAAATGAAAATTTGGTTCACTTGAATCTGGTCAGTAATTCTTTGATTCAGTTCACCTAAAATTTTTTAATCGTAACATTTTCATTAGTATTTAGAAACTTTGTAATATCATTCTGCGTTAAAGTATGAATTGTGTTTTTCACTCTCCACTTCTTCCAGAAATGCAATATTTCATCTACATTAATAAAATTAATTATGAACATTCGTTGTTCTTTTCTTTTGAAAATGATACCTACTTTTACAAAAATTAAGAAGATCCTCCCTGGGGTGAGTAATGGCACCCTTTGGTCATGTAAATCGAAGGGTCCTTCCTTCTCTTCTTCTATTCCCCTTTCCAGCGCATCTCTTGTTTTCTTTGATTGCTGTAAAAGACAATTTCTCCATTCTGACCTCTTCTGGATATGAAAACATAAATGCTGAATTACTCCAACTTAGGTAACCCTTAGGATAATTTTTTAAGCAGCAGGAAACAGGGCTATCTGGCTGAGCAGATAATGATATCAGCTGCTTCCTTCCAAAACAACAGGTGCTTTGGCATAAAAATGTATATCATCATACTGAGATGATGACATCAGTTCATACTTCAGCTTAATTATAAACTACCTCCATTAATCCTCAAATAATTAAACATTTTGCATGTGCTGCAAGGTGAAATGTAAAGTTAAAGGTGCCTGGCTGTTTATTATAGGGTTTCAACAATGTACTTCCTCTCTAACACATTTCTTTGTGTACCAACAAAATAAAATTTAAAGTGTATTTCTAAAATGTATTCCAAAAATCATTTTTTGCTTTTATAAAAAAAACATGAGAGAAGATACTCGATGAAATATAATCATTTTAAATGGTCATATGAGCTTAGACCCACCACAAAGAATGGAAATAGCTATGCTGGCTATGTATGATAAAGAATTATTGGTAAAATCATTTTAATTGAAAAATGTGGTATTTGAAGATTTGAAGCATTCTTATTAATATTTTACTTTTGTATTTGCAATAAAAAATAAATATTGAACCTAGTAGATTCTGATGGGTATTGTAAATATTAGGGAAAACAGATGTTTTGGCTAAAAAATGGAACAATGTTTTATGAAGTAAAATTTGACTCATTGCCTATGTTTTAAAAAATTAAAAATGTCCATGGAACATTTTTGTTATATTGTTAATATCATCAAACCCATAATGGAATCATAAAACATAAAACCTTTCTTGATTCAGTCCAGAAATGTAACATATAAAAGATTGCATTCTCCTTCCTTTAACTTTAAAATATAGGACTGACCTTCTTTAAAACAGATGTTACCTTTATGAGCCAGATGTGTTTCTAAGCAAATTGCTTATAAAGAATATATCCAAGGACACAGCCATTTAAGAATCAATAAATTATGCATTTGTCATTTGTTATAGTGTAAGACTAAAGCTGACATCTTTGACATGAATATAAGTGTCACAGCACATAGTAATTACATTAACAATTTAGCAGAGGTGATGTTCTGTGGGAATGAGAGAAAGTGGTTTATAAAATAATTTTTTCATAGAAGTAGTTATTCCCACAGATATTAATTATTCACCATACATCCATTAAAACGTCCACCTTCCCTAGGTTACATTACAATTGATGTAAAGTAAATTCTGTGGAGTTCCCAGGAGTGCATAGTTATCTCTTTATCATGAAGACAGCGTAACAGCTGTACGAAGTTGTTCTTAGGCAGATTATTTTTTCCACTTTTTAAAGTGTAACCAGTTAACAAGACTTTCTCTCTTGGTAGGCACATAATGATAAATTCATACCAGAAGAATTTTATTTCTTACAAGTAAAACTCAGACCGGAAATTTTCAGTGGATTTAGCTGCAACATTTGGGTGGCCATATGGAGCTCTCCGTGGCGCCACGGGGCCACGCAGCTATGAAATCTGATCCCCATCTCCCCAGTGACAGCTGGGCCTTAACACCATCAGAAAATTTTCAGACTTCTAATTTGTCATAACTACCTCCTGTGGTAAGGAAATATGTTATATACTCAGATACAAGAATTCTTAGTATTCCAAACTACAAATGGTTAATTCCTTAACTGCATTTTGTGATTCTGTGATGTGAACTCCTACATCCAAAACATATGGGGTCTTGTTAAGCTAAGGTTAGCCAATCGCCTCACCCATTCAGAAAATTATTTTTATGGAAATGTATCCAGAAAAAGATTCCATCACAGTGCGTAGAATTTAAAATACATTTAACTTTTAGCTGGTCTCAAAAAAGTCAGTTATGTCACTGAGAAGTTTCATCTGAGTTCCCTTGGTGCTTATTGGTCTATCTTAGTCTAACGACTCTTCATTGAGTAGTCGAATATTATACTCTGACTCTTAATCTCTGCTTCTTTCCACATAGTGAGGCTGAAACTGTTGTCTTACTGTGATTCTTTCAATCTATCTGCAGTTCACGGGCTTATTAAGCATCCCTCTGGCTACCCAGAGATGCAGCTGGCTTCCTACTCTCCCTTTCTGATCACTTATTCAGAGATCCTGCTTGGGAATCCCTTCACAAATATTCCCATCATAGGAAAAGCTCCTAGGATGTAGGATGTATTTTCCTCTACCGATTGTTGTTGAAGACAGAACTTTAAGAAGTAAATTCAATTTCTTCTTCTACTAGCCAAATCCTTTTGTTTGGTAACTTCTTAATGTCTCACTCCCATTATTCATTTTTTAAAAAATCACTTTTACTTGACTTTGTAAATGGATGAACTATCACAATCTTTTATTCAACATAATGAAGAAAGATTTTGTGGTGGTCTCTCCATCTTCCTGTTTGTTCATCATCACATTAACTATGGAGAGATTGGGTCAGTACTTTTTTTTTTTTTTTTTTTTTGACCATATAACAGTTTTATTACTGAAGATGTTAAGGTATTCACAAAATGCCAAGGAAAACCACTCCTTGGCTTATATTCCCTGGATATTTTTTAAATCTCAGCGCCTCTGAGGCTTGAACCTTCACTACATAATAGGAAAGAAAGCCTCTCACTCAGACTATCTCACAGTCGAGAATTATTTTTCTATTTTTTCAATGTCCCAGTATGCATTGTCCACAAAGTTTGTCTTCACTAGGACCTTGCATTTATCAGAAATTTGTCTCCACTGGACCCTGACTTGTACTTACTAAATTTCTGACTTGTTCACATGTTTAGAATTCCTTGGGCTACTTTATCCTAGCCACATCTTCACTTCAGTGTTCCCATAGAGATATGCATGAGACATTGGAGTCCTTGGTGTTAGTCTTCTCTGAGTACTGATGATAGTTAGGAAATGAGCAAAGGCAAAGGGTTGCATTAGGGAAAGCAGCAAATTAGAACTGTAAATCTAAGGTGGACAAAATCATTTTCCTCAACTGAAATAGCAGGTTGGATAATGCTTTTATAAGAGCACTGTATATTTTGTGTACACAACACACAATGTTTAACAGTTAAATTTGATTATATCTAAGAATACAAACAGATTTAGGGAAAACCCTCCAGACTATTTTCCCAAAATGATTTACATAGCCAGGAAAAAAAAAAAAAAAAAAAAAGGATGTAGGGGGCACAAATCATATAATTTGAACACAGAATAGGAAGGCATTTATTTTCATAAAACCTTGGTGGAGATGCACCCCAAGATGCATCTGGTCTCAGTGAAGAGCTGATTTTTCCTGCATCTATTGACCACAAGCAGGTCACCAAAGCTGATTGCAAAAGAGGAAATGGTGGCGGCTCATATCCTAGGACAAGCAGCAGCTCCATAGTCACCAAAGATAATGTTCACAACACAGCTTAGCGACATGGGTCCATGATAATGTATGTTTGAAAACACAGATATTGAAAGTACTTACTGAACGTGAATCAGAAATTCATGAAACTTTTGGAAAGACCACTTAAAATCTATGGAAGAGGACTGTCCCTATACAAAGGTTTCACAATCTGAACTGGCCCTTTAAAACGGCAAATAGCGTCAGAGTAACATTATAAACAAACAACTCAAATATGAAAAAACCAAACATATTACTATATTCCTGAAGACTTTTCAGGTAAGATTTTCAGAAAATCCAGGGATAGATTTTATGTCACAAAATGGTCCATATCGCCCAAAAATGTCTTTTGATTGGACGGTAAAGTAGTATTTGTTGGAAGATAAAAATTGAGATAAAGTACAGGCCATTGGGAGAGGTAAAGCTTTAATTTCTCCAATTTCTTCCAAATCAGCTTATTATTAGGGTTCTCATGGCACAGGAACAGGTGGTAGCTTTCCACAGGAGCACACTTGGGATTGATTTTGGTGATGTTCCAAGTCAGGGCGATGCCCCTGGGTCTCAGCACCCGTTTCACTTTGAGCTCAGGCTTCTGGGGAGGAAGTGTATCTCGGATTTTGTCTACTAGTTCAGGTAGTAGTGGTGGTGGTTCTGGGAGAGGTGGCAGGTGCTCAAAGGACTCAAGAATCTGGGCTGCATTCTGTGCCACTGGGGTTGTCTCTTTTGAGTTTAAAATAGCTTTCATAGGTGACTCCAGGGTGGATACTGGACTTGTTGCAGTTGGATAGACCTTCTTTTGTTAGATCAATAACAGGATCAAGTTTCTTCTTCTCTATACTCATAACTTCTGGTTCAGCATCAGGTAAGTCACTGGAATTTCTTGATGTAATTTTTCCAATATCTGTTGGATTTGATGCAATTGAAGTTTTCAAATTAGGACTTGCCACAGAAATCAACATAACATCATTGTTACTTTCAGAAACAGTCTCAACATGATCCAGTGACAAATTCATCTTTTCATTTGCTTTCTCTGGAGGTTTAGAAGGTTCAGAGTTCCTAGAAGTCATTTTTTCATTTGGACTATTAACTGACTCTTGAATCTTATCCATATTCATAGTTTCTGAACTTGCAACCTCAGAGTCTATATTACTGGATAACATGTTTGGTTCCAAACAATTCCTCTGAGATAACAATACTGTTTTGATACGTCTTTGAAGTTTTGCTATTCTTGCAAAGAGTTCATCGGCTATTGCTTCATGTTTATGCCTGCACTGTGTCTTCCCAATGCGTTCATTCAATTCTTTCAGTTTATGATCAAATATTTTGTAATTTATACTACAGATCTCCTGTCGAATCAAATGTTTGACCTGTTCCAGCAATGCTCTTTGTCTTTCCAGAGCTAGACAAATATTTTCATTAATTTGCTCTGAAGTTTTCATGCGCTTAACATTTTCTTTGTTTTCTGAAAACATCCTCTTCTTTTGATTATGGCTGTAACTATTATCAGTGTCGAACGATGAATGCCACGTTGAGTCTATACTTCCAGAAGTCGAAATGCTGGAATGACAGGTTCTACTAGAGTCTTGGTTTTTCAAAATGTTAGCAGCATGGCAGCTGGAACTGATTGAATTCACCAAATCAGGTGTTTTCTCAACAGGCATAAAACATAAAATGTCATTTTGCCTTTTAACATGTGACTCTGAATTGGAGTCTGTTTCTAAATAGGAAACTATCTTGTCACTCCTCTGATCATCCAAGGTACTGGTTGCTGCATACTTTGGAATTTGAATTATACCACTGAATACTCTAGATGGATAGTAAATGGACTTTAGATGACAATCCCCTTGATGTTGCTCAAAAAATGATCTTGTCACATTTGCCTGACATTCAAAATGATTTTCAGAAGTATTCTGTGAGTCTTTTGCTTCTTGAGGAAACAGTTTCCTAGGAGAAGCTACTGTTTTACCTGGCTTTTGGTAAGGATCCACAACTTGTTCACTGATGCATTCCAATCTAATTTTTGAACCAATGATTTCCTCTACTGGTTCTACTAAATTCTGAGGGAATACTTTACTTTTCTGTGAGCATAATGAATTTTTGCTAGAGTCCAATGAGGAAGCATCATTTTCAGAACGTGTACATTTGCTTTGTATGATACCAGCACTTAAATTCTGATTATAACTTGGAACATTATTCCCAATTGTTGTTGCTTTCAGTGCTTCAACATTCTTTGACTTAGTAAGGATCTCAACTTGCTTCCGGCAACTTGTAGGCATTGTTTTTTTGGCTTTTAATATCTTCCGGTTACTTCTATCTGGACTTGCCATCTTTCATATTTTGACGCTTCCTTTTCCTATATTCTTTTTATTCAGAATATCATTTGATCAGGAACAGTTCCAAGTTTTGTGAGACCTGAAGGCCCATGGTGATGTATGACAGTGAGGCCTACTAGCGGCAGAAAAACCAGCTTTTGCTCTGAGTCATCCAAGGTATGGAGCTGTATCATGACTAGAGCGATGCTGCGCCGCCCCCGCCGTCACCGCCGCCACTGCCAGCACGGCCAAAGCGACATCCGGGCCGGCTCGCTCGCCAGACCTTCGGCGGCCCACAACCGCCTTGCACTGGGTCAGTACTTTAAATTCATCACTAGGTACTCCAGATATTCTGTAATCAATAAACTCCAAAATCTGCCCATTTTAATTTCATAGTACTGTTCATGTAATAATATTAGCTAGCATTTATTCAGCAGTTACTATGTGCCCAGCACTATTTTAAATACTGTAAGTGAATGAACTCATTTACAACCTCATTTGAGATAGACAATGGTTATCATTTCTATTTTAGACTTTAGGAAACTGAAATAAAGTTTGGCTTAGGTCACACAGTTTATAATTAGCATAATCAGGATGTGAAGCCAGATTGTCTGGTTTGAGAGCTAGTATACACCAACTTGAACTAACTAGCACGAATTAGCCTGCTGGAACAAGCTCTGTGGCAGTTCAATGGTATCTGCTCTGGGACTCTGTGTTAACCTTATTTTTAAGATAATGGATGAGAGTAGCTCTTTCCTTTGTAGCAATAAAATACTAAAGTACATGTCCTCTCTGGGTGATTATACTTCACAGCTGTTCATACAGGTCCTGGCTATTTATCTCAACATTTTTTTCTCTCATTTCCACATTGCTTGTACTACTATCCTATAAACAGTTTGTTTGCTTGTTTGTTTATTTTTAATCCATCCAGGCTCACTGTTCCTAGTACTTATTTTCAGTATTTTATTCTTCTGGATTTAAACTTCATGCTTTAGATAAAAATCAATTTTCAAAACAAAACCTGACATTTAACTGCATGCGTCAACTATTCTTATAACCCAAACTACTCCTTCTGACTTATCCACATCAATCTAATTCTTCTGGCTTTAGCCACTTTGTGATTTATATCATTCATTATACTTTACACCATACATTAACCATTCTCTACTTCCCTTCTGCAAAGGCACCTTAAATTCTACCCATGAAGCATTAAATCATGGTTGAATTAGAGTCACTCATGGTACCTCAGCTTACCTTCCAGCACAGAAAGTACCCAGCTTTACAGATTTATTCAATTTTCCCAGAAAGTCCACATTCAACTGATTGTGGACCTTAATCACATCTACAATATACCTTCACAGCAACACCTAGGTTAGTGTTTTATTGAATAACTGAGATCTGTAAGCTAGTTAATTTGATACATCAAAAAGACCGCCAAAGTCTACCCCTTGTCAATTTAGCACCAATACACATCTTCATAAACCATCTCCAAATAAAGACATAACAGTCATACATCTGTCTAATGTGATGCATCTCTTCCATGTACAATGGAAAACAGGCTAATCTTTTCCCAGAAGAGGATGTGAAATCTTAGGGTGGTACTCACTCTCCACCTTTGGTATCCTGTAACTTGAATGCAGTGAGTTAAAGTTAACTATTTTCAATCCATTTTATGTTAGATGATAAGGGGATAAGAGAGGGAAGAAAACACACAAAAAATGTTTGCTTAATATACAGGTTAACACATTAACAAAATAAGGAAGAAATACTCATAGCTGTTACAATCTTTGTTCCTGCAACAAGTCATATAGTATAGCTCAGCTACTTTGTTCCACTACACATTCCATATGCCCTTTGCTGTCAAAGTTCTTTGCCTGGTTGAGTGATCTAAAGCTTCTTTCCTAAAGAGTCTGGGTCATTAGCAGTCCTGCAATGAATTGTGTTGTTATAGTTTTCCACTGACTTTAATCACAAGACATGGAAGTACTAAGAGACATCCTAAGGGATCTCTTGTATTCTGGGCATACTCCTCCTTACCTCTATTAAGTAGTAGCTACCCAATTTCCCTGGAATCCTAGTCTATACTGTAATTGCTTCTTTGTTGATTCAGAGGCATTAGGAGCTCAAAGTGGCCCAGTGATAAGCTCATCTTCCAGATCAATGAAATCACTGTTATGTCACCTGGTGGAAACACTCCTCCCTTTGAAACCAAGACCTCTAGACCAGCAGAGCCTCAGTTTGGAGAGACAGGAAGCAAAAAGTTTGCTACTGGATCACTAGGGGTAATAATCAGTGATGCCACTCCTTTCCAACTTTTGGATGCTAATCAGGATCATATACAGCCTCCTGGAGGACATTGCCCCAGCCTTGCAAGGTATTGTCACCTAGGTGAAACTATAAGTAAATCTTCAAAAGGCCATTCCACAGTTTCCTCAACCCAGCTGCTTCAGGATGATGGGGAAATGATAAGTCCAGTGAATTCCATGAGCATGGGCCACTACCATACTGCACTTGCTGTGAAGTGAATTTCTTAATCAAATGCAGTTCTCTATGGAACAATGTGATGGCCTTCATGGTATTCTGTAAGTGCATGGTTGGTAGTTTTGGCAGAAGCATTGTGTGCAGGGAATACAAATCTATGCCAAGAGTACATGACTATTTCAGTTTTAATAAAGTGCTGCCCCTTTTACGATGGAAGTGTTCCAGTGATACTCAACCAGTCATCAGGTAGCAGGCTGATCACCTCAGGCAATGGTGCCATATTAGGGACTGAGAGGTGATCTTTGCTGCTGGAATATTGGTCACTCAACAGTGGCTATAGCCAGGTTTGTTCTGTTGAATGGAAGTCCATGTTGCTGAGCCCATGCATAACCTCCATTCGTGCCACCATGGCCTCTTCTCCACAACTCTAATGGACTAGGGAAAGAAGCTGACTAGTATCTACTGAATGGATCATACTATCTACTTGGTTATTAAAATCTTCCCCTGCTGATGTTTTCTTATGGTGACCATACACAAGAGACAAAGTATCTTCAATTTCTTTGCCCTTTCAGAGAGGTCTATCCACAAATGTCTTCCCCAGATGTCCTTGTTACTAATTTTCAAATGATGTTCCTTCCAAGTACCTGATGAACCATCCAGCCAAACCATTGGTAACAGGCCAAGATATAGATTCTTACCACAAATTTAGTAAGACAAGCAATACAAATTTATTATCTTTCAGTTCTGTAGCCACAGTCTGACATGGTCTCATCAGGCTAGAACTAAATATTATCATGACTCTCTACCTTTCTTTAGATACTAGATATGATACATTTCCTTGTCTTTTTCAATTCCTAGATACTGCCTTCATTCCTTGACTCATTAATTGTGCCCTTCCTCCTTCTTTAGAGCTAGCAAAGGCGAGTCAAATCAACTCAAATCACTCATTATATCATTCTGACTCCTTCCATATTCATATCTCTCTCTGACTCCTTTATTCCTCCCACTTCCACTTTTGAGGATCCTTGTTATTGCATTGGTCATGCCTGGATAATCCAGGATATTCTCTCCATCTCAAGGTCATTAACATAATTACATCTGTAAAGTTTTTTTATACCATGTAAGGTAACATATTCAAAGATTCTGGGGATTAGGACAAAGACATCATTGGGGAATCATTATTTTGCCTATCATAGTTCACCCTTTGTGATTAGAGTTCATCCCAAAGACTCATATACATCCAATATAAAAAATACATTCACCCTTTTCCAATACCCACAATATCTCAAACTATCACAGCATCAACTGAAAGTCCAAAATCTCATCTAAATTTCATCAGGTCAGATTTCCCAAATACCATCATCATAAAAAATCACCCAAATTATATTCACAGTGTTGTGCTACTATCAACACCATCCATTTCCAAAACTTTTCCACCACCCCAAACAGAAACTTTGTACCAAATAAACATTAACCTTCCATTCTCTACCCTCACTCTGGCCTCTGGTAACCTACATTGTAGTTTCTGCTTCTATGAATTTCTTATTCTTTATATTTCTATCAGTGAGATTATATGATATTTGTCCTTTTGTGACTGGCTTATTGCACTCAACATGATATCTTCAAGGTTTATCCAAGTTGTCACATGCATCAGAACTTCATTCATTTTTATGTCTTAATAATATTTCATTATATGTGTATACCACTTTTAGTTTCCATTCATCTGTTGATAGACACTTGGGTTGCTTCAATCTTTTGGCAATTGTGAATAATGCCCCAATAATATGGTGGTTGTGGTGATTTGAAGCTGTGTATACCCAAGAAAAACATGTTTTAAAATTTATTTTATTCCTTTGGGTGTGAACCTATTGTAAGTAAGACCTTTTTATGAGGCTACTTCAGTTAAGGTGTGACCCACCTCAATCAGGATGGGTCTCAATTCTATTACTGGAGTCCTTATAAGTGGAATGAAATTTAGACACAGAGAGAGAAAGCCACAAGAAGCTACATTTGTGGAACCCGGAAGAGAAGGGAGAGACTAGGAAATGCTGCCATATGCCTTGCCATGTGATGGCGGCAGAACACCACACAGTCTCTGGGGAGAAAACATCACCTTGATAACAGCTTGATTTGGGTGTTCTTTTAGCCTTAAAACTATAAGCTAATAAAATTCCCATTGTTTAACTTGACCCATTTCATGGTATTTGCATAAGCAGCCAAGGAAACTAAAACTTGTAAATATCTGTTTGATTCCATGATTTCAATTCTATTTGCATATATACCTAGTAATGGGATTGACAGAACATATGTTACTTCTATACTTCACTTTCGGAGGAATTGCCAAACTGTTTTGATTGGCATTTCCCTGATGGCTAATGATGTTGAACATATTTTCATGTGCTTTTTTGCCATTTGTATATCTTCTTTGGAGAAATGTCTGTTAAGTCTTTTGTCCATTTTTTAAAAATTTACTTTTTATTTATCTCCCCATTCACCCAGGTGGTTCACTTGTCTGTCTACTCATTTTTTGTTTGCCTTTTCCAGGAGGCACCCAGAACTGAACCTGGGACCTCCCACATGAAAGGTGAGTGCCCAAGGGGCTGAGCCACATCGAATTCCCACTGGCTTATCTTCTGGCTGCTCCTTGCAGTGGGACGGCATCTACCTCTGTTGCATAGTGAGGCAGCGTCTAGCTCTGTTGCATTGGCAGGTGGTGTCTGCTTGTCTTCTTTGTTAGGAGGCACTAGGACTCGAACCTGGGACCTCCCGTGTGGTAGGAAAGCACCCAAGTGGTTGAGCCACATTCATTTTTGTCCATTTTCAAAATTGGGTGATTTTTATTTTGTTGTTGAGTGGTAGGGCTTCTTTATATATTCTGGATATTAAACCCTTAGCATGTATGTGGCTTCCAAATATTTTCTCTTATTCTGTAAGTTTTATTTTTACTATTACCACTGAATTATATATTTAAATGTGGTTAAAGGGAAGGTATTAGGTTGTATATAAGAAACTAGAATAAAAATTTAAAAAGAGGCCATAAGACTGTACAACACTAACAGTGAACCGTAATGTAAACATGGACTCTAGTTAATAGTACAATTAAAATAATATTCTTTTATCAACTGTAACAACATTATCACAGAAATGCAAAATCCTGTTAGTAGGACGAATATATGGGAACTCTGCATTTTCTGCATGATTTTTCTGTAAACCTACAACTTTAATTAAAAAAATAAAACAAAAAACAAATACAAATCATATAAATTAGGTATGAATGAGCCTTTGGGTATAGTCCATACTCGTGCAAAATTCCTCTCCATCTATAGACATATGAAATTAGAAAACAAGTTATTTGCTCCCAAAATACAATTGCGGGACTGGTATTGGATACCAGTAATAGACATCCATTTTGAAAAAAGGAGAAAATGTAAGAAAAAAGGTTTCATGCATCCCAAGCAATTTCAAAATCCAGCGGAAAAACTCAAGGCCTAGGAATAATCTCCTGTGCTTAGTGGCCCCACTTTCTAGAATCTAGCCTCTGCCATTTGAGCTTGAGTCTCTGCCCTCTGACTCATCTTTCCTCTTTCATGAATGGTAGCATGAATTTGCCACTGAGTAGTTTTTTTTTTTTTTTTAATTTATTTTTTATTGTGGGTAAAAATCAAAATTTTCACAATACATACCACTATTTGTAAAATGATATTTTTATCAGTCCACTGAGTAGTTTTTATCAGTCTGGTTCCTTCCTGAAGAATTTTGGAAGTCTGAAAGCCTTCTTCCTCTTCTTTGTTCCTTTCAGTCCATGCTGGCAGTGTTTCTTCGGGTATAAAATTCCTAACGACCTTGTGGGATCCTTTGTATGTCACAGGAATTCACTCCAGTAGACAAAAGGCTCTTCCACACATATTTCCTTGATAACCTCATTGCTAATTTTACCTTCTGTCTAATTGGTTTAGTGGATCTATGAGTCAAAAACTTAATTTCTTCAAAGAACCTTTTGTGTTACTGGATACTCTGACATGTTTATCTTTGGGAGGTACTACAAAAGACTGTCTATCTACACTCTTCTCTTTTTCTCTACAGCCTGCCTCCCTGATAGTCTATCTCTTAATTTTAGGATCTTTTGCAACCTGGATAGGCTGAAAATTTTGCAAATCATCATGTCCTAATTCTTTTTTGTTTAACAGTTCTTAAGCAAAACTGTTTTACTATAAGCGGAAAGATGAAACAAAGCCACATCTTCAATAGGCTGCTTGGAGATCTCCTCAGGTAAATTTGTAATTTCATCATTTTCCCCACAACTGCAGGACACAATTCTGCTAAGCTTTTCTCAACAGTATAACGAGGATCTCCTTTCCTCCAGTTTCCGATAACACGCTCTTCATTTCTTTCTAAGTGCTCACCTGCAGCTCCTATAATATCCATATATCTAAGAATCTGTTAATAACAATTCAGATATTTTCTTTGATAACTTAGGTTTTCTCCTCCATGATCCTCATTTCGAGTTATTAACAACCATATTTCTGCTAATACTCATGTAGGCCATCTAAACTTTTTCCATCATGCTCTTCAAAATTCTTCCAGTCTCTTCCCATTGTCCAATTCCAAAGACACTTTCACTTATTTTGATATTTGTTACAGCAAATATCGATCTGTATCGGTCAGGGTTCCATCAAAGAAGTAGAAGCAATAGAGATAGACATGAAGAGGTATACTGCAAGGAATTGGCTTCCCTGATTGTAGGGACTTCCTAGGCAAGTCTGGAATCTGTAGGGCAGGCTGTTAAGAAAGGCAGGCTGGAACAGGAAAGGCAAGGGCTTTAGCTGCTGTCCCTTCTTGTGGAATTTCTTTAGGGATGTCTTGGCTCTCTGTTTAAGGCCTTTCAGCTGATTGAATCAGACCAACCCAGATTATCCAGGATATCTTAAAGTTAACAGATTATGGTCTTTAATTGTATTTACAAAATACCCTTGAGTAAATTAATGTTTAGTTGAATAACTAGGGTCTATATCTTAGCTAAGTAGACACATCAAAATGAGCCTCACAGTATTATAAGTATCAATATGACCCTCCTTGTTTTAGTCTTTGTTCAGGCACTTGCTAATTGAAGCATCAAGGAACTTAATTAAAACTTCTAGTCACAATTTGCAAATCTTTAAAAAAGAAATGGTGACATCTACCTGACATGGTATAGGGAATAAAATGATAAATTGCCTGTTCTGGGACCAGGCTTATAGTGGATGTTTAATAAATATTCATTCTCTGACCTCTTTGCCTCTCAAAATTAAACAACAACAACAAAAGAGTCTGTGAAACTTTTTGTGAACACTCCCAGAACAGACAGAAGATTATTTATATGCATATAATTGAGATCTAGAGCATATATTGCAATTATTTCTCTCTCTTTCTCTCACTCTCATCCTCTCTCATCATTCTAGCAAATCACAGCATTAACTAAGCCATTTCCCTTCACACTCCCTATTTCTAATCTGCACTTAGTAGGTATGCACCTTAGTGGTTAGGGACTATGTCTCTTTTACTTCTGTTGTAGCATTATTACTAAGGCACTGTATTCTTAGAAATAATAGTACAGCATTTTTCATGGCAGTGATGATTATGATGATGACTATTGCAACAGGTTGACAAATACAACTGAGCATAATATATTTGCCAGGCACTGGGGATAAATATCATCAGAGTATGTGACCAAAAGTGCATCAGAGACTAAGGGTAAGGCAAGTGTTAAACAAATAAGTTAATATGTTAGGAGTGAAATAGCAGCAAAACAACTGCCTTTGAGTATGTATTATGTTTCTATCACAATTTTAAGTACTCTACCTATTTTAACCCAATTAAAGAAAGATTGCAAGGCACTATGCTTAAAGAAAGATGAATGGAGGGACAAAAGAATCAGTTTGCACAAAAAGTTAACAGAATAAGAAACTTTATTTCAGAATAATTATTTTCATTTCTATTTTTAATTAAATTCTGTTAACGTTAGTACATGGTCCAACAGAAACTTTTTTTGTTCTACAATTTAAAAAAATTAAACAATGTTGAAGCAGTCCAACCTTATCACTGAATCCTAAGGGGGAAAAAAGGGCAGAAAAATGCAAAACAGGAAAATACTCATAGAAAGCTGTACATTGGCAATATAACAGAAGTTCAACCTTAGCCCTTTTGTTGGGCATGGCAACTGAGTTCAGAGTCTGGCTGCCACATTGGAACTGGGTATGGTATGGAATAAATCATGCAAACTCTATGTACACTAATGAAAATGAGATCCATTTACTGGTATATGTTTCCTGGCTTCTGCCACTGCCAGGATAATTGCCACTGCCAAGGCTTTATGTTCAATGAACTCAATCAACCAGTCCAAAAAGTCATGTGATTGTGCCAAGCAATGGGGAGAGTTGCTGGGAAGCCTGGAGAGGAAAAAGCTCATACAAATGAGCTCTTTGGCAGCATACAATCCCCTTTGGAGGGTCCCCTACCTTTCAGAAAGCATACTGCATTTTGCTAAGAACAAATCCCCTCTGTGATCCTTTAGAGAAATCCCAGTAAGCTTTACTATCACTGATAATATAGCTCTGATCTCAAAACCTCTAATGAGTGCCTGCTACCTCTAAGAAGAGGTTGCAAGATGATCACTCACACTCAAAAGAATCTTTTGCTATTTCTTTCTTCAAATGAAAAAATTCCAAATTCTCCAGTGTTTCGCCTTCAGTTAAACATTCCCTTAAATTTCCCACTTCAATAAAGGAGTGAAAGGAAAAGAATGTATAGTAATAAAAAAAAACATAAAAAGCAAAAGAGTGAACAGATAAAATAAAAGTTTCTATAGTTATCTTTTAAAGTCATTTTAGGATAGACTTTCATTTTGTCTATTATATATAGATAATTTGTTCACTTGATTTTAATCCAAAACACCCAGGAACCTTTTTTTCACCCTGTATCTTTCCATGGGACTGAACATAAGAGCTTCATCTTCTTATTCCTGCTATTCCAAAATAATTTGTAATTTCTTCCACTAAGTTTTCATCATTCTGTTGCTTTGGTATGTTGTTATTTGTTGCTGCAGCTTGAAAAAAAGGTTGCTACAGACACTGCTAAATAAATCTCTCATTTATTCACCAGGTACAGGAGAGAGAAGAAGAGTTGAGATTTAGCAAAGTAGACTTTGTAAATGCAAGAGTGTTTGTAATTTATTCTTGGAACATGCTGAGCCTTGAATCCTTTACATGATTCTTATAAATGGCTGTGTTATAATTCAATTTTCTTACTAAACTATTTTCCTTGAAATTATGAATAGAAAGTAAAAGGTCAAATATTAGTAAATAGTATCTCTGAAGTAATTTTTAGATTTTACCATCTAAAGAGTTAATGTTTAAATTGGAAACCTTTATAATATAAATTGAATGTTGTGTAATGGCTCTTTCCAGGCTCAGGGATAAAAATGCTTCCTAAAACTGCCTTATATGCTTTATTTTGTTTTGTTTTTGCTTTATTTTTCTTGTTTGTTGCTGTCGTTTAGGAGAAATGGTATAAGACCAAGTAAAAATAAGATCTAAAGTATACAAATACTAAAATGTGTTTGTGCAAGAATTCATCCTTAAATTAATATTTCTTAATATTTTATGTTATTACAAGGACAAATGAGAAAAAGTCATGATAAAAATTTACAAATCTTATATTCAAAGATATTATTACTGAGAAAAATAAGACAACTACTGTGTACTTCTTTTCTATTTCGTAACCTTCTTTCCTCCCTTCTTTACTATTATCAACCCAATCAACACTTTACAAAAAAGAGGCAAAACTTTCTAGGAACTATGCACGTTTTAATAAGAATGTTCTCTAACCTATAATTTCTAGAAGTTTTGAAATTTAAAAGAGTGGTTCAGCCTGGTAGGGAGTTTAGTCAATTTAATGAGGTGTTAATATAAAACAAGGTGTGGTAAACACTTTGCCCTGAAAGACCAAAGTGATATTCACACATCTCTCAGGATTTTCCCCTCTAAATTTAGGGTCAAGAACTAGAGTGGATATGGGAGAATTATTATCATTATGCATATGGTTAGAAGGGAAATTTTCTTTCTCTGTTTCTTCCTTAATCTAACTCAGTGTGGTCTTTGCTCACCTCACATTTAATTTGCTAATTCTTTTTCCCTTTCTTTTTATGTAATACATTGCCAGAGGGAAGATCTTGGGAAAAACTGTACTCATGAAAAATGAATATATTATCAGTCTGCTTGTTTATCCTAGACTGTTTTTGAAATTCCTGGTGGATCTCTCTTTATTATTTTTAGAGTCAACTATTTGTCATTAACCTTGCTTGTGCTGTTTTTATTGTTTATTTCCTAATATTGGCTTGGCTACATGTGTTTATTCAGGAACAGAAACCTATTTTTTGCAAACTATTTTGAAAATTTATTACCCTATTACTTTACATCTTGAAAATTGACCATTTTTTTGGTTTCACTTAAATAGCCTGCTCCCTGTTTTTACTAACCTCGCCTTCTCTAAGTCATCCCTGACACCAAAACAGATTTTCTAACTGAAGGGTGACAAAATTTTCATATACTTAGGAAGCTCACATCTTTCCTTTGTTTAAATCCTCTCAAAACAAATTAGATTTTTGGACAACTGATGAAGTAGAATTTGCTTTCTTCTGTCTATTGGCTATTTGAATTTAGTCCTATGGAGTGATTATGGCTCATATTTCGTGGCCAGAGATATCTAAATAAGTTTAAATTGCAAGGAACAGGGATCCCAGTCAGTGTGGCCTAACAATTTTTAGTTTTTAGAGAAGTTATAGGTTTACAGAAAAATCCTGCATAAAATACAGAGTTCCCATATACTACTCTACTATATTATTAACACTTTGTATTAGTGTGGTGCATTTTCTGCAACTCATGAAAGTATATTTTTAAATTTATAGCACATGGATTGCTCTAAGGTTCACTGCTTATTTTGTATAGTACTATGATTTTTTTTAAAGAAAGTTCATTCTAGTAATATAAATACAACCCAAAATTTCCCCCTTTAACTACGTTCAACTATATTCAAATATATATTGCATTGCTCTTTATTACATTCACAATGTTGTGACAACATCACCACCATTCATTACCAAAACTTTTCCATGACTCCAAACAGAAACTCTGTATAATTTAAGCACAAACTCCCTATTCCCAGGCCCCAGCCCAGCCCCTGGAAATCTATAGAGTCAGATTCTGACTCTATGAATTTGTTTATTCTAAATATTTTATATCAGTAAGATGATACAGTATTTGTTCTTTTGTGTTTGGCTTATGTCACTCAACATGATGACCTCAAGGTTCATCTTTGTTGTCACAGGTATCAGAACTTCGGTCCTTATAATCAGCTGAGTAATATTCCATTCTGTGTAAATACTACATTTTGTTTATCAGTTTTTTGGTTGATGGACATGTGGGTTGTTTCCATCTTTTGGCAATTGTGAATAATTCAGTTATGAACACAGGTGTGCAAATATATGTTCTAAACCTGCTTTCAATTCTTTTGGTTATGTACGTAGAAGTAGGATTGCTGGGTCATATGGAAATTCTATATTTAACTTTCTGAGGAGCTGCCAAACTGTCTTCCACAGTGGCTGCCCCATTTTACATTTCCACCAGCAATGAATTAGTGTTTTCATTTTTCTGCATCTTCTCCAACACTTGTGATTTTCTGTATTTTAATAGTAGCTATTCTAGTGAATATGAAATGGTGTCTCATTGTCATTCTTATTTGCATTTCCCTAACGACTAATGTTGTTGAGCATCTTTTCACGTGCATTTTGGCCATTTATATATCTTCTTTAGAGGTATGTTTGTTCAAGTCTGTTGCCCATTTTTTAATTGAGTTGTTTGTCTTTTTGTTGGTAAGTTGTAGAATTTCTTTATATATTTTGGATATTAAACTTTTTTTGATAAGTTGTTTCCAAATAATTCTTCAATTGTATAGGTTGTCATTTTACTTTCATGATAAAGTCCATTGATAAACAAAAGTTTTAAATTTGATGAGATCTCATTTGTCTATTTTTTCTTCAGTTGCTTGTGTTTTGGGTGTAAAGTGGAAGAAACCATGGCCTACGACAAGGTAGTGAAGGTGCTTCCTTATGATTTCTTCTAGGAGCTTCAGAGTTCTGATTCTTATATTTACATATTTTATCCATGTTGTATTGATTTTCATATATGATGTGAGGTAGGCAGGTCACCTTCATTATTAACATATGGCACCCCATTTTTCTGCATCATTTTTTGAAGAGACTATTCAATCCCCGTTGAGTGGATTTGGTACTTTTGTCTAAAATCAATTGATGTAGATGTGAGGGTTTATTTATGAATTTTCAATTAGATGCGCTTGTTTTACATGTCTGATCTTTTGCCAATAACACAATGTTTTGAGTACTATAATTTTGTAATAAATTTTGACATTGGTAAGTGAGTCCTTCAACTTTGTTCTTTTTCAAATTGGCTTTGGCTGTTCTGGGCCTGAGGTTAATTTGAGACTGTATGTACCCCAGAAAGGATCATGTCCTTCGAGCTAATCCATTCCTGGGGACCTGAACTTATTGTAAGTGGCATCTTTCAGTTAAGGGTATTTGATTAGATTACTTCAATAAAGTGTGACCCAGGGTGGGTCTTAATCCTCTTACTGGAGTCCTTTATAAACAGGGTGAATATTGAGAGAAACACAAAGAGAAAAGGCCACAGGAACTCAGAGAGAAACCCCCAGAAGATGAAAGAGAAAATCTCAGAAGCCGGAAGCTGAAATCAATGGAACCTGGGAGAGAGAAAGCCACAGGAGCAAAGAGAAAGCCCACAGGAGCAGAGAGAAGGCTGGAGGAAGCCAGAAGCTGAAAGCAATGAGACCTGGAGGAAAAGGAAGAGAGAGCAGATGCTGCTATTGAGCCTTGCCATATGACAAGAGCCCGGGATCACCAGTGCCGTGTCTTTGGGGAAAGAATTTCAACTGATGCCTTGATTTGGACGTATTTCTCAGCCTTGGAACTGTAAGCTTATAAATTAATAAATCTCCATTGTAAAAGCCAACTCATTTCTGATATATTGCCTTATCAGCCTTTAGCAAATGACAACAGGGTCCCTTACACTTCCACATAAATTTGATGGTTGACTTTTCCATTTATGCAGAGAAGGTTGTTGGAACTTTGATTGAATTGCATTGAATCTGTAAATCACTTTGTGTAGAGTTGACATCTTAAAATCTTTAGTCTTCCAATCAATGAACGTGAATGTCCTCACATTTATTTAGGTCTTCTTGGATTTCTCTTAGCAATGTTTTGTAGATTTCTATGTATAAGTCGCTTACATTCTGGGTTAAGTTTTTTCTTAGATATTTGATTTGTTTGTTATTGTAAATGGAATTTTTTTCTTGATTTCTTCTTCAGATTGTTCATTACCAATATATAGAAATACTAGTGATTTTTGGGCATTGATATTGAACCCTGCAATGTTGCTGAATTCATTTATTAGCTCTAAAGCCTTTATTGTGGACTTTTCAGGATTTTCGGTATACAGGATCATGTCACCTACAAATAGGGAAAGATTTACTTCTTCCTTTCCAATTTGGAGACCTTTTATTTCTTTTTGTTGCCTAATTGCTCTGGCAAGAACTTTCAGTTCAATGTTGAATAACAGTGGTGCTAGTGGACATCCTTTCCTTGTTCATGAGATTACAGAGGAAGCTTTCAATCTTTAACCACGGAGCGTGATGTTAGTTGTGGATTCATTATATATGCCCTTTATCAAGTTGTGGTACTTTCCCTCTGTTCCTAGTTTTCTAAGCATTTTTTATCAAGAAGGTTGCTGGACTTTGTTAAATGCTTTTTCTGCATCAGTTGGAATGATCATGTGTTTTCTACCCTTTTTTTCTGTTAATTTGTTGTATAACATTAATTTATTTTCTTATTCTGAACCAACCTGCATACCATGGTAAATTTCATATAACCATGTTGTGTAATTCTTTTTATATGCTGATGTATTATGTTTGTTAGTATTTTGCTGAGGATTTTTGCATTTATACTCATAAGAGATATTGGACTGGAATGTTCTTTTCTTTTGGTATTCTTAGCTGGGTTTGGTATAAGGATAATGTTGTTATCATGAAATAAGTTAGGGAGTGTTTCATCCTCTTCATTTTTTTTGAAAATTTGACCAGAATTGGAGTTGTCTTCTTTGAATGTTTGGTAAAATCCTTTGTAAAGCCATCTGGTCTTGGCCTTTTCTTTTTTGGGAGATTTTTGATGACTCATTCATTCTGTTTAATAGTAATTGGTTTTTTTGAGATGTTCTATTTCTTCTTGAGTTAGTGTAGGTAGCTTATGTGTTTCTATGAATTTGTCTCTTTCATCTACATCATCTAATTTGTTGGCCAACTATTGTTCATAGTACCCTCTTTTAGTCCTTTTTATTTCTGTGGGGTCGATATAATTTCCCCTTTTCATTTATTATGTTATTTATGCCCTATCTTTTTTTCTTTGTCTGTCTAGCTAAATGTTTGTTGATTTTATGATATTTTCAAAGAACCAAACTTTTTGTTTTGTTGATTATCTATTGTATTTTTTATTCTCTATTTCATTTATCTCCAATGTGATCATTATTTCCTTCCTTCTGCCTACTTTAGGTTTAATTTGTTCTTTTTTCCCCTAGATCCTCCAGTTTTTGGGTTAGGTCTATGATTTTAGATGTTTCTTCTTTTTTATGCAAGCATTTCAAGCTATACATTTTTGGAACTTGTTTTGTGTCAAAACATGAGATCTACTCTGGAGAATGAATCATGTGCAATAGAGAAGAATGTGTATTCTGCTACTGTTGGGTGAAGTGATCTATATATATGTTAGGATTAGCTGGTTTATAGTAGTAATGTTCAAGTCTTTTATTTCCTTATTTATCTGCTGTCTATATATTCTGTATATTATTGAAAGTGGTGTATTAAACCTCCCACTATTAATGTTGAACTATTTCTCCCTTCAAATCTGTCAATGTTTTCTTCATCTATTTTACGGCTTTCCTGTTAGTTGCATATATATTTTTGATTGTTATGTCTCCCTGCTGAATTGACCTCTTTATAAGTATATAAAGACTTTCTTTTTCCCTTGTAACAGTTTTTGACAATGTCATTTTATCTGATATTAGTATTGCTATGCTAGCTCTCTTTTAGTTACTGTTTGCATGGCATATGTTTTTCCATCCTTTCACTTTCAATCTCTTTATGTCTTTGTATTTATGGTGAGTCACTTGTGACCAGCATTTAGTTGGGTTGTGCTTTTCAAATCTATTCTGCCAACTTCTGCCTTTTGACTGGAGAGTTTTATCAATTTACATTTAAAGTAACTACTGATAATACAGGACTTCTGCCATTTTACTATTTAGTCTGTGCAAGTCTTATACCTTTTTTGACCCTCTATTCCTACATCAATGCCTACTTTCATATTTATTTCTTCATTGTTGTTGTACCATATTGTGGACCTTGTCATTTCTCTCTGAATATATCTTTATGTATTTTCTTTATGGTTAAAATGAGGTTAAGTTTTAACACCCTAAATAAATAAAAGTCTTTTTTGATTTGATATCAATTAAGCTTCAATAGCATATACATATACCATTCCTATCCCCCTCCACTCCCTCTTTTATAAAATATATTTTTTACTTATTTTTGAAAGATACTTAGATTACATAAACTGTTACATAAAAAAATATAAGGGATTCCCATATGCCCCACTCCCCACACCTCCCACTTTTCCCCACATTAACAACTTCTTTCATTAGTGTGGTACATTCATTGCAATTGATGAACACATTTTTGGAGCTTTGCCACTAAGCATGGACTAGAGTTTACATTGTAGTTTACTCTTTCCCACTCAATTCTGTAGGTTATGACAGGATATATATAATGGCCTGTATCTGTCATTGCAATGTCATTCAGGACAATTTCAAGTCCTGAAAATGCCCCCATATTACACCTCTCTTTCCTTCTCCCTGACTTCAGCACCTCCACTGGCCACTGTCTCCACATCAATGATATAATTTCTTCCATTGCTAGAATCACAATAAGTCTATAGTAGAATACCAGTAAGTCTACTCTAGTCCATATTTTTTCCCCCAGTCCTGAGGATTCTGGGATGGTGATGCCCACTCCACCTCTAATTGAGAGGGGACTTCGATCTCAAATGGCTGATGAATGAGACTCTCTTGCTTGCAGTTGTAGACTCTCTCAGTTCCTTGGTGTGGTGGTTGTCCATCACACCTCCCCATCAGCTGTCCTGGGTGAGTCCAATGAACTAGAGAGTAGGTGCTTCAACTCTACTGAGGCTCAGGGCCCAACCAGCACATGGACAGCCGAGAGATTCAAGTCTCCTGGATGTACACCTACCAACTCCAGCACCAACTATAGGTTCAAACAAAAGGGACAGAAGAGGCATGTGTAGAGAAGTCACATCTGAGTCCTACTCTGTCACACTTGGAGAACAATCTCCAAAGCAAGGCCCAATGTCAAGGCACCAAACTCTGGAGCTATCTGCCATGACTGCAGGACCTGGGTGCCTCTGGAGCCCTCAGGGTCCCCACTGTTTGGGGTAGTGTCCACTTTGGCTGTCTATGAGATCTTGTTGAGACATGCATAAGCATTACCCTTGGATGACCTCCTGACTTACTTTGAAGTATCTTAGCCATATAAACTCATTTTTCTTGACCTTTTCCCCCTTTTATTCAAGGTCTTTTTTCCAGTTGTATCAGCAGCTGGTGCTTGGTAGTAATCCCTCGGTGCCAGGGAGGCTCATCCTCAGGAGTCATGTCCCTCACGGCCTCCACCCTATTTTTTTGTACTTGTTATAAATATCTTTGTATATTATATGCCCAAAACTATAGATTTATCATTAGTTTTCATGCTTTTGAATTTTAGTACCTGTAAGAAGTGGTGTTACATACTGAAATAATACAATACAATAATATTGGCATTTACAGTTACCCAATCCTTAGCTTTGTCAGAAGTCTATTTGCCATGTTGCTTTGATCCATTGTCTATTGTTCTTTCTTTTCAGTCTGAAGAACTCCATTTAGTATTTCTTTTAGTGCAAATCTAGTGGTAATTAACTCCCTCAGTTTTTGCTTATCTGAAATGTCCTAATCTCCCCCTCATTTTTTAGAAAAATTCTTGCCACATATAAAATTATTGGTTGTCAATTATTTTCTCTCAGCACTTTAAGCATTTTGTTCCACTGCCTCTTTGCCTCCATGGTTTCTAATGGTAAATCAGCATTTAATCTTATTAGAACGCCCTTGAATATAATACATTGCTTCCTTCTTGCAGCTTTCAGAACTGTCTTATTGCCCTTTGCATTTGAAAATTTGACCACCATGTATCAGGGCATATTTCTCTTCAAGTGTATTCTTTTCAGTGTTTGATGGGCTTCTTGAATGTGCATATTCACCTCATTTACCAAGTTTGGAAAGTTTTCTGTCATTATCTCTTTGAATTTTCCTTCTGCTCTTTTTTTTCTTCTCCCTCTGGGACTCCCATAATGCATACACTGGCATACTTGATGGAGTCCCAAAGGTCTTTTCAGCTATTTGCACTTTTTATAATTCTTTTTTCTTTCTGGTCCTCAGCCTGAATCATTTCAATTGTGTTGTATTTGAATATTTTCTTCTGCCAGCTTCAATCTGCTGTTGAAACCCTCCTTGGAAACTTTCATTTCAGTTTATTGTGGTCTTCAACTCCAGTAGTTCTGCTTGGTTGCTTTTTAAAATTTCTATATCTTTATTGAGATTCTCATATAGCTCATTCATTGTTTTCTGAATATCCTGTAGTTCTTTCTCTGTATTTTCCTTCATCATCTTGGGCATATTAAAGATCATTTTTTAAAAAATCTTTTTTCCCTTATGTCCATAGTCTGGTCTTCTTTGTTAAGGTTTTCTGCATTTTTATCCTTTTCATTTGGACGGGCTATCATTTCCTGTTTCTTTGTTTGTCTTGTAATCTTTTGTTGCACACTTTACGTTTTAATATTTTAAAATGCTAACATTGGGATTTAGTCTCTGATATGTATGCTTCTTGAGTTTGAGTCCAGCTAGTGATATGACAGAGATTTTCTTGAATATCAGGAACTAACAAAAGAAATCAATCCAATGCATAAACTATCTTTCCCAGTCTTTGCAAGTTGGTTTTGTGATGGCTGGTACTCTCCTTCACAGTTCAGCCATCTTATCAAGAAGTCAGTTAAAGAGAAGTGGCTGTGGCTAAATCAGTAGGGCTCCCGTTTGCCATATGGGAGGCCCCGGGTTCGGTTCCCGGGGCCTCCTGGTGAAGGCAAGCCTGCCCGCCCGGCGTGGTTAGCTGACTCAGCGAGCACAAGCAGCAAGGGGGGGGATAAATGAATAAATAAATAAAATCTTAAAAAAAAAAAAAAAAAAAAAAAAAGAAGTCAGTTAAAGGCAAATGCAGAGTTCATGGTCCTTCCTGTCTTTTTGAGCCTGTGTCATTTCCTGGGCTTGTGCTTGCTAGTGGCCTTAGGAGTTCCTCTGTTTACAGGAATTTGGATGCTTACTCTACTCCCTAGGTCACAGACCTAGCAGGTAAGTCTTTGCCTCAGACCGCTGGACTCAATTGTTTTTTTCACACTGCTTGTATTGTTGTTATGACAAGCTGCTTTTTCCTGGTGAGTAAATTCTGAGGGCTTGGGAGGGGAGCAAGCTAGAGAGGAATTTTCAGTCTTTCCCAGCCAGAACAAGGCCAAGGATCCACAAAGAGAACATCAGCTGGCTCCACACTGCCTTGGGGAAGGGGTAAGAGAAGGGTTGATAAGGGTGCCAGGAGCTTCTCCTATGGCTTTTTGAATATGTTTTCTTAATTCGGCATTTGTCCAAAAAATGCAGCCCTTTTACCGTTTTCCATACTTTTGAGGAAGGATCTTTTTTTTTTTTTTTTTTTTTTTTATAATTTTTTTTTTTTTTATTATGGGTAAAAATCAAAATTCTCACAATACATACAAACATTTGTAAAATGATATATAAATATATATGCATATATGTGTATTTGCTTACAAAAATGTTATTTTATATATATATATATACATATATTTTAAGAGGTGCTTAGATTACCTAAAATATTATACGGAACCCACTCGGATTCCCATGTTGCCCACCTCCCACACCTCCCACCACATCCAACACAAACATCTCCCATAGTGTGGCCCACCAACCTCAATGAACTTACACCTCCTGGAGCCTTGCCACCAACCATAGACCACAGTTCACACTGTAGACCACACTCTCTCCCACTCAGTTCTGAGTGGTGTGTGCTGATTTAAAATGGCCTACATCCATTGCCACAACAGTACTCAGGACAACCTCCAACTCCCAAAGAAACCCCTGTATTTCAACTGCTCATCCCCTCCCTACCCAAAAAACTGTCAAGTGGCCACTGGCTCCACCTCATTGTTATAATTTCTTGCATTGCAAGAATCACCATATGTGAGCAAGAGAATACCATCAAGTCCACTCTAGTCCATAGTTCTTCCCCCAATCCAGAGGCGACTGGGATGGTGATGTCCACTCCAACTCCAAGTGATAGAGGGCTTATATCCCATGGATATGGTGGGTGGGATGATCCTGCCTGCAGATGCAGGCCCTCTCCATTCCCTGGGATGGCCATTTCCCATCGTTGTCTCTTGAGGAAGGATCTTTAAGGTTCCTCTGCTGCTTTTGTCTGTGGTGGGTTGGAACAATGGCTGCCCTTAGAGTTGGGCATCTCAGTGATCTGAAGTAGTTAATCAAAAGCAATGATGGGCTCTCTGACTGCACACCCCTTGATCTTGGGGAACTAGATCTTTACATCTCATCTGGCACCAGCATGTTGCATCAGGGGCTGTGGTTAAGTACCTCACTGGTGTCTGCTGTGAGGCTTTTGGATGGGTCAATGGTAGCTGCTTCCCAGAGAGGGCAATTCACTGGTATTTACCGTTAGATTTACCAGCCTCTTTCTCCCACTCTTTCCAGGATACTGCACAGTATCTCTGGAGATTCAAAAATAGTTGATTCAGACAGTTCCTACCTGTTTAATAGTTCTTTTGGAGGGACTGGTTCTGGAGATTTCTACTCTGCCATCTTCCCAAAATTAAAACAAACTCATGTAACCTTGTTCTCTGTCTGAGGTTAGATAGAAGAGATGCATGGAAAGTATATACATGGTAGAGTAAGCACAGAAAACCCCATCATTGTTCTTCTTAAAGGGCATTATTGCTCAGTTCCTCAAGCACCTCAGACTCACATCTAACCCATCAGTAAATCTTTTTGGCTCCTCCTCAAGAATGAAACCCATCTATTTCCACCTCTACCCTCCAGCACAAGCTTCCAGTTCACTTCTTCATGGGTTCTTAATATCCTTTACCCTCCAGGCTTATCTCTTTTTATAATCCATTCTTCACATACAGCCAGAGAGACAAGTTAGATCATATCATACCTGGACATAAAATCCTTCAGTAGCTTCATCACACTTTTAATTTCATGCCTACAAAGTTCTGCATACTCTTATTGTAACCTTCCTACCTCTTCGATTTTATATCATACAAGTGCCCATGCTCTCTGCACTCAATGGACTCCTGTTTTTCCCTAGGACACACTAAGCACAGAGCCACTCTAGGGTTATTTGTATACTCTTCCTTCTGCTTGATTCTTTTTTTTTTTAAACAAATAATTTTATTGATACATATTAATAAAGCATGCAATTTACCCAAAGTGTATAATCACTGGTATTTGGTATAATCACATAGTTGTGCATTCATCACTTCAAGCATTATTAGAACATTTTCATTTTTTCAATAATAATAATAATAACAAAAACAAACAAACAAGCAAACAAGAAAATTCTTCACCTCTCAATCTCTTTATGTTTCCCCTGCTGTCCATAGCAGCTATTTCTGGCTATTCTTACATTATATTTATTTATTTAATTATTAAGCAGTTTTACTGAGATATATTCACATACCATATGATCTATCCAATGTGTATAATCAATGGTTTTTAGTATAATCACAATGTTGTTATTCATCCCCACAAAAAATTTTAGAGCAATTTCATTACCCTGAAACAAAAAATTCTATGTCCCTTAATAGTCCTTTCCCAGCCCTACATAACCACGAATCTAATTTCATCTTTTTGAAATTGATTTATATTTACATTTTATATAAATGGAATCATACAATATGTGGTAATTTGTGTCGAGTTTTTTTCACTTAGCATAATGTGTTTTTTTTTTGGTCTGATATTAACGTTTTGTAGTATTAACATATATTTGTTCAGCTTCAAAGAAAAACGGTCTTATATATGCAATTTTACCCATATTCATATTTCACATGCTGTTTAACTATGCTATACAGTTCCACATTACATTTTTTAGCTTTCCTTTTAGTAATATACATGATAGACTTTTCCTTTAAACCCCTTTCATACCCACAAGAATAGTACTGCTAGTTACAAACATTATGTTGGGCTTTCACCTTTTCAATTCATTTCCAACGATTAACATACATCCTTTTTACCAATTCTGCACAAGTTAATCTTCAGCTTTCCATTCTCTAAGCTCATTCTATTTTCTGGTGTCCATATTCAAAATAGTAACTCCATGAGATTACACAATATATTTAGTTCATAGTAGTTCAGTCATACAGTATTTGTCCTTTTGTGCCTGGCTTCCATCACTCAACATAATGTCCTCCAGGTTCATCTGTGTTGTCAGATGCTTTGTGACTTCTTTTCTTCTTAGAGCTGCATAATATTCCATCATGTGAATACACCACAATTTGTTTATGCATTCATCAGTTGACGGACACCTAGGTTTTTCCCAACTTTTGGAAATCATGAATAATGCTGCTATGAACATTGGTGTGCAGATGTCTATTCATGTCACTGATCTCAGT
Source organism: Tolypeutes matacus (assembly GCA_026826555.1). NCBI lineage: Eukaryota > Metazoa > Chordata > Mammalia > Cingulata > Chlamyphoridae > Tolypeutes > Tolypeutes matacus. Next base: position 86,427,436 of record JAKSZT010053887.1, read on the forward strand.
TCTTCTGGGTATATACCCAGTAATGGTATTGCTGGGTCACATGGCAAGTCTATATGAACTGCCAAACAGTTCTCTACAGTGGATTTACCATTATACATTCTCACCAACAGTGAAAAAGTGTTCTTATCTCTCCACATCCTCTTCAACACTTGTAGTTCTAGTTCTCTGTCTTTTCAATAGTCGCCATTCTTATAGGTGTGAAATTATACCTCATTGTGGTTTTGATTTGTATTTCCCTAATCACTAGTAATGTTGAACTTTTTTTCCATTTGTATTTTTTCTATTCAAGTCTTTTGCCCATTTTTAAATCAGGTCGTTTATCTTTTTATTGTTGAGTTGTAGCCTCTCTTTATATATCATGGATATTAGTCCCTTATCTGATATGTGATTTCCAAATATTTTCTCCCATTGAGTCGGCTGCATTTTCACCCTTTTGACAAAGTCCTGATGTGTAAAGATCTTTAATTTTGAGGAAGTCCCATTTATCAATTTTTTTTCTTTTATTGCACATGCTTTGGGTATAGGCCCAAGAAACCACCACCTACCACAAGGTCTTTAAGATGTTTTCCTGCATTTTCTTCTAATGGTTTTATGGTCCTGGCTTTTATATTTAAGTCTTTGATCTGTGTTGAGTTGATTCTTGTAGAGGTAGTGAAATAGGGGTCCTCTTTCATTCTTTTGGTTATGGATATCCAGTTATCCTAGCACCATTTGTTGAAGAGACTGTTTTGTCCCATCAACATGGACTTGGTAGGTTTGTCGAAAACTAGTTGGCCATAGAGTTGAGGGTTTATTTCTGGACTCTCAGTTCTGTTCCCTTATTGATGTGTCTCTCTCTTTATGCCCATAACATGCTCTTTTGACTACTGTAGCTTTGTAATATGTTTCAAGGTCAGGCAGTGAAATTCCTCCCACATTGCTATTCTTTTTTCAGAATGTTTTTTTTTTTTTTTTGCTATTTGAGTACACTTTCCTTTTCAAATGAATTTGGTAATTGCCTTTTCTATTTCTGTGAAGTAGGCTATTGGAATTTTGATTGGTATTGCATCGAATGTATAAATCTGTTTGGGTATGATTGTCATCTTCACCTCCAATCCATGAAAATGGAATGTATTTCCATTTGTTAGGTGTTCATTGATTCCTTTTGGCATTGTTGTGTAGTTTTCTGAATATAGGTCTGGTAATTCTTTGGTTAAATTAATTCCAAGGTAGTTGGGTCCTTTTGTTGCTATTGCAAATGGAGTTTTCCCCTGATTTCCTCCTCAGATTGTTCAGTACTAGTGTACAGAAACATTACTGATTTGTGCGTATTGATCTTATATCCTGCCACTTTGCTGAATTCATTTATTAGCTCAAGTAGCTTTGTTGTAGACATTTCAGAATTGTCTAAATATAGGATCATGTTATCCACAAATAGTGTGAGTTTTACTTCCTCTTTTCCTATTTGCATGCCTTTTTTTTCTTGTCTAATTGCTCTATCTAGAACTTCTATTACAATGCTGAATAGCAATGATGACAGTGGGTATCCTTGTATTGTTACCAATCTTCAAGGGAAAGTTTTTCAACCTTTCCCCATTGAGTACGATGTTGTCTGTGGGTTTTTCATATATGCTTTTTATCATATGGAGGCATTTGCCTTCTATTCCTATCTTTCAAAGTGTTTTTATCAAGAAAGGATGCTGGATTTTGTTGAATGCCTTTTCTGCATCTATTGAGATGATCATGTGATCTTTCCTCCAGTTTGTTAATGTGGTGTATTACATTGATTGATTTTTTTATGCTGAACCCTTGCATACCAGAAATAAATCCCACTTGGTCATGAGGTATAAATCTTTTGATATGCTGTTGGATTCTATTTGCAAGTATTTTGTTGAGAATTTTTGCATCTATGTTCATTAGAGGGATTGGTCTATAATTTTCTTTTCTTGTTGTGTCTCTATTTGGTTTTGGTATTAGGGTGATGTTGGCTTCATAAAATATGTTGGGTAATTTTCCTTCCTCTTCAATTTTTTGGAAGAGTTTAAACAGGGTTGGTGTTATTTTTTCTCAAAATACTTGGTTGAATTCACTTTTGAAGCCACCTGGTCTTGGACTTTTTTCTGTTGGGAGATTGATGACTGATTCAATCTCTTTAAATGTGATTGATTTGTTAAGTTCTTGTGTTTCTCGTAGCATCAGAGTAGGCTGTTTTTGCATTTCTAGAAATTTATCTATTTCATCTAAGTTTTCTAGCTTGTTAGCATACAGTTTCTCATAATATCCTCTTATGAACCTTTTTATTTTTGTGGGGTCATTTGTAACTTTCCCCCATGCTTTTCTAATTTTATTTGTTTGTATTTTCTCTCTTTTCTTCTTTGTTAGTCTAGCTAGGGGTTTGTCAATTTTATTGATCTTCTCAAAGACCAAGCTTTTGATTTTGTTGATTTTCTCTACTGTTTTTTTGTTCTCAATTTCAGTTTTTCTCTTTCAGTATCCTAATTATACCATATGCTGTCTTCTCACCTCCACGGTTTCTGATGAGAAATATACAGTAAGTCTTACTGGACATCCCTTGCATCTTATGGTTTGCTTCTCCCTTGCTGCTCTTAGAATTTTCTCTTTATCTTTGACATTTGACATTCTGAGTAGTATGTGTCTTGGAGTAGGTCTATTTGTATCTATTCTGATTGTGGCATGCCATGCTTCTTAGACATGTAAGTTCATTTCTTTCATGAGAGTTGGGAAATTTTCAGGCATTATTTTGTCAAATACTTTCTTCCCCTTTTCCCTTCTCTTCTCCTTCTGAAACTCCATTGCCACATATGTTGTTGTGTTTCATGTTATCATTCAACGACCTGAGCCCCTGCTCTATTTTTTCCATTCTTGTCTCTCTTCAATTTCAGTTGTTCTGTCTTCTGTATCACTTATTCTTTCTTCTATCATTTTAAGTCTGCTGTTGTATGCCTTTATTATGTTTTGTGTTGTCATTCAAACCTAAGTCCTTGCTGGATCTTTTCTATCTTTTTATCTATCTGTTCTACTATCTGATTTCAGATGTACTGTCTTTGACATCACTAATTCTTTCTTCCACCTGTTCGATTCTACTGTTATGTGTTTCCAGTGTCTTTTTGATTTCTTGGATTGTGCCATTCATCACCATCATATCTGTTATCTTTTTATGTTTGTTTACAATTTCTTCAATGTGTTCTCCCATTGTCTTCTTAACATCCTTAATCTCTTCCTTCACTTCATTAAATTGTCCATGATAATTGTTTGGACAGCTTTGATTAGTTGTTCATTGTTCTGCACCTCTTCCTGGCTTTAGTTTGTCCATTGGACTGGGCCATGTCTTCCTGTTTCTTAGTATGGTTTGTAATTTTTTGTTGCCCTCTGGTCATCTTTTTATCTAATGGGTTTATTCAGTTGATTAGCTTCTTTCTTTACTCTAGGGTTTTATTTAATTGTTGTTTGTGTGTGTGTGTTAAGTTTTCTCTTTGACACTTTGTTCTTCGTATTCTATTTTGTTGCTGTTGTCTATGTTCTGATTACTTGTTTTGTCTTCTTTGTGTCGCTGACCCTCGCTCTTCTGGAAGTTGGTAAGCAGTGTCCGGGTTTGCTGTTCTCCAAAACAGTTCTCCACAGCAGCCTCTGGCTTTTTCTTTGTTGTTTTAGTGAGAGCTAAGATTTATATGTCTAACCTATTGGCCATGTTCCCACAATCCCCTCTATTGTGTTTTTTATCTCACCTATCATATGTGTTTCATTCCCATGAGCTCTGTTACTTTTTTATTCAGGTTTTCATTTCTTCTTTGTGCTCACTCAGTGTCTTATTGATGTCCTTTATCTCTTTAGCCATATTGCCCTTCAATTTATTAATTCGATTTTGGAAATTTGTGTGCATCTCATTGATTAGTTGTCTCAAATCCTGCATCTCTTTCTGGGGCTTTGATATATTCCTTTTTTGGCATAGTTCTTCTATTTTCTTAGTATGGCTTATAATTTTTTGCTGATGTATAGGCATCTGATTAGAGTGGTGAATTTACTCAGATAGTCATTTTCTTTCTCTTTTGTAGGGTTTTGTGGCAATAGGCTGTATATTAGTGCTGTTATTTGACTCTTGGTTTAACCTGTTCTGGGTCTTTAGGATTGACCTGCTAGTTGCTTAAATCTGGGCCCTGAACCTAGTAATGGGATGCAGACCCACTTTCTAGGGCCTTGGGGAGGTTCGCTGTAAAAGCTGCATAAAACCTCTCTTACTTAATTTACTTTTAATTTCATCATATGCACTTCTTTTGTCTGCCTACAGATGGTGCTCTTTGACAGCCCTCTCATTTCATTGCCTGGTCAGAGTGTGGTCCCTGCAACACAAACCAGATCAATGTGACAGAGGTTCCTGCTTGGAGGCTAAGATCATCATAATTCAAACTTTCTCAGAGGCAGTTCTACAACCTTTGCAGGCTGCCCCTCCCTTTTCCTGGGTAGGAAGAGATTCCCCTCTGCATCCTCAACAACCAGTCCCGATCAGTAGAAAGGGAGATTGACAGGGTCAATCTCGTTAGTCCCTTGCTGGTTCCCAAGGCAAACAATGGCAGGGCCCCACCCAGCCTAGAAGGGCTTGTGAGACATAGCAGACCAAATTTGTGGGCCAAAAGCCTGTAAGCCTTAGCTTGTGTCCCTTTCTCTCCCCTTTCCTGGGGAGGTGGAACCCTGAGGCCCCCTTTGTCTGTAGCTACCAGCCCCAAGGCCTGAAAACTCAAAAGTGTTTATAGTGGGGGATGGTGCCAGCATTTGCGGCTGTGGCTTTTAACTCAGTTTTGCCATAGCCATTATTTTCCTTTGCCCCTCTCTCCTCTGGGTGGTGCCTAGCCTTCTCCTGTTGTCCTAAATCCTATAGTATTTTTCCAGGCCATTTCTGCCATCTTCTAACAATTTTTCTGGGAGAGAAAAGAGTCCCTCCGTCTTTCTAGTCTGCCATCTCCCTGAAGTCTTGGCTCTATCTTAATTTATATCAGCCCATGACTGCCCTTTCATTATTCAGAAAGCAGCTTGCTTCTGTATTAGAGAGGCCTCTGATACATCCAGTATAAAGAAGTAACCCATTTTCCCCTACTCCAGTTACTCTTGACCCTGAACAGCATCACCCAGTTTTATTTCCTTTACAGCTTGTATGAATAGATGTTTCTGTATCTATTCATTTATATTGCCTGTCCCCCATAATAAAGTTAAGCTTCATGAGAATACACACTGCATCCCTACTCTTCTACCCCCACTCCTGAAACACAGTAGGTGCATAAAAAAATGGAACCTGAGGTTATTCTGAAAACAAGAGGTGGGTCTGAGAAATTATAGTAATAAACTGTATATTATGATTGTGACTGAAATTATGAGTAGGGATATTATCTTAAATTACCACTTAAGTGATGGTACTATGTTTATTCTGTCACTGACACTAAAAAATTCATGACATATAATGTTTAAAATTATGTGCATATGCAATGAAATTATTTAAAAAGAACTAGAATTCTGGAAGAGTTGAAAAATGACCATACCATAAAATGCCTTTTGCTACTCTCTTAGAACTGATGGAGCCGAGTAGAAATTGTGGTTGTCGGAGTGAGGTGGTGTAGAGGGCAGGGGAGGCCCTTGTTGAGTGTAGAGGTTCACAGAAGGCTCTCTTCTTGCATGGGGCAGGGTGGGAGAGGGCATTCCCTCAAGACTTGCTCACTGCCCGGAGATTAGTTTGCCTTATGTTCATCTGTCTGGGATGTGACAGCTAATTCATTTTCTCTTTAAAAGAAACCACAATTCTGGCACAGGTCTTATTGGTTTGGTCTTAAATCTTCCATTTTCAGTTTTGTTGAATGTTGATTTTTCATTCCATTTTGAAAAGATATGATAGATATTTTTAAACTGAGCTGACTTGAAACCTTGATATTTTTAAGAAAGAGCATTTTAGGACATGTAATTATATCCAGGCCTCTGGTTTATTTTTCTGGGGGATGGGAAAGAGGGAATAGGGTCTTGAATCAGGTAATAGAAGTATATTCTTCTTGGAATCCTGGAGAGTAGAAGCCAGTGATCCTCTCCTGATAATCAAGCATGATAATAGCTTATAGTGGGCTTCCCTGCTTTGTGGCATGTTGCTGTAAACATTAATCAGTGGGATTCAAATCACTAAATGCATCTTGCAAAAACTGTGATTAGCAGAAAAGCTGAGGCGTAAGGTCATCTGAAATTCACATAAGGTCTCAATAAAAATGATTATGGGAGTATTTCTGTTAGGACAGATTAATTTATACTCTAATCTGGAAAATGTCTTGAAATATCTACATTATAATACTTTATTCTTATGATAGGTAGGGAATGTTATGTATTTTGTTTTGCTGCAATGATTTCTAAAGGTCTTTAGAATAAGTATAAAATTACATGGTTCACCGCCAACCATGCCTGAAAAACTCTTCCATTCACACTATCCATGATTCTGATCACCCTTTTTAAAATGCAAAACAGTTTAAAAAATCCTTCTAATATATCTATCAATGGTGTCCTGGATGAATGGCATAGATAACCTTCCTGCAAATTTAATTTGACAAATATTTCATTTTTCAGACCATGTACCCTTTGTCCTAAATCCATCAGTTTTGTCGCATTAATACCTAGAAAATTATTGTTGCCAGCTCCCAGCTGAAGACACTCCGAATGTGAAGAACATACAGTTCCACCTAGAAGCCACCTGGAGAACCAGGGCTAAGTCTGAAGCAAGCTTGTCATGATGAATATCTCTCTAAATACAAACCAGGTGTGCTCTGTGAAAAATGGCTTTTACGATTTATTCTTTATTGTGGCAGATGTCTCATCTGATGGCTTATATGGTAAGATAGGTGCCCAGTACCTTCCAAATAAACCTAAAGGCTATAATCCTTCCAAAACACTCATTACCAGTGAGGACCATTCCTTTTTAAAGCCCTTGACTTGTGAAGAGCAAGGTTCCAATTCAGAGCTTATTAACATTGACCCTTCAAGACCTTCTGAGATTTAAATCTTTACACATTTAAACTGACTCCTTAGGCAAGATGACCAGAAGGTTTTTTTTTTTCATATTAGCTTTTAAATAATAAATGAATTTTAGAGACTATTTTTAATTAGCAAAGAGGATGCCATCACATTGTCATTTATTTTACTCTAGAGAAACTGTGCAAAACTCAAAAATTGATTTACAATAAAATCACCTTTAAAACAAAAATCTCCTTATTTAAGTACCTGAAAATGTAGAATGTCACTGCCATAAATCAGAAGTCATCTATCTCATTAAACAAGTAAGGATTCAGAAAGTCACTTCATCCTGCTGAATATTTTTAAAATGTTTGTATATCATGTGGGGCATTGATATGACTATAGATTTGGCTTCAAACAGTTGATGCTTTTTATTTTGTTCACACTCCATCTCTTTCTTTTGTATGTACTTGTGAAGACCCCACTGATTTCAAAGCTTCCAGGAGAGAAAGATACATTTATTCCTTTCCACTAATCCATTAGTGTGGGGTTAAAAAAATGCATATATATAAGCAAGCAGCTAAAGGGGAATATGATGGCCTTCATTTTCTAGCTCTCTTTCTTTGTGTTATTATTATTATTTTAATGAACAAATGTGACATTTACCTTCTGTTTCTAGGGTGAACAGTTTTAGACTATTGTATAGTAGGATTGATCACTAAGGGAAAAAAAAAAAAACTTTCATCAGTTTCCAAAAGAACAATATTTTGGAGTTACTGACTTTCAAAAGTTCATTTATTTTTCAATTTATGTTGACATTACATGAAAAAAGGAAAACTCCCTATCTTTTCCGTCTGCAAATATCTTCTACTACTTAGCACTTTCCTGGCTTCATGTTGCCCTTATTACTTAAATTGTTAATGGTTAACTTATTCAGCAGGTTATTTCCTCAAGTGCTAACAATTTATTGAAAACGTTTTAATGGAGTATTTTTAAAATCACTATTACTAAGCATAATGCTTCATTTAGTAATTTTTAAAAATGTTGTCTTGAAGTAAACAGTTTATAAGGTAACTACCTGGTAAAACTTACCAGGCCTTTCCATCCCAGTATATCTAAATCTATCTATCTGTCTATCTATCTATCTATCTATCTATCTATCTATCTATCTATCTGGATATACTGTACATGTATACCCCCACACACACACATTTGATGGCTTCTTCTCTTGTGCTTAATAAATGTATGGGTTGTAGCACTTTTATTACATTGTTCATAATGGTTAGTTTTCATGTCTGTCTTCTCCATAAGTCTGAGGTCTGAATAGAAGGGACTTGGTTTCTTTTCATCTTTATATCTAGATACCTCACACTAGGTATAGAAGGGAACTGGTTTCTTTTCATCTCTATATCTACCATAAGGTAGACAGACAATAAGTAAATATTTGTTGAAATAAATGTTTTAATGCCCTATTAAAGTCACCTTTTCAGAGTATAAAATAATAAACCTCATTGTAAAAAAAATTAAAATACCTAAAAATGCAAAGAACATAAATTACTTTAAACTCTACCATCCTGAAATAGCCATTGCAAACATTTCTGTATTTATTTACTTTAATTAAATTTGATTTATGTTCTAAGCTGGAAAATGCATAGGTTTCTATAATCCAGCAATGCCCTCTTTTTCTACATTTGAGTTTGTTTTTCACTCCTTACTTAATAGATTACTATTTTTTGTGGGGATTCTCTCATCTTCTAGCTCTTTTGCAGTCATTCAGGCTCAATTTTATCTGCCTTCATTCATTCATCTATTTATTTTCATGCAATAAAAAGTTTCTGAACCCTACGGTATTTCAGATACTGTGCTAGGCCCTGGGAATAGGATATTGAGTGAACAACCATTATCTCTGCCTTCAAGGAACTTAGCAGAACAGATAGTAACCAGGAAAGACTCAAAACCAGGTTATGAGTTCTTTTCTAGGTGGGTGAGGAAAAAGAAAACATGGACAATCTGCAATGTTCATTAAAAAAACATGGATAATCTGCAATATTCATAATCTATGCAATATTCAGGAGTGGACAATGTTCAAGAACATCTTCCGTGTGTGTGTGCACATATGCATCTCTGTATGCTTCTCTTATACAGATTATATTTTGTAAGTACTCACAATTTTCTAGCTATCCTGAATCCTTATAGCCAACTGTCACAAATGTACCATGCTAGTCTAAGAGGTCAATAATAGGGGTAACTATGTGTGTAAGTGTGGGGGAATGGTTATATGGGTTGCCCCTATTCTTAAAAAAAAGAATTATTTATAGGCAAAATGTAGAATATCTATTTTGGTTGTATAAAGTTAAGAAATTTCTCATGAGTAAGTGACCATTTTCATGTTTATGACTCTTTAAGCATGCTCTATCTTCAATATCCATGGTCTTTTCTTTTTTTCAGTGTTATTTAACATTTGTTTGATATTTTCTGTACAAAAACGACTACAGGGAGATATGTAAAATCTTGAAAATATTCAAGTAACCATCAATAAGCTTCCACATTTAACTTTTGATTAACTTATTTTTTATCTTTTTAAGCAACCATATATTGAAGTATAACATACAGGAAAAATCATAGATTATAAGGGAATAGCTCAATGAAATTTTATAAGCGAACATGCCCATATTCTGCATGGAGACAGAACCAGAAACCTCCCTCATGCCTTCTTTTAGACATTAATTCCTCCACAAGGGTAATTATTTTTATGACATCTATCACCATAGACTAATTTTGCCTGTTTCTTTACTTTGTATAAATGTATTTAATTAGTCAACTCTCTATTATGTCTGGCTGCTTTCAGTTAATACTTTGTTTTAGAAGTTTATCCATGTGGTTGATTATAGCAATAGTGCATTAATTTTTATTGTTAGAGAGCAAGAGTCAATAAACTTTTTCTGTAAATACAGTAAATATTTTAGGATTTTTAAGGCCTTAGGATCTCTGTCACAACTTTTCAAATTTGATGTCATAGTTTATTACAGCATGAGAACAGCTACAGACAATATGTAAAGGAATGGAAGTATCTGTATTGTAATAAAACTTTATTTACAAAAGCAGTCAATAAGCTGGGTTTGGTCCATTGCTGTAGTTGGCCATCATGCTGTAGATTTTTCTATTGTATGAATATACCACATCTTTTCATGAAGATGGTGCCAAAAGCAAAGAAGGAAGCCCCTGCCCTTCCCCAAACCAAAACCTAAGCAAAGGCTTTGAAAGCCAAGAAGGTAGTACTGAAGGTGTCCACAACCACAGACAAAAAAACATCTGCAGGTCACCCACCTTCCAGCAGCCCAAAACATTGTGTCACAGAAGACAGTCCAAATATCCCTGGAAAAGCACTCCCAGGAGAAACAAGTATGACCACTATGCCATTACCAAGGTCCCCTGACCACTGAGTCAGCCATGAAGAAGATCAGAGACAACACCACACTTATATTCATTGTGAATGTCAAGACCAACAAACACCAGGTCAAACAGGCTGTGAAGAACCTCTGAAGTCAACACCTTGACTAGGCCTCATGGAGAGATGAAGGCTTATGTTATACTGGCTCCTGACTATGAAGCTTTGGATGTTGCCAACAAAATTGGTATCATCTAAACTGAGTCCAGCTGGCTAATTCTAAATATAAGTTCTTGGTTGTTTTTTTCAACCATAAAAAAAGAATATGCCACAATTTATGTATCCATTTTACTCTCTGTATTGTTTCATTTTTGCTATGCTGCTGAAAAAATATTCTAGAAATTCCTACCAGCAATGTATGAGAGTTACAGTTACTTCATTTCTCCACCAACACTTTGCATTGTCAGTTTTTAAATTATAAGCATTCTAATGGGAGGGGGTGGGGGGAGTGTAGTGATGATTTATCCCTTATAAAGGGAAGATACAGTAACTTAAATCTACAAATAGGAATTAATTTCCAAGAAAAATATTATAATAAATTTAACTAGAAGTTTAAACTTTTAATTTTAATTGATCTGAACTTTCTTCCAGTTTGGCACATGCACACACATATACACACACACATAAAAACAAAACAATACACCCAAAAACAATAACAACAAAAATTGCATTTGAATGTCCTCAAAGAATCACACGATTTCTTATTGTGCTTTAGAAAACAACTTCATACATGTTCATGCCAAGAGAAACTGAAAGAAAAGTGATGCATCCTATTATTTTTAAGAGGATCATTCCAAAACCTCAGAACCCATCTCTAACCAGTGCCTTCAAAGTCAGCTCAAACTGCAGCGGGATGCGTGGAAAAGGTTCATTAGTTAGGCACACTACCAGTTAAATCTTCACTTCTAGGAATCATTCTTAATTATTTGTAATTAGAGTAATGCATTTGAAAATGTTTGCCTTGCTTACCATGAGGAGCTGAAACTCTCTCTTCTGGGAAAGTGAGCATATGGTGTCACTTCATTTACTTTTTCCTGTACGGCAGGAGGACTCAGGGATTTAACTGTCCTGAGCATCTCTCTTGCCTAGGATTTAGATACTTGACTAGTCTGTGGTCATAGCTTTTGGTTCAGCTATTTCTTGTCCAGTTCCCTTTGTTTGATCTTTCTTTGATCCTTGCCCAATATCAGCAACGTCTTGCTTGGATGACTCTCTCACTCTAGTTCTTACTCTTTTCCTTGGCAAGAATATGCTTTTCTTTTGGTTATAAGAATCTGGCCAGTAATGAGGTGGTAAGCTCCTGTCAAAGCAGCAGGAGTTGTCAGTGCTCCCTTCTTTCATTAACTTTCTTGGGCTGTAGCCACAACGGCAAGGCTTTAGGGACAGAGAATTTAACCTTCTTCAGCACTGATTTTTTTTTCCACATGGATTCACATGGCCCCATAGCCCGTTGGCCCCTTTTACTATCCCTTTACCTTTACTCTTCTTTTTATAGATAATCTTAAACTTTTTGTCCAATGCTCTCCAGGGCCACCATGAAAGAAAACCCTTGAAGCATTTAATTTTTTCGTTAACTACCTTTTATTCATTATTACTGGCTGTGGTTAAATGAAGAACAATTTCATACAGATTTAACAAAACATGTTGAAACTTCAGATATAGCTGTGGAAAAGTGTCCTTTTCCCAATGAAATAAGCAAGTAATTGGTAACCATACTTTTATAGCATAATATCCTTTATTTTAATCCTGACAGAGGAATGAAAATCATATCATCAATGCTAATTAGGGTAAACTTTCAACAGATAAGCTGTTAAATGGCTGGACTAAAAATATTCACTAACTGATAAGATATATCTCTTTATGAGTGACTATTCAGTTAAATATTGATATTATCACTCACCACTCAAATTATTTCTGAAAAAAAAAAAAAAAAAAGCTAATGATATACTGATCAGGGAGCCTAACTTTTTAAGCTTAACTTGCTAATAATAATGGTGATAGCAATAGCAATAACAATAGTGATAATAAAAGGGAAATAATAACGATGGTATTTAAGCTATGATGGTTTAGATGCCTACTATGTGCCAGAAACTATGGTGGGCATTAAGTGTGTGTAGGTAGAATTTCTAATTCTCATGCAAAACTTGTAAGATAGTTATGAGCTTGCCCATTTTATAGTTGAGGAAAATGAGGCACAGACAGGTTAAGTTTCTTGCCCAAAGTTATGCCTATTTTGGATCGTTCATGCCCTTCTCCATTATCTCCCCTCCCCATGCTGTCAATGTGCCATTCTTTCTGATTTTGGCTGTCATCCATATCATCAATATTCTTTAACCATCCTTAATCTAAGTATTAACTTCTAAAGTAATTATTTTCAGTGTTTAGATGTATATAACCTATTCTCAGACCTACCGTCATGGGCCATATGACATGAAAAGACTAGATTATCTTGATATTTTGAGCTTATTTTGAAATGATTTCTGATTGTGAATGGAATAGCCATCTTTTATGGCACTTTGTCTTATTATGAACTGGTATATTTGTTTTTCATCACTTATGGATTATGCTTTTGTGTTTATGGAATTAGAGGATATAGAGTCCAGGGCAAGTGTGCTATTGGCTAGTTTTAACTTTCATATTATTCCCATTAATTTCCAGTTTTCCATTAGGGATTGAGATGCTCTTCCATTCTCTGGATCTACATTGACAACAAATTAATATCAATGCAGGAAAATGCCCATACTGGATAACACTTTCTTAATAAGTACCATAATGTGCTTAATTATAGTTTCTCATTTCCTGGTCCATCAGTTACTCTAATGTTCCTTCATTTTTATTGGAAAGAAGCAACTCTCTTATGCTCATATTTGCATAAGGACATGTTTCTGTCATCTTTCATCAGCAGCAGCCATGGGTTTTCAGTTGTCCCAGAAAAATGATAAAGCAGCTTCCTTAATGTGGTGCCCTTTATCTCTGAATATTTGGCAGTTCAAGCAAAATGCCAGTCTAAGTTAATTCTATCTCATCAGCTATTCTACTCAAGGCAATAGACTAACTCTTGGGCAATTTGACACTTCCCTTCATGGCCAGAAAATATGTACATAAAGGAATATGCAGGAAGTTTCAGACTACAAAGACATACAATTGTAAAGAGAGAAGTAGAAAATTGTAATCAAAAGATTTTTCTTTGATGTAGATGCTACTTCTAAGGAGATGTTAGATGTTAAGTTGTTGTTGTTTTGGTTGTTGTTTATTTTAGTTAAACAAAAGACGAAGAAATAATTCACTGCATTTCTATATCCCCCAAATCGCATACAAATGATTCCAAGTTTACAAGCAGAATGCTATGGCTAAAATTATAACTTTTTAGTGGTTAATCCCTTTCATTAATTTTCCCAAAGTAATCGGATCTGTTGGAAGCACTGGAGGCTAAAGGAATTAAAATAGCCTCACATGGTGGAACGAGGCTTGGAGTGAGAGCAGAACTTGGGCTGTAGTACCTCCTCTGCCACTCTGCTCTTACCACCTGGGTGACCTTGGTAAATGCTTCACCTTTATGGCCTTTCCTTTTATGTGAAGCAAGGGATTTTGAGAAAATGATCCATTATATCCTTTCAAGCTCTAGACATTTAGGTTTATTATCTGTATCCTGACTGGAATTTACTAAAATATTCGAGTAAGTCATGCCACATGTTATTCAGCGTATGAGAAAAAAAAGCAACCTATGGAAATTTCCTGCTTTGTTGGAAAAAAATAGTTACTCCATCATTAAGAAAGCCAATTGAAGAAAAGTGATTTTGGGATCATGACACTTTCGAGTTTAAAATCCTTCACTGGCTCCCTAGTACCTTAATATAAATATCAAACTCTTTAATCTGGCCTACAAGACCCCTCTCCATTTGGCCCCTGTGCTAGTCCAGGCAAGTGAAATACAAGAATTGAACACAACAGATCTGTATTTCTTGTTTGGATTATAGTCCACAGTGGTGTTCCTGTTAGCACCCTATTGTCCTACACTCAGTGCTTCAGGGAGCTAAAGTTCCCATTGTGTAGCTTTGCCATCCAACCCATAAAGGGGGTAAAGAGGGTAGGCTGTGGCTCAGATGTGGCACACATGCTTCTGCTTACATTCTATTGGTGGGAAGTAGTCACATGGGTCCCACTAGCTGCAAGAGTAAGAAACTGGGAAATACAGTGTTGCTGAATGTTAAGGAAGAAGACAAAAAGGATTTTGGTATAAAACTAGTAGGTTGTGCCACAACTTCATGTCTATCTTTAAGACACTTAATTTCTTAAAGCGCTTTCTGGGTTTTTCACTCGCTTCTGCCTCTTGGTCCTCACACAGGACACCCTCCTTTTCACTCGGCTTCCCACTCACCCAAGTTCTGATAATAGCAACTTCTTCTCTGTGCTCCCACACTTTGTTCTTATCCTATCTTCTACTCTATTGCAATATTCATTGCAGTTTGTTTTAATTGTTTAATTATCTGGTTCCCTTGCCAGTTCTAAGCTCCTTGAAAGAAGTGAGGGTCAGGAAGACAGAGAAAGAGTGAGATATTGATAGAGGGAAAAAGAAAGGGAACAAAGAGAGAGTGATTGTTAGAACTGGGAGAAAATAAATAGGATTCTGTACTCTATTTCTTGGTTTCTTTCTTCTTCCTTGAATAAACCAGTTGTTTTGGCATGGTACTGTCAAATGAACGGTTCATTATCCTTTTTGGCTGTAAAGAATGGATATTATATTCCAATATTTTGTTATATTAGTATAAAAAATAAATAAATTTCTCCCCTCCTTTTTCGTCTCTCCAGCCTTCCTTCCGCAAAAGAAAATGTATGATATAGAGTGGTTCTTGGGTACACCCCAAAGAGGGATTCCCATCTTCAAAGGGATTATCGGTCCGTGGTGGAGCCTGTACACGGTATACCTAGGAGCGGAACACTGCGTCTGTGCGCATGTGCACATATGCACGTAAACTCTTGACGTGTATATTGACAAATGCGCGTATGGCTACATACCTTTGCCCAACAGCGTCGCCGTTGTCTCTTGACGTCACTCGGCAGGAGGTGGGTACTATATCTAGGTGTGTGTACAAATGTGTGTAAAAATATATTCCTCGTATATAAGCAGCCCTTGAGTTTAGTCGCTCTTCCTGTGCTCGCACTCCTGCTCTGTCCCTCCACCGTGCGTCCATTCGTCTAGCCTCTGAGTTTCCTGTTCTGCTCTGTTAAGAACCGCAAAGGGAAGAAAAGAAAACACTAAACCGACCTTTTACTCTCATGTAATGGATGTAGGTCAAATAATATAAAACTGTGTAATGTACAATTTGGTAGTACTACTTATCTTAAAGGACTTCTGGAAAGAAGAAAAACAACCATTTAAAAATCATCTGAGAAGTGTTTTCTTTTTCAGATATTGAGAGAAATGAAACAAAAGATGGTCTCTTCTCAAATTGAATGTCTTGTTCCCGCTTATCCAAAGTTTCAATTGTAACAAGTTAATTTTCACATTCCTACATGTAACTCATTTCCCCAAAATTCATGTCAGTAAAAGGAAATGAACCTGGATACTAGGGACGTGCCCTCACACTTTCCCTGAAAAGGCAATAAAGCCATGCGTAGCTCTGTGATTGGGTTAGTTTTCGAGCATAAGATTTTAAGCTCATAGTCCCCAGCCAATGGGGAAATGGGTGAGGGAAGGGAGGGAGGAAAATAGGGTATTGTGTCAGGGTATCTACATAATCTTTGTTCCTGCACTAACCATGCACACTTACCCCGCTTCCATTAGCCTGGGTGTGTGCCCTTTCCCGTGAGAAAGAAAAATCACTGCTGCCTCTGGTTTAATTTTCTGTCTTCAAAACTTTCATTTTGAGTAAGTGGTCACTGTCCCACTCAAATACGAAATTAAATTATTTTATATAAGATGTCTCTTTGCTTCAAGTTGTCACAAAAGTAGTTGGGATATAAATCATCAATAAAATGTATTAAGTAGGAGATATATATTTTAAATGAAAATTTCACGAAAGGTTTCAACATAAGCATGTTAAGTCTGTAAAAACAGAGTTAAACCAGACCTCTCATGGCCCATAAAGAGTCCATGCCTGGAATGGAGTGGATTAAAAATGTAATGAAATTCATCACTTTACAAAAGTTAGTTACTAAGTACAAGGACTAACATCATAAAGAAATGTAGTTAGTCAGAGAGTTTAGGAACCCATTCAATATTCATGGGCCTATTAACTTTGGAGTTTTCACTGAACGTAAGTAACTGAACAACTCTATTTATTGAGTTGGCTATCCAGATGAAACAAATGTCCACCGCCTATTTAATCTTTTATCTTGGGTCCAAAAATGAGAAAACTAGGAATTTATATTTTAAAATAAAATTAATGCAAAACCATAGAATTATACCATAATTGTCTTTTATATAGAGGGACCATATTGTGTCATATTTATACTTTAGACCTGAGAAAACTGAGGCTTGAGATGTTTAAGTTGGCTGCCTGAGATAAAATGGATATTTATTCTGAGAACCAGGATTTTCCTCTAATTTGTAAAGGCTCTTTTCCTATGGTAACTTCATTATTATGGTTTAGTTTTAAACACTATTTAACCCCCTTTAAGGAAAGAAGTCTTCTGTTTAGGCTGTTTTATTTTCATCCATTTAATCTGTCAACATATCCACAGTTATTTTAGGTTTATAGATACATTGGTAATGCATTATTTAAATTTCTCTCGAAGGACCAAACAAGACATAGTGTACAGTAGTATATCAATGAGAGTAATAACATCTGAAAGATTCTAAAGAGAAAAGGAAAGAAAGCACCATCATAGTTAATACTAGGGAACTAATTCTGCTTTGCACTTGCACCTGCTTAAAGGAATTTATTGGAAGAAATGGAATTAGAGTTATTTGTCCTTTTAATTAAAATCAGCTTAATAGTTCTTAGCACCACCTGTTAACACATTGTATAATCCATTTTTGGGTAATAGATTTTCTCCAGATGTTTTGCTTTTTGTTATTTTTGGGGTTGTGGATTCTTTTACAATCCAGTGAATAATAGTTCACATTTTTCTTGACACTTTTGGTAAAAATCCAGAAGTATGTAGTTTTAAAATGTTTGATATTAAGAAAGAAAAATTGACTGCTGGTTCTGAAGATTTCACTTTTACATTTAAATAGTGAACTATTATGGTATTCCCGAGAACATACGATAAGTAGGTAGAAATTTATTGATGTAAACAAACTCTCAAGCTAAAATTAGGAGTTCCCCATGGGTCTATTTTAAATATCTTATTCTTATTAATTTTTTTCTGAATCACCCACTGTCTGTATGGAAGAATAGTTCTGTGCAATTTTAAGTTAATTTCATAATTACACAGAAGCATGTGACACATAATCTGTTGATTTTGTCTAATATTCAGTAGTAAAAGTGCAATTCGCATGCAAGCCATATTCACAAAATAATTTATTGCATGACTAAATATATTTTTCAGAAAGTTTTAGCCAAGATAAAGACACAAGTTGTAGCTACTTTGAAACTGGACTGTTCTCTTCTGCGGACAGGAGCACGCTAACAGTGTCAGAAGAACCCTCTCAGGTAAATAAAGGTGTCTTTGTAATTCTCTCTTCTCAGTGTTCCTTAATTCTATATGCAACCATGTTAAAACCTCATTCCAGAGGAATAGAGTTGCTAAGAACAGAGGAACTATGGTGTAAATTAGGGTGTGACATTGTATTTGTCATTTGCCAAATCTTGGGGGATTTTCCTATTGCATTTCTGGACTCTAGCTGAGACCCTTATCTTGGTTAGCAGGGCCCTAAGGTTTGGTATGGGTAGCATACCTTTCCTATATGGAGTATGAGGATGCCTCTTTCCTGCTTCACTAAGGTTTTAAAGTCCAAACTTCTTTGGAGTCAAATGAAAATGACTGATGAGCTAAGCTAACTCAGAGGCTGACCCAGGTTTAAGATTGTGAGGATAGTAACTCAAATTCCTTTCAAAATTTCTTTACCTTTGATTTACCACCAATTCAGTCAACATACAGGGCAAAAAAATAATAGTGCCTAAGGTAAGACAGAGGGGCAGGTGGAAATGGTCTCCAAGTACTCTCTAATATCATATGGAGGCAGCCAGAAATTTGATGGCCAATGCTGTTCCGGTGTAAGGATGCATCCACCAGTACCCAGAAGTCCCAAGTATTCCTGAGTGCAGCTCACCGTCCTTTATAGAATTAGGCTGGGAGCCATGACAGTGAGCAAGGGTCTACCATATCAGGTAATTACTGGTTGCACTTCCTTAATCTGTCCTTGATGTGTTTTTTACTGTTTTGCTGTGCCTATGGTATACCTGTGTAGTGTAAGTATATGAGTTACTATGGCATATGAGTCATTTACAGTTATTTACAGAAAGATTTAAGGGCCTTGGTGACTTAGTCTTGTCCTAGTTATAAGGTTATAGATTCCTAATTAAACAGCCAGGTCTTTACTTTGCTACTTTCCTTTGTTATCCAGCTTTTCTAACTTATTAACTGAATCTTGTGTAGGGTGAGAGAATATTCCCTGGAAATAAATATTAAGGAAGTATAAGTATTATATAAATTCATTATATAAATGAAATCAAAAGACAAGTATATTTAAGAAGAATTCTTATTGAAATAGGAGATCTCTGCTAGTGTTCTATCACTCAAAGATAGAAGATGGATGCATTTTTATTTTTGATGTCTAAAAGAAAAAAAAATAAGGAAACTACCACTTTCACCCTAGATTCTGCATCTTCATTGAGGAAATAGGACTTCCTATATTTAAATAAGATTTGGTTTTACAGAGATGGATACAGAGGTTTACTTTTCTTCCTCTCACAGTGTTCTTTTAGTAAAGGATTTGGAGAAGGAGGAAGTAGAAAGCAGGATTACATTGATAAGAGGAAGCAATTTATGTAAAGTGATTTTTACTTTTCAATCAAAAGAATTTCCTGAGTGTATGCTGTGTCTGTGTGCTAGGCCTTGTGCTAAGAGCTGGGGCTACAAACTTCCATTCAGTGAACCAATTTATATTGAATACTTGCAAGAAGCCAAGCACTGTTCTAGGCACAGGAGTATAATAATAAACAAAAGAAATGAAAATCCCAGGCCTCCTTGAATTTACATTCTAGTGGGAAATGTCAGTCTAGAAATACAAGTAAACTCTACAGTTTATTAGGTGATAGGAAGAAAAATAAAGCAGGGTAAAGGGATTTGAGACAGGGGTTATAATTCTAAGTGGAATGGTCTTGATAAGGTGACATTTAGGAAAAACATCTAGGATGTAAGAGACTGACACTAGATATCTGGGAAAACAGTGTTCAGACAGAGGGAGCAGCCAGTGCTCAGGTCGTGTGGTTTGAGATCAGAAAAGAGATGAGAGAAGTTACACCAAGGTGAGCAAGCAGGATAGTAGAATTTGAAGTCAGAGAGGTAATAATTGTGGGACAGATCATGAACGGCATGAAAGTGCTTGTAAGACTTTTAACTTTTACTATGAGTAAAAAAGACTCCACTGGAGCACTTTGACCAGAGGTCTAACAAAATCTGATGTAAATTTCAATAAGACTATTGTTTGGGAAGCGGCTGTAGCTCAATCAGTAGGGCTCCCGTTTACCATATGGGAGGCCCCGGGTTCGGTTCCCGGGGCCTCCTGGTGAAGGCAAGCCCGCCCGCACGGCGTGGTTAGCTGACCCAGCGAGCACAAGCAGCAAGGGGGGGATAGATGAATAAATAAATAAAATCTTTAAAAAAAAAAAAAAAGACTACTGTGACAGCCATAATTAGAATAGACTATGACAGGAAGAGGTGGGGTAGCTGGGTAAAGGTTGAGTCATTTTCATGCTCTTGAAGGGTCTTGGGTCTAGTTTACCTGTGAGGCATGTTCACTTATAAAGGAGAGTATTTATGAGAAATAGGATGACAGTGCTGAGTGTGATCTGAGAAAAGAAGTGGTCTATATCAGACTCAAATGGCCTGATTTCCAATTTTGCTTTGTAGCATTGATCGATTTCATAGAGCCCTTCTGGGATCTGGAGGCAGAAAAGGCCAGATGGAGAGTGACACATTTTTATTTACAATATTTATCTCTTTTGTTATAATTGTACTATATATTCATTGTAAATAAATTCAGAAAAGTATAAATTATAGGCAAAAAAATTAAAATTAAAATTTAAAATATGAAAATTAGGCATAATCCCATTATGAAATGATCACTGATAACATTTTTATTTATTTTATTCCTGTCTTTTTATACAGATATAAAAGATACTCTACATAGATTAAAAGATACTCTACGTGTGCATATTCTACTTTTTTCGCTTAATTATGCATTAAACATTTACTTATATCATAGAAAATTTACTGAAACTGTATTTATGGCAGCATTTTCATTGTATAGATAAAGAATTATTTTACCGTTGCCATGGATTGTTTTTACTTTTATGTAGTGAAAAGAATGGTCTTTTGACCAGCTTTGAATATAAATCTTTATGACTATTTCATGATTCTCCTATCATTGATTTTAAATCTCTAGATCAAAAAATCAATCATATTTCATGTTCATGTTACATAAAGCCAAAATGTTTTCCAGAAAGGCAACAGGTAAATGACTTTGATGGCTTTATAATAAACCAGTGTAATATACCAGTGTATTCTGCAAAATGACTAAAATACACATTTGCATTGATTTATGAATAATTTTGCACGTTTTTTGTTATTGTGTTTTTGTTTGCTCCCTCTTTTCCCCTTTTGGGGTGTATATGTATTTACCCATTTACAAGGTTTTTTTATATAATATTATTCAACATTTGGCATATACATTGCGATTATATTTGTAATTTTGCCTTTAAATTAACATGCTAATACTTTAAATTTTTAGGTAATAATTTTCTTTGTTATTTCTTTCCTTGTTTTTGGAAATGCTGTTTCCAAATGCAATGTTTAGATTCACCTCTATCTTTTCTACAATCTCTTGTTTTATTTATTTATTATTTTTTCCTCCAAACTACTTATCTAACTGGATATTTTTAATGTATAGTTAGAGATGAAGATGTAAACTGACTTTTGTTTCCCCAACATGTGGATACTTTTCCCAGTAGTACATTTAGAATAGTTCTTTTCCATGAAATTGTTATGTTTTCTTTATCAGATATAAAGTTCTTACATATACTGGGCTCTACATCCACTGATATGTTTAAATTATTATGATGCTACAACATGTTTTGATATCTAGTAGGAAAGGTCTCTGGGAAAAGGGCATTTCAAGTCTTAAATATATAATTTATTTGGCCCAAGGAAATCAGACATGCCAAAGATGCTTTTTGGTAGGCAGATGAATTTTTAACTTTTTCCCTATTTCTATTATTTTCTAAAATATGAACTAACTAAATGGAAGTCATCATCTAGATCCAGAATAAAGTCTACACAAAAATGCTGAAAAATTTTGTCCAGAAACAAAACTTTTAGAATTATGTCTAATCAAACCAAATCCCCTATCTTCTAACAGGCAAAATTTTTGGTATTAATCCAAGTGCCTGAATAGGCGAATGAATGAATGAAGTATGATATGAATAAAAAGACACAAGGTTAAGATTTTCATGATGAAGTTATACTGGTAGGTATAAAATAATAAACTAATGCATAAAGGTGTAAACTCTAATTCAGAATTGTATGAATTCTAATGGAGAATATGGCTTGAGACAATGAAATGACTGAAAATGAGATGATTCATTTCTAAAAGTGAGTGGGGATAGATTTACTGTGGCAAAATATGTAAATGTCTGAACACACTGATTAGCTGGACAAATGAATCAGAAAGCATATTTCTGTGTTATTTTTTAACCATATTTATATTTTCACTTAAAGTACTTTTCTGTTCCCCTGCTGTTCTCTTCCTCTTTCTTTCCACTCATGTTTTTGTCTTCTTTTTCAAATTGCTTTCCTTTTTACTTCTATTTCATTTAAAAATCCAGTGTAATTAACTTCCACAAGGAAGGTCTAATAGCCAGTCAGTCATGAAAAAGAAAAAAAAAAAAAAAAGAAAGCAAGAAAAGAAACTATCAACCCATTAGTATTTCTTTCTCATTATACAGTAGAGTAGATATGACTGTTTTGACGTCCTGGTCTCATGAGAAAGACTTGGCTAAGAAAGTCTACAACAACACATTCACTTGTGTGACATATGGCAAAAATAATGGAAGTGGGACCCAACAAACCCATTCAGGTTAAAATCTTGAAGCTGTAATTGTAAGGTAATTACGTAGTCTTATTGTCAAGCAGTTACAGCATGAGACTAATAGGGTGCCAAGGAAAATGTTGATCAGTACTCAAGAGCCTTAATTTTCCCCAAATTTCATTCATCAACTTGTTCGATGAATAGGGCTCTCTTCTGAAGTTGCTATTCATGCTCAAGTTACTGAGCAAGTTACTGTGCTTGAAAGTGGTGGCCAAACATAGCAGACTGAGAGGACTTGGAGTGGGCACTCAGAGGAGAAAATAAAAGATACATTCTTCCTAAAAGTTTGATCCACGATGTAGGGAATGCTCCTATCATCTAGATTGCATTTCTGACTGTCAATGATGTGTCTCATAAGTGTGCTGAATAAACACTGCATTTACCTTTCTTTTTTTTTTTTTTCCCCAATTTTCTCCAGTTAAAAAAGCTACTTTCATTTTCCTGAGAATAATTTGTAAGATTGATCAAATGCTAAAGTTTGTGTAGATTTTCTTTTATGAGTTGATCTGTAATCACAGACTCACGTATTCTGCTGTAAGATGCGTGTAAACATAATATCTCAGGAATATTGAAACTGCAAGCATTCAAATAACTCCAATTAATATATTTTAATAGTAAAGTGGTATATGTGATATACCATTCTTATTTTAAGTGAATTATGCACATCTTTTCTCCCAATAACTGTTTATATTATAAGTTTATTAATAAATATTATTTATAGTGCACAGAGAAAGCAAAACAAAACAAAACAAAACAAAAAAACACACCATCTACAACAGGCAACTTGAATATGCTTATTTTAAGCAATACAAGAATTTCATTAGTATCAGAATGGACTGTTAAACTTTTGCAAGAATGAAAAGTATTGATTATCAATACTGTTTAAAATTTAAAAGTAGATTGAGGATGGTCAAAATGAGTTTAAAAAAATAATAAATCAGGACATTTCATAAATCGCATTTTCAATAACTTTTCCACAAAGTAGGATATAATATTTGGTCATTTAGTCTAAAAGTATAATTTTACAGGTGAGGACAAAAAGCCCAGGGAGGTCAAGAGGCTGTCCAAAAATCATGCATATTCTTGCCTCTAGAACCAGAACTTCTTCCTTCCAATTAACAATTGATATCCAGAGATAAAACATTGAATGAGAATCCAACTAAATAAAAATAGTTACTTATAGATGTCTGTTACTTTTCTTTTGTCTCTTCCATTATTTGTCACATAAAAGTGAAAATGCCATTTCCCTGCTCAAACTCTTTTAGTGACAACCTCCTCAACATACTCACATTAAAAGCCAGTCCTTATAATGTTCTTACAGAATTTGACTGCTCTGTCCCTCTATTATTGCCCTTTGATACCATCTCCTACTACTCACCTCCAACTTACTCTGTCACAGCTCTTCATTCTTCAAATTTGCCTGACACTCTCTGCCTCAGGGCCTGTGTACTTCCCTCTTTCTGTATGTTTTTCTCTAAGATATGCCCATGGCTCTCTCCTTAAAGTCTTTGCTTCAGGATTGCATCCAGACATGGGAAATGGACAATCCTGCCCTGGATCTGCTGTTTTAGAGGTGCCAGTTCTGTTCCCCCATTTGCTCCCCACAAAGCAAACAGTTCTCCAAGCCAAGGGAAAGCACCTATCTACCTGATATTTAGTAGCCCCTTTCTAGACCACCTTACCATTCCCAGGGATTCCTGGAAATTGCTAGGGATATGCCTGCTTTGTTCAAAGGTTACAGCATCAATGAGGACTTCCCTGGTTATCCTTTTGAAAATTATGCCAGCCTTATAACCCAGATTTCCCTCTCTCCCTTTCCTATAGTACTCATTATCTTCTAACCTAGTATATAATCTATTTACCAATTGTATCTGTCTTTACCAATTAGAAAGTAAGCTCCATGAGGCAGGGATTTTTGCCTACTTGTTCACTTCTACAGCAGCATATCGTTTCAGTGCTTGGCACAGAGTATGCATTCAATAAATATTTGTTGGTTGAATTATAAATGATTGAAAGGCAAAGCTCTATCTTCTGTTTGCTAAACAGCTGTGAAAATGTTGGAATTCATTTGGAGAAATTATGCTGTTTTCAGTTTATCTTTTTCTCACAGAGCTTATCCTAATGATTCAAATCATGTCTCCTGAAATCCATAAGTATTGTGAATGATTAAAAAATATTTCCATAAAGTATAAAAACTTAATCCAAATTTTTACTACTTAAAAAATTGATCATAATAAGGCCGCTATCCCTTAGTGTTTGAACTGCAGTTGAGGAGTTATGCATAGGGAGAGCCCTCAGTTCAAAACAACTTGTGCTTATCAGTATATAAGTTCTAAATTTTCCTTTCTGTGATAGTCTTATATACCTCTCTATCAAACCTGAAATAAATAAAATTTCATCTTGTTTTTGGTGCAACCTGTCTTACTTTGTGTTTTCTAAATATTTTGTAGTTGGCTAAAAATTTACTGTTGTGACCCAAACAGAATATGGATTTCAGGATAAAGTACTCTCCAAATGAGTTCTAGAAGTTTTTTTTTTAAGAGTTATTAAATTTTTACTGCTTGCCTATTTTGTTTACTATGAAAGATCAAGACACTGTGCTAGGTAGAGTAGGAAAATGACAAATCGTAGAACCTAAAAGACTAAGGTCATCTATATCTAGTGACTTTTTCAATTATTAAGCAAGATACTTTTCAAACAGAATCTCTAATATAGCACTTTCCCCAACAGAAATATCCACATTTTGTCATGACATTTTAGGTGCCTGGAAGAGAATTTTGGAACTTTAGGACCCTTAAGGATTATCTAATTACAATCATTTTATTAATAAAAATTCTGAGCCCCAAATAATATGTGACAGATATAAATAGTGCACGAGAGTGTTAAAGATTAAATGTTTTAATATTCAAAGAAGGAAGAAATAGCTTCAGTTGGGGAGGGGCGGCGCTGAGAGAACGTTATGTGAGGCAGTGGAGGTGAGCCAGGATTGGCAAAAGCAAAGGAATGAAGGTGGGAATGTGCACATGGTGCTGATAAGGAGAGTGAATACTCGGCTTTGCTTGGCATGTCGGGGAGAAGTGGGGCTTTGACGAGAAGGTAGGGCCAGATTTTAGTGGGTCTTCAAATGTGGGGCTGGGAATTTGGGTTTTACTCTGTAAGCAATGGAGATCTATTATTGTTTTTGCAGGAGAGTGAGTAGAGTTTTGCTCAAAATAATTTGTCAGTAGTTTGGAAGATCAGTGGACTGGGAGATCAGCATCTAGCCTGATTTTATTGGCATTATATGTAGTCATATTAGATTGTTGGGACCTGTAGTTCAGGAAGAGAAGAGATCACTGAACTCAAATTTTGATGGTACACTGGAGAAGACAGAATGAAGGGACAAATGCGTTGTTGGTAGATTACAGGAAACAGGAGAACCAGCTGCCCATTTCAGCAGCCTCTCATGTGACTGTAGCACAATGATATTCCAACTTCTGGTGTTATACTTGCATCAGATTAGAATCATGAGATGATCAGTAGTAATGAAGTAGGAGAGGGACCTACTCAACATCTCTCTGTCACCATTTTCATTTTGGAACAAGATTGATGTTTTCTTAGATATTGAACACACCAGGGCAAATGAAAAAAAAAAACCTTCTCCCCATATTTACTGAAGGAAGGACCGACTAGCTATGACGCAAACTAAATTTAAGGAATAAATGGAAAGAGTAAGTTATTGTTGGAGGCTGGATATCAATGAAATCAAGCAAAATAGATATGCTCTTCAATAGAAGACAATATTAATAACACAAGTAATAAAACAACTTAGATGGTTGAGAGAATGGAAATGATTTTTTGAGATCCTATACCAGATTGCCATGTAAGCATTATTAGAGCAAGTCAGGCAAACTACAGGCAAGCCACGTTCTTTATGAAGTCCATGAAGAGGACATTTAATTGCTCCTAAAAAAGTCTATGTGCTGAAGATATTTTTATCATAATTTATAGATAGGAGAGCAGAAAATTGTGCATGTCTTTATGGATTATTTAAGCAAAATGTTTTCCTTCTGAATATATGATCTAAAATAGTCTGCATTTCTGTTGTGATATTTCCTTATCTTGGGGTCAACTTTCTTCCTCTATGAACACATCTCTAATGCAATAATATAAATCAGTAGGAAACATGAGTCAGTGAACAAAATTTCTTTAACAAATGCATTTCAAGATCATAATTTTCAAAGTGAGTTATATCTGTAGTTAAATTATTTTCAAAAAAGTAATTTACATTTGATTTAAGGAGGGCACTTTTCTCATTTAGATATGCTACTGACAAATCCACAAGACTGTGTTTGGAGAGGCTAGGGGTATTAAATTATACATGGTCACTTAGGGAATTGCTCAAGGAAATAATACTAGTAACAGTATAAGCCTATAGGTATTAAGGCAAGTACATCCATCATGTGAGAACAGTTGTCATTCATAAAGCCTTATTGCCAACTACAAAGAGCTTTCAAAGCATTTTCCACTTGGATTACTATATTGTCTAACAGATTTTAAAGATTCAGTTGTGTGACTTAGGAAATTGAAAATAAATGCCCAAATCCAAAGTGTGAAATTCTTTAACAAATATTTAGGTTTGACTGATTCTTACTACAAGAACACACATACACATACAAATAAAATATGTGGAGAAGTGAATTTAGCCATTGGGATACAGTAAATCAAATTGAGTCCTTTGAAAAAGATATTCAAGAAAAATATAACAGTTTTTACTCATAGCATTTTCATTTTGGCACTTACTCTTGTAAGACCCTGTGTTTTCTTATCTCACTTCATTGACCTTCTGTTTAGCTCTTATGCTATCATTTACATTTTCACGTGCTTTATGCTGATCTTCCCAGAATGATTGGATGCTCTCTGATTGTAAATAATGTACTTTAATTTTCTTTAATTATAAAAAGTGCATAGCAGAGTAAATTCTTGATAAATATATAATGCTTAACTATGAATTCCATATCATGTTTGAAAATCATTGATGATTTCACTTGAATTAATAACTAACATCTGCTGAATACTATCTATATATCAAACCCTGTGTTAAGTATTTTATGTGGATTATCTAATTCAATCTTCAAAAGATACCAAAATATTAAGTAATTTTACTAATATTATTAGTATTCAGCTGAAAAAGTAAAATTTAGACTTAAAGTAACTTATTAAAGATCCCATGCTTATTTGTGATAGAGATGGGGTTCACACCCAGGAATTTGAATGTCAGAGTCTTATGATCAGTGACATAGCTTTCACATAAATAACCATTATTAATAAGTAATAAATAAGTATAACATATTTATATAACAAATATATGTTTGTGAATTAAATGAATATTATAATTTGAGATGTACAAAATGCATCTCTGGAATTAGTTTTCAGGGTGCTCAGCTGCATGCTGTCAAGTGCTTACTGTTCTGCACACCCACACAAGGATCCTGAGTTTCATCCTGTGCTTCAAGGTAAGAGGAGCTGAGCTTGTTCTCCTCTAACCTCATTACTGGGCCTTTCAGCTTTAACTCTTTTACTTGGTGGGCTTACCATTCTTCACCCTTCAAACAGGTCTATGGCTATAGCCACCTGTTCTCCAGACTTCCTTTTCAAGCGGCCCACATCTCAGTTTGTGATTGTTTTAAGATCATTTTCCATTAGCTGTTACTTACATATGTCTGAACATAGTTCAAACTCTTGGTACTTTTTGCTTTGTCTAATAACCAATTCCAAATATCCACAGAGATCTAAGAGTCTATTGCTTGGGTCTCCATTTAGGTATAAGTTAATGCTCTTTGGTTGCAAGAAACAGAAAATAACTCTGAGAAATTTAAGAAAGAAGAGAGAGAAAGAGGAATTATTGGATGCACACAGGGTAGCTCAGAAAAAGTCTTGGTAAGAAAAGAAATTAAGGCTTTCATCAATAGCAGTGCGCAGTTTTTTATATTGGGTCCCACCATTATATTTTTCAGATCTTAGAGTTTTTCACCCCAATGCATCATTTGATTAATACTGAATTCAAAGAGAGAGAATCTATTATAGAATGTGACCCTTCTTTATGTTCGAAGGGGTGCAACCTGTTAGTAAAAAGAGGGGAGAGGAAATTGTTTTTAAACGATAGAAACAATAGCTAATTAAATTCCCCCAACATCCCTTTCTTCTACACATATGATTCCAGATATAGCTCTCTGGACATAATAATCTTCTTCTATATATGACTTCAGATGGACTTTTCTCTCAAGGGGAGACAATCTAAATTCATGTCCATTTGCTACATGCAAAAATAATGCCACTATTCTTTAAGTCTAATATCTTTGGGTGAAATCTGTTTTCCCTTAGTTCTGTCATAATTGTCTTATGAGAATTTGCAACCTATGTGCAAATCTTGTATTTAAAACCTACCAATACATTCTACATAAAGGAGAATACAAAAAGAAAAAAAGTGAAAAAGAAAAGAATTTTTTACATGTTCAATAAGCAAAGAATATTGATATAGGTTATACTCCTGTTTTTGCAATAGGCCAGAAAGCTAGAGCTGGTAGTTTTGACTACTTCTTCACAATCCTTTTCATATTCTCCTTTGTTCGGCGTCTCTGATTCTCCGAGGTCTTTATCTCAGAAGGTGATTCAAATCATTATTCCTGAGGGTCCAGAACCTACAGTGTTCCCTGCCCATATATGCATGCTGTAGTTTCTACCACTTGACAAGATAGAGCTGCTGTGTACTCCAGAGGACTTTCCTAGGCTGTGTCAGTACTCTCTAACCCCCACCTATGTATCAACAACTGCATTTACCTTGTAATCTCAGCTATAACAGTTAAATGTACTGCTTTAAGTCCTGCCTCTTGGGAGGAGCCCCCTTCTCCACTCTCCTTCAGGGTTCTCCCCTGAATGAGGCTGTGATATAATAACTGCTGCTTTCAGCAGGTAACTGCATATTATCCAGAGCCAGCTACACTTTTGGCCTCAGCATTTTTCATTTTCAAGCTGAAGTGGTGCTCACTATGTGCTTTTTAGTGTTGGTTCAGGGACAGCCAGTGTTATGACAGGAAAAGACATACTGGGAACATGAACAGCCACCTAAAGGATTTACCTATAACTTCCAGACCTGTTCAGGGGAGATCCCATATTTTATGGCTAATTAGATCACATAGTTCCTAATTCAAGATAGACAACTCAGGCTCAGAGCCACAGGCATTTTATAACACAAGAAATAATAACTTCTTTAAGGGGATAAGGGCTAACTTGAAAATTCTAGTGGCCTTTGATGAGATTACTCTTTCAAGGTTTTACACATGATCCATTGAGGATTTCAATCTGCTTTGAGCAGCATCAGCTCACTGCAAAAGGCTTAGTGTCAGAGCTGCCAACACCATGGTCTGGACCAGCAGAACCATATGCTTCATCTGGGTCCTATTCAGTTTTGGATCAATTGATTAATCGGTTGGAGGTGGATGCTATGGGTGGTATATGTTGTCATCAAAATTCAGGTAACCCACAAGGCATTCTGCCTCCCTATTGGTGGTTTAGGAACAAAGTACAGTGACTTGCCCTTCACTGCAAGAAGGGGTATTCCAACACATTCAAGACTACTCAACATCAGGAATGTCTGTGATGTTGCATTCCCCATTTTCTCCAAATTTATTTCTCATTTCTTTCTAATGCATCATGTTCATTTACTACTGTCTGCTCTTCAGCCTATGGAATGGAGGGATTTATGAGGTGTTTAGCTGGAGTGTTGGTGCTTCCTTGAGTTAGGATGTGAAATTTGTACTGTTGGCCCTTTAAGATGCTTTTTTTTTTTTTTTTTTTTTTTGCTTATGAGAAGGAATAAAACATATTGCCAGTTCAGTGAGCTCCAAGTATCAGGGACCTCTTCGTTTTCTTTAGTAAAGAGCCTCCATCAGAAACAGCAATAGCATTAGAGGTAAGGCTGATTAAGGTTTCAATAATCCACCATCTTTCTTCAGGTACCACCAATCTCTTCAACTCATCCAACTGGGAATCAGAAATACAAATAAAAAAACTCCATCTTCCAAGTCTCAATGGCAATAACAATCTTGGAGCATCCCAAAAGTGCATCATAGTGTTTGACTTATGACTGTGAAAGGAAAAGTTAGGCCTGAGGCTTCTTTGTCTACTTCCTACCATAATTGCCATTACTCCAAGTACCAGGAAGCCAGTATGAAAATTCTGCAACATGCTGTAATATCGATTCCAACCATGAAAAAAAAGAAATACCCACAGGGTGGGGTCTGAGTCACAGAGAGCTGGTTGTGAGATTAACTCCCTTTTGAATTTCATTTATCATCTGACCTGCACAGGCCATCAAGACTGGTAGGAAATTTCTGTCTGTGGGCTAATGAGTAGTGTTTTGATGGAGTCAGTCCATGAAAATCATGATTAGTTCTCCTTTCTCAATGAATAATTGCCTAAGTAAGTACCCATAATGGCATCTGGGGAAGGTTATGGGAAATGCCCACATTACATGTATCTAAGGAACCAAGGCAAATCAACTTGCAAATCAAAGATGGGCAGAGTTTTATAATTAAACCACTTTCTTATACAGTATAACCTCTGATTTCCACCCCCCGCCCCCACTATATGTACTATATTATAATAGGATTCAAAGGGAATGTAGAGTTAGACAACAACAAATTGCTGAAAAGACTAGTATTTAGAAATAACTCATTTTTAGCATGAAATCGCTTTTTATTAATTTCTTTATCTGTTACATTGTAGAAATCCAGAACTTAAACTGGGTCAAGAAGTGAAAGCGATAAAACACAAGTAACAAGCATTAACACTCTGTTTTATGTGTTAATTAAAAATATGCAGACTCTATGTTTTATTTTAAAACTGAAACATTAAGTAAATCAAAGTACATGGATAAAATCCATGTTTTGAAATTCTTAATATCTCTTCAATCATCCTGCGATGGTTGATGAATAAAATATTGTGTTATGATGTTTGAAATATTCATTAACTGATTGAATAAATTCATGAGATATTTTGTCTGACATTTTTGAATCATTTCAGTTTTACAAATACATATAAGTTACTATAGTGGAAATTACTTTTTTCACTCTAAAAGTGCCTGCTATATATAGTAGAAAGAGAACACAGAAGACAATTGGGTCCTAACAATATAACAAGCCCCACTTAGCAATTTGTAATGCTTGCTGTAGATCTGAGGATACCTTGTAAAATACTGCAATGAGCCAGGGATAGTGTGTGATTTTTGGATTATTATTCTCTTATTTTATAATAGTAAGAATTCAGTAAATGGCTGTAGATTGAACAACTCAGAACAATCAATATTTTTATATTCCCATAAAAACAATGCTAAGTAGCTAGATTCATAAGTTTGGTAGCTGGAATAATACATCCCCTCAAGATGTTTATATTGTAATCTTTGGAAAATATGTTAATTTATATGGCAAAAGGGAGTTAAATATTTAAATTAATCACACATAAAGACTATTCTTATCTAAGTTCAGTTTCAACTTTTTATTTCCAGGTATCTATTTCCATCCAGCTGCTAATAAACTATTTACAGCTAGTTGCAGCGTCTTCACTTAGATTTATCTAGGCAGTTTGGTATAGTGGAACAGCATGAATATTAGAATCAGAAATGCTTGGGTTTGGGACAATTGGCTATCCACACGTAAAAAGACAAATTACCATACTCAAAAAATTAAAATGGGTAATAGATTTAAGTGTTTGAGCTGAAACAATATAACTTCAGGAACAAACAAAAGAGGATCAGTTTTTTTTCTTTATTAGAGAAGCTGTGGGTTTACAGAGCAATCATGCATAAAATACAGGATTCCCATATTCCATCCTATTGTTAACACCTTGCATTGGTGTGGAACATTTGACACAATTGATGATAGCACATATTAATAATAGTACTATTGACTATAGTCTATGGTTTAACTTAGGGTTCACTGTTTTTGTAGTGTAGTCCCATGCATTTTTGTTTTCTGTTACCATATGTAAAATCAAACATTTTCCCTGTTGATCACATTCAGATACGTATTTCAGTGCTGGTCGTTACATTCATAAGGTTGTGCTATCATCACCATCTATTAGAAAATACTTCCATCATTCCAAAAACCCTGTACATTTTAACCCTTAACTTCTTATTCCCAATCCCCACCCCATCCCCTGGTAACCTATATTCTAGAATCTGACTCTATGATTTTGCTTATACTACATATTTCAAACCAGTGAGATTATACAGTATTTCTCCTTTTGTGTCTGACTTATTTCACTTACCATGATATCTTCAGGATTCATCCATATTGTCATATGCATCAGGACTTCATTCCTTTTTACGGTTGAATAACATTCCAGTGTGTGTGTGTGTGTATGTGTGTGTGTGTGTATCACATTTTATTCATCCATTCATTGGTTGATGGACACTTGGGTGGCTTGCATCTTTTGGTTATTGTGAATAACACTGCTATGGACATAGGTGTGCAGTCCTATTTCAGTGTTTGCTGTCAATTCTTTTGGCTATATTCCTAGTACTGGAATTGCCAGGTCATATGGTAGTTCTATGCTTCATCTTCTGAGGAACCACCAAATTGAGTTCCACAGCAGCTTCACCATTTTTCATTGCCACCAGCAGTGAATGAGTGTTCTTATCTCTCTGCATCTCTACAACACTTGTTTTCTGTTTTATTTTTTTAATAGCAGTCATTCTAATTAGTGTGAAATGGTATCTCATTGTTCTGATTTGCATTTCCCTGATGTTTAATGATGTTGAGCATCTTTTTATGTGCTTTCTGGCCATTTGTATATCTTCTTTGGAGAAACATCTATTCATGTTTTTGCCCAATTTTTAATTGGATTGTTTGTCTTTTTTGCTAAGTTGAAGGATTTCTTACTATATTCTGGATATGAAATATTTATCAGTCAGATAAATTGGGATTCTCCTGTACATAATATGTTGCTTTTCTCTTGTAGCTTTTAGAACTCTCTCCTTATCTTTTGCATTCAATAATGTGATCATATGGTGGTGTGTATTTTTCTTCATGTTTATTTAGTTTGGTGGTCTCTGGCTTTCTTGGATGTGCATATTTATGTTTTTTGGTAAGTTTTGGAAATTCTTTGTCATTATTTATTTGAATATTCCTTGTGCCCCTTTCTCTCCTTCCTCTCCTTCTGTGACTCCCATAATCTGTATATTCATACACTTAATTACCATTAATTCCCAGAGTTGTCTTAGGCTATTTTCACTTTTTATAATTCTTTTTTATTTCTGTTACTTCATCCTCACTTTTATCAAATATATCTTGTCTTTGACTTCACTGATGCTTTCTTCTTCCTGCTCCAGTCTTCTCTTGGAAAGCTCATGGGGATTTTTCATCTCAGTTATCATGGTCTTCAACTCCATTACTTCGGATTGGTTCCTTTAAAATTTATCTCTTTACTAAGATTCTCATATTGCTCATTCATTGCTTTCCTGATATTCTTTAGGTCTTCCTCTATATTTTCTGTCATTTCCCTGAGTATTTTAAAGATAATTTTTAAAAAAGCTTTGTTTGGCATGTCCACGTTCTCATCTTCTTCATTGGTATTTTCTGGAGTTTTATCCTCTTCCTTTGGATGGGTCATCATTTCTTCTTTCTTTGCTTGTCTTTTACTCTTCTGTTGCACACTGTACATTTTAATATTTTCGAATGCTAACTCTGAGATTTATTCCCTAAAAAGTCTGTTTCTTGAATTTTAACCAGCTTGTGATGAGACTGAGATTTTCTTGAGCTTTAGCCCTCCTATCTGGAATGCCTGCCCAAGGCAAGTGCAGGTTTTCCCTGTCTTTCTGAGCCTGTGTCTTGTCCTGGTTTTTTGCTTGTTAGTTGTTTTGGAGTTCCCCTGTTTACAGGAGTTTGGTTGTCCCTTCTTTTCTTGGAGACAGACCTCTCTCTCCTAAGTGTTTGAAGCTGGAAAACTTTGCCCCAGGTAGTCTGCCTCTATAGTTTCTTATACACATTTCATTGATTGTCTCAAGCTGCTTTTGCCTGGAGTGTAAATTCTAGAAGGAGGGGCATGTTGGAGAGGACTTTCCTAAGCCAGTCTTTCCAAGCCAACACAGGCAGGAACCCACAAATGGGGCAGAATCGGGTTCTAAAGTGTCCTGGGGAGGCAGCCAGGAAGGTCACCAAGAGCTTCTTACAAGATCTACAAAGCTGAGCTTTCTTGGCCTGCCCAGAAAATGCAACCCTTCAACTGTCTGTCCCCTGAAGCCCTGAGGAAGCTTAGCATCTTTAAGTCTCCTCCACCATGGCCTTTGTCTGGGGACCGTTGAAACAATGGCTACCCTCGGAGCCAAGGCCCCAGTAATCCAAAGTAACAAACCAAAAGCCATGATCTGTGATTGGCCATGCCCTTCCCTGGTCTTGGGGAAGAGGATTTTATTCCCTTTCTGTCACCAGTGAGCTAGCCAGGCTGGATCCCACAGTAGCCTGCTACTAGCTTGGGGGATGGACGTGAGTAGCTGCAATGCAGAGAGAGCAATTTACTGTTCTTTACTGTAGTTTATCTGCCTCTTCCTTCCCCTTTTCCCTGGATGCTGTACAGTGGACTTTTGGTCTCTAGAGTTTCCAAAGGGTTGTTTCAGACGGTTCCTGCTTGTTTAGTTGTTGTTCTGGTGGAAGGGACTGTTTCCTGGAGCTACCTGCCTACTCTGCCATTTTCCCAATATCTTTGCCCAGAAAATAATATTTGAGTTGGGCAAAGATTTATGTAGCACCAAAAGCATGGACCCAAAAAGAAAAAAAAAAAAGGAAAGATTGGATATCATCAAAATTCAAAACTTTTGCATTTTTAGATATTTCATTAAGAAAATTAAAGACTTGGAAAAAATAGTTGCAAAACACGTATTTGGTAATTAACTGATATCCAAAGTTTACAAAGAACTCATACTCTGTAATAAGAACGCATGTTAATGTTCATAGAAGCTTTCAATAGCTATTTTAAAGGTGGGAACAACCTTAAATATTCATCAACTTGTGAATAAAAAGACAAAATGTGGAATATCTGCACAATGGAATATTATTCAGCAATAAAAAATAATGAACTACTGATACATGCTGAAATATAGATGGACCCCAAAAGCTTTAGCTTATTGAAAGAATCCAGACAGAAATAACCACATATTATACAGTTCCATTTATATGAAATGTACAACAATGGTAAATTTATGAAGACAGAAATAGATTAGTGGTTGCCTGGGGCTAGGGTTGGGAATGAGGTTTAATTATGAGTGGACATGAGGAATCTTATTGGAGGGAATGGAAATGTTCTAAAACTGATTTATGTTGATGGTAATACTATCCACTAAAGTTACTAAAAATCATTGAACTGTACAGTTGAATTGGGTGATTTTTATGATTTATAAAATAAACCTGAAGAATGCTGTTAAAATTTTTTTTAAAAAGTTAAGAAAGAAATGCCTGGGTTAAGAGTTTGTTGTCTCGACTTATGAACATCTGCCTTATGCAAGTTAGTTAACTTTACTGAACCTCCTTTTATCATGTGTGAAATATCATAGGGTTGTTTGAAATTGACATTAGATAAATATGCCATGAACCTAGAACAGAGTAAATTTTCAATTAATTGTAACTCTTATTATTTGTCATACCATGGAATTATTTTCTTTTTCACCCTCCAATCAAATCTTCTAAAATGCTGATTAAACTTAATTTAAATAACTGAAATGCCATTTTCAACCAGGGAAATATTTACTAGTTTGTTCACCCTAATTTCTTAGCTAGTAGAATTTAAAAGAACTGAATCAAAATCAAAGGTATAATAATAATCGTGTTTAGTGTGTGCTAATATCCCAGATGATGCCCCTGGGGTATCATCTGTATGCTAGTCCTCCCTGAAGAGGATGAAGAAGGTGGAGGTAGGGGGTGGGTGAGAATAACCAGATTTGGCTGGGGGTCTGTCCTTGAGGTTAGATGGCACCTCATTTGCTCTGCTTAAATCTTCTAATCTGGCACACTGGTGAGCACAGAGGAGTAGGTATGGTTGACAAACACTTGGGGAATTTAATTCAATTTCAAATGCAAATATAAAAATTTTGCTGAGGTTGATATTTTCCTTTAACTGAGAAGAGATGATTAGGTAAGGCAGAGAAGAATGAATGTCAATGTAAACTTGGAAAATTGGGTTTTAGAATGTTTTCTATTTTGAATCATAAAAAATTGGAATACTTCTGGTGTCTGAATTTGCCATAACTTCCCCAGTGTAAACCCAGTTTTTAAAATTATACTTAGAGGTTTTTATATGGCTATAATAAATATATAAATAATAAATACATAAATAAATAAAATTTCCTCCTCAGGTCTTTCCCAAACAGATATTTTCATTTTTCTCCACATCTGTTTTTAGGGAGATTTACACAACCACCCTTGCCTCATTGAATAAACTTCCCTCCTGTTTCCTAGTTATTTTGAATCTCCAATATTCTTTAATGGTCTCTGGTGGATTGCTTTGTCTGTATCTGGATGTATATTTAATAATTGACTACATGGCACATTATTTTCCTGATGTTTTCCTAAGCCATCAAATCTGTGAGCATTCCTCCGGGTCACACTTGATTTTCCTACCTTCTGCCATCTCTTTTCTAATATGACACCATAAAATCTTAGCTGCAAAATACTTTATTCCCTGCTCTGACAAACAATTTTGCTTTAAACCCCACTCCTTTTAAGATTCCTCTATCTCCCCCTCCACCATGTTCTTAAACAGTCAAGTATATAAAGTCTTTATTCTTAGATCTCTTTCTTCCTGGATCTAATATTTATTGACATATTTATGAGCAAGATATTGGGCTCAACACATTGAAAGCATTGTCACATTATCCCTGTAAAAACCTAGTAAGATAGGAACATTACTGAGAGAATAAGTAACATATTTCTATAAGATCTCTTCTGAAATAGGGCCAAGATTTCTACTTATCCAAGATTGAGAACCACACTATCTACACAAAATATACCATCTAATTGCAATTGAAGAATGTTGACTCAGTTCATAGCCTCTGCTTATTCAGATAAAAAAAATTTTTGTCCTCTTTATGTCGAAAAGCAAATGGGTGTTGAGTTGCAATTTACAGCATTTTATTCAAGACACCAAGATGGCTGCAACAAGGAAACTGTTACCTGCAAAAGTGAAAGCAGCTTTGAGGCCAGAGAGTTTGGGGTCAGCTTTATAAACTGAAATAGCTAGGTTCTGTTGGTTAGAACTGGGACCTGTTTACAGGGGTGGGTTAGGTGTAAGCTGGGCTTTAATTTTAATTGGGACATAAATGCTTAATTAGAGTTTTAATTGGCTCTTCGGGGTCCAGCATCCTGATAGGGACCTTCCAAAGAGGATGTTTGTCACATAATTTTATGCTAGTTTGGGGAATTTAAATTTGTGTTGGTTCTGAGAAAATCCAGGAGCTGTTCTTGATTATATTTATCACTGATGAAAACAGACAGGAAGTGCCAGAAAGTGTGAGATTCAGTATGCACTGGGATGATGGAACTGAACTATGTCCACGAGAGTTTCCAGTCAAAGGATGGGTTCATTTGATAGTCAGAAGTCTAAAGTTGGTAGGGGTGGCGCAGGAATGAGTGGTGAACAAGTATCATTTATCCTCTGTTGAAAAGGAGAGGAATGCAGGGTACAAATATCAAAGTGGGAGACGGAGAATTGCATCTCAAGCTCCAGTAGATGCACAAGGCTAATTCTTCTCTCCACTCTTTCTAATAGGAGTGGAAAAGTGTTGGCTAGTATCTGGAGCCCTCTAGAGTAAGGATTGATTTTACAGGTGTCAGTGTTCACAGCAAAGTGTCAATGATCAGGCTCCATAATTTTAACAGCCTCCTACAATTTTCATTCATATAGGTTCCAGTTTTCAAATTTTCAATCATCTTTCTGGCTCTGCTCTAACAGACCTCCAATTTTAGTTCAAAGAAGAATGAGTACTCCAGAAAACATGAGTTTCAAGGGCCTCAGATATGTATGATTTCTCAGTGTCAATATGAAACCAAATCTGAATTAGCTCCTAATTGGTTTGAGTTATTTACAAACAGTTTGAACCAGTTAGAGTCAGTAAGAGCCGGCAACAACAAATTTAAACCAAATGAAACTGAAAGAATCTGCTTTGGCCATCTTCTAACAGGTTTGAATCAATTCCAGATGCTTCACATAGTTCTAATTGATTGACAAGGACCTAATAAAATTGTTAGAATAATAAAAATTTGTGAGGTTATTTGAATTTCATTACCGATTTCTTTCAGTATTCATTGTCTTCCTACTCTAATTCACAGTATAAATTACTGTCAAATTAGTTTTCTTAAACCAATTATCGTTTATTGAAGGATTACAAGTTTCCAGCTACTGTGGTAGGTGAAAACATTTTTTGTCCCCCAAATCGTCAGTTTAGACTCCTCATAGATTACAGAACTAAAACTAAAACTCATTGGTTCATTAAATTCTTTTCACATTCTGGGTCTAGTTTTCATTTTAGTTCAGTTCATATGTAACTGTTTTCTTTACATTTTCAAGCTATTCTGACCCACTTTCATTCTTCAAACGTACTTTAAATTTCTTTCCTTTGAACTTACAATTTTATGACCCTGGAATGTCATCCTGAGATCATTTTGGTCAAGTACAAGCTGCCTACCCTCTTAATCCATTTCCAGGCATCATAATTGGCTCATGGATAATCACACGACTATATCAGAGACAATAAGAACTAATTCAGAATCTAGGCTGGAGGGAAAATGTCCTCTTTTTCTCTTGACTTGAGCCTGGGAGGATATATGTGGTAGGGGCAGTCCTTGTGCAGCCTGCTGCCTTTCCCTGGGACCCACAAATGCATCCTGTGCTCAGGACCAGGTGTGTTGGCCTGGTGGGATTAAACACAGTTCTCCAGTAGATGAGGGAGCTGTTGGGACATTCCATCCCATTGGTTCTGAGCATGTGCAAATATTCACTGGAGGCAGTCGGACTTTGGTGGACATGTTTTATGACGTCTAGCTCACACCCTGCATGTGTATCTGTCCCTGGTGGGAGGGGTGGGGGCAACAAGTTCCTCCACGATGGCACACAAACACGAGAGGGGTGCTGCATTGTGAACATCTCTGCATCAGCCATGGACTGAGACCCACTGGCTATGTGGAATGGAGGTTCATAAGTGGAGCTGACCTTGTTCTGCCTCTTCTCAAAATTAGTAAAATGCCTTTTCATTTGAGCCTGTGCAAGACATCTTTTGCTGGCAGCCCTGACAGCTGTGTTTGAGTGGGTTGATATCCCTTTTTTTTATTTTAAAAAAAGGTATGTAGATTACATAAATGTTACATAAAAATGTAGGGGATTCCCATATGCCCTACTCCCTCCTCCCC
The DNA here is from genome assembly GCA_026826555.1 of Tolypeutes matacus. Taxonomy (NCBI): domain Eukaryota; kingdom Metazoa; phylum Chordata; class Mammalia; order Cingulata; family Chlamyphoridae; genus Tolypeutes; species Tolypeutes matacus. Next base: position 86,467,544 of record JAKSZT010053887.1, read on the forward strand.
CCTACTTTCCTACATTAACAATATCCTTCACTAGTGTGATACATTCGTTGCAATTGATGAACACATTTTGGAGCATTGCCACTAAGCATGGATTATAGTTTTCATTGTAGTTTACACTCTCTCCCACACAATTTTGTAGGTTATGGCAAGATATGTAATGGCCCGTATCTGTCATTGTAATGTCATTCAGGAAAATTCCCAAGTCTCTAAAATGCCCCCATATTTCACCTGTATTTCCCTCTCCCTGCCTTCAGAGCCTCTAGTGGCTATATGGTTTTCCCTTACTAATTTTGTGTTCCCCACCCTACCCAAGAGAAATTATTTGGGAAATTTAGAATATGCTATTTTCATGGTGAGGATGGTTAACTATATATCATGCCTATTTAAAAGTAAACAAACCCAAGTCACAAAGGATTTTGCATCTTCCTAACAAGAAAATATGGATTCTTTTGTGCTTTAAAGAGGTCAGAAGTACTAAGAGTTTTCTACTTTAGATCAAAGTGCAAACCCAGTTAATTCTATTATTGACTAGAAGTGCAGTAAAAACACACTTGTAAATGGATTCTATGGCCCAGTGTCTATAAAGCATTTTAAAAATTTCTCATAGTGCTCAGAATTTTTCCTGACCTAAGATCAATATTAGAGATGACCTTTACATTATAATCACAGCTCCACCAATGACAGCACAGTCTAGCTACTGGGCCACCAAAAGAATGCTGAGGGAAAGAAGAGATATGCTACACTGTTAGCCTACCGTGTGTCAAAATAGACAGTCTTACTGTACCGTCAACAAACAGATCATCTTTCATACACAGAGTGATGGACTTGCTGGGATAGTGTATTTTTTTGCACTAAAGTAATTATTGTACTAGATGAAATAAAAATATATTTTTCTTTTTCTTATATTTATTGGAAAAAGTCCAAACAGAACATTACAAGGCAAGAGTACAATGATATTCTTAAATAAAATAAAAATGTGTTAAAGTATATTATTCATAAATGAATATACATAAGCAATAAGTATATAGTAAAAGTTGTGAACTTACAAAAAAAAAAAAAAAACATGCATGTCATCATACAAGGCTCCCATACATCACCCTACCACTACTTTGCATTGTTGTGAAACATTTGTTACAAAGTCTGAAAGCCATCTTCAAAATATTACTCTAGCCCATATTTTATATTTGGTTTATTTTTCCACCAACTCACCTGATTATTAACACCCTGTATTAGTTTTATACGTTTGTTAGAGTTAATGAGAGAATAATCTCATATTTTTCCTATAACCACAGTCCATCTTCCACCACTGGATTCCCTGTTATACAGCCCCATGTTTTGTACAATCCATTCAAAGTGTACACTCAATAGCTCTCATTTTCATCACAGAGTTGTGCTGTCATCACTGCAGTCAATTGTAGAACGTTTTCATTACCCCAAAAGGCAAAATCCCATACCCCTTACTCTCTTCAATTGTTGCCTCTTTGTAATGATATATCTTCTTTGCCATTGCTCCAAAAACGTTACAATATTACTGTTAACTATCATCTATAAGTTACATTGGTTTCAGTTTTCACATATATCACCATGATCTTAACACTTTGTAAAAGAAGAACATTCTTATATTTGTACTATTAACCACAATCTTCATCCACCACTGAAGTCACTATGCTTTACATTTCCTAGGTTATTCTTCTAGCTTTTTTTCAAATGACATTTACGTCCACAGACTACCACTTTCAGCCACAATCTCACTTATAAATCAGCAGTGTTACTTTATATTATACTGACTATAATGTGTTACCATCAACTGTATTCATTTCTGTACTTTTACAATAAACCTTCTTAAAAATTCTACATGCATTAAGCATCAGCTCTCATGCTCATGAAACATTCTATCTCCTGGTAACCTATACTCTATAGAGTTTACCTTCCTTAGTTTATTCATCATATTTAGTTCATATTATTGAGACCATAAAATATTTCTCATTTTGTGTCTGGCTTCTTTCATTCAACATAATGTCCTCAAGGTTAATCCATGTTGTCATATGCATCCCAATTTCATTTCTTCTTATAGCTGAATAGTATTCCATTGTATGTATGTATCACATTTTGCTTATCCATTCATCTGTTGATGGCCACTTGTGTTGTTCCCATCTTTTAGCAATTGTGAATAGTGCTGCTATGAACATCAGTTAGCAAATGTCAGTTTGCATACTTGCTTTCAGTTCTTCTGAATATATTCCTAGTAATGATATTGCTGAATCATATGGAAGTTCTTTATTCATCTTCTTTAGGTTCTGCCAAACTGTATTCCACATAGGCTGCACCATTCTACATTCCACTAACACTGAAGGAGAGTTGTTTATCCACATCCTCTATCCTCTCCAACACTTGTAGTTTTCTGTTGTTTTTTTTTCTTTTTTAAATAATGGTCATTTAATAAGGTATGAAATGGTATCCCATTGCAGTTTTGATCTGCATTTCTCTAATAGTTAGCAACGATGAACCTTTTTTCATGTGCTTTTTGGCTGTTTGTATTTCCTCTATGGAAGAATGTCTATTCAAGTCTTTTGCCCACTTTTTAATTGGGTTGTTTGTCTTTTTATCATTGAGTTGTATGATCTCTTTATATAACATGAATATCAAACCCTTCTCAGATATGTGTTTTCCAAATATTTTCTCACATTGAATAAGCTGCCTTTTTACTTTCTTGACAAAATCTTTTGAAGAACAAAAGTGTTTAATTTTGAAGTGGTCCCATTTACCTATTTTTTCTTTCATTGCTCATGCTTTGGGTGTAAGGTTTAAGAAACTACTGCCTACCACAAGATCTTGAAGGTATTTCTATACATTTTCTTCTAAGAGTTTTATGGTTGTAGGTTTTTTATTTAGGGCCTTGATCCATTTTTAGTTGATTTTTATATAAATTGTGAGATAAGGGTCCTCTTTCTTTTGGATATGGATATCCAGTTGCCCAGCATCATTTGCTGAAAAGATTGTTCTGGCCCAGTTGGGAAGGCTTGACAGCCTTGTTAAAATCTCTTGACCATAGATGTGAGGGTTTATTTCTGCATTTCTTATTTGGTTCCATTGGGCAATATTTCTATCTTATGCCAGTATCATGCTGTTTTTACCATTGTAAGTTAAGTAATATGCTTTAAAGTCAGGATGTGAGAGTCCTCCAACTTTGTTCTTATTTTTTTTTGCCTTTATTTTACACATTTAATAATTGAAAATATAAACAATTAAAAACTAAAAAGTAAACACAGATGAATAAATATATACATTTCTCAATTAAATGTACTGGATACATATAAGTTTTTTTTGAATCAAACAATATGTTACACAATATATTTGGTTCATAGTAATGCATTCATGCAGTATTTATCCTTTTGTGTCTGGCTTGCTTCGCTCAACATGATGTCCACCAGGTTCATCCATGTTGTCATATGTTTTACGACTTCATTTCTTCTTACAGCTACATAATATTCCATTGTGTGAATAGACCACAGTTTGATTATCCATTTGTCTGTTGATGGACACCTGGGTTGTTTCCAACTTTTGGCAATGGTGAATAATGTGGCTATGAACATCAGTGTGCAGATGTCTGTTCGTGTCACTGCTTTCATTTCTTCTGGGTATATACCCAATAGTGGTATTGCCGGGTCACGTGGCAAGTCTATTCAAGTTCTTTAGGAACTGCCAAACAGTCCTCCACAGTGGCTGTACCATTCTGCATTCCCACCAACAGTGAATAAGTGTTCCTATCTCTCCACATCGTCTCCAACATTTGTAGTTCTCTGTCTTTTTAATAGTGGCCATTCTAATAGGTGTGAAATGATATCTCATTGTAGTTTTGAGTTGCATTTCCCTAATCATGAGTGATGTAGAGCATTTCTTCATGTGTTTTTTGCCATTTGTATTTCTTCTTTAGAGAAATGTCTATTCAAGTCTTTTGCCCATTTTTTAATGGGGTCGTTTGTCTTTTTATTGTTGAGTTGTAACATCTCTTTATATCCTGGATATTAAACTCTTATCAGATATGTGATTTCCAAATATTTTTTCCCATTGAGTTGGCTGCCTTTACAGCCTTTTGACAAAGTCCTATGAGGTGCAAAAGTGTTTAATTTTGAGGAGGTCCCATTTATCTATTTTTTCTTTTGTTGGCCGTGCTTTGGGTGTAAGGTCCAAGAAACCACCACATGCTACAAGGTCTTGAAAATATTTCCCTACATTTTCTTCTAGTAGTTTTATGGTCCTGGCTTTTATATTTATATCTTTCATCTATTTTGAGTTGATTCTTGTATAGAGGGTGAGATAGGAGTCCTCTTTCATTTTAGTGGTTATATATATCCAGTTCTCCCAACATCATTTGTTGAAGAGATTGTTTTTTCCATTAGCATGGACTTGGTAGGTTTGTCAAAACCAGTTGACTGTATAGGAGAGGGTTTATTTCTGGGTTCTCAGTTTTATTCCACTGATCGATGTGTCTATCTTTATGCCAGTACCATGCTGTTTTGACTACTGTAGGTTTGTAATATATTTCAAGGTCAGGCAGTGAAATTCCTCCCACATTGCTCTTCTTTTTTAGAATGCTTTTGGCTATTCGGGTGCACTTACCCTTCCAGATGAATTTGGTAATTGACTTCTCTAATTCTGTAAAGTAAGCTGTTGGGATTTTGATTGGGTAAGATTGACATCTTCATGATATTTATTCTTCCAACCATGAACACAGAATGTCTTTCCATTTGTTTAGGTCTTTTTAAATTTCTTTTAGCATTGTTTTGTAGTTTTCTGCATATAGGTCCTGTACTTCTTCGGTTAAATTAACTCTTAGGTGTTTGAGTCTTTTTGTTGCTATTGACAATGGAATTTTCCCCCTGATTTTCACCTCAGATTGTTCAGTTCTAGCGTACAAAAACATTACATGACTTTTGTGTGTTGATCTTGTATCCTGCAACTTTGCTGAACTTGTTTATTAGCTCAAGTAGTTTTGTCATGGTTACTTCAGGATTTTCTAAGTACAGGATCATGTCATCTGCAAACAGGGAGAATTTTACTTTTTCTTTTCCTTTTTCGATGCCTTTATTTTTTTTTTTTTTTCCTTGTCTAATTGCCCTAGCTAGAACTTCTAGTACAATATTGAATAACAATGGTGACAGTGGGCATCCTTGTCTTGTTTCTGATCTTAGAGGGAAAGCTTTCAACCTTTCCCCATTGAGTATGATATTGGCTGTGGGTTTTTCATATATGTCTTTTATCATATTGAGGAATTTCCCTTCTATTCCTATCTTTTGAAGTGTTTTTATCAAAAAAGATGTTGGATTTTGTAGAATGCCTTTCCTGCATTGATTGAGATGATCATGTGGTTTTTTTCTTTCAATTTGTTAATATGCTGTATTACATTGATTGATTTTCTTATGTTGAACCAACCCTGCATACCAGAAATAAATCCCACTTGGTCATGATGTTTAAGTCTTTTGATATGCTGTTGGATTCGATTTGCAAGTATTTCGCTGAGAATTTTTGCATCTGTGTTCATTAGAGAGACTGGTCTGTAATTTTCTTTTCTTGCAGAATCTTTATCTGGCTCCAGTATTAGGGTGATGTTGGCTTCATAAAATACATTGAGTAATTTTCCTTTCTCTTCAATTTTTTGAAAGTATTTAAACAGGATTGGTGTTAATTCTTTTTGAAATGCTTGGTAGAATTCACCTGTGAAGCTATCTGGTCCTGAACTTTTCTTTGCTGGGAGATTTTTGATGATGGATTCAATCTCCTCAAATGTGATTGGTTTGTTATATTCTTGTATTTCTTGTTGTATCAGTGTAGGTTGGTTTGCGTTTCTAGAAATTTGTCCATTTCATCTAGGTTGTGTAGTTTGTTGGCATATAATTTCTCATAATATCCTTTTATGATTCTTTTTCTTTCTTTGGGGTCATTTGTAACTTCCCCCCTTTCATTTCTGATTGTATTTATTTGCATCTTCTCTCTTTTTTTCTTTGTTAGTCTAGCTAGGGGTTTTTCAATTTTATTGATCTTCTCAAAGAACCAGCTTTAGGTTTTGTTGATTTTCTCTGTTATTTTTCTGTTCTCATTTTCATTTACTTCTGCTCTGATCTTTATTATTTCTTTCCCTCTGCTTGCTTTGGGATTGGTTTGCTGTTCTTTTTCTAGTTTCTCTAGTTGTTCAGTTAAATCTTTGAGTTTAGCTCTTTCTTGTTTTTTAATATAGGTATTTAGGGTTATAAATTTCCCTCTCAAGACTGCCTTCGCTGTATCCCATACGTTTTGATATGCTGTGTTCTCATTTTCATTTATCTCAATATATTTACTGATTTCACTTGCAATTTATTCTTTGACCCACCAGTTATTTAGGAGTGCGTTGTTCAGTCTCTACACACTTGTGAATTTACTTTTTTCCTGTCTATTATTGATTTCTAGTTTCATTCCATTATGATCTGAGGTGTTTTGCATAATTTCAATCTTTTTATATTTATTGAGAGCTGCATTGTGACCTAACATGTGGTATATATATATATTTCTCTCATGAAAGAAATGAACTTACATGTCCAAGAAGCACACCATACCCCAATCAGAATAAATCCAAATAGACCTATGCCAAGACACATACTACTTAGAATGTCAAGTGGAGAAAGATACATGGGCACTTGAGAAGAATGTATAACCCGCTGAGTTTGGATGCAGTGTTCTGTATATGTCTGTTAGGTCTAACTTGTTTATCATATTGTTCAAGTTCTCTGTTTCCTTGTTGATCTTCTGTCTAGTTGTTCTATCTAATGATGTGAGTGGGGTGTTGAAGTCTCCAATGGTTATTGGAGAAATGTCTATTTCTCCCTTCAGTTTTGGCAGAGTTTGTATATATTTTGGGGCACCCTGGTTAGGTGCCTAGATATTTATGACTGTTATATCTTCCTGGTAGATCGCTCCTTTTATTAATATATAATGGCTTTCTGTATCTCTTATAATGTTTTTGCATTTTAAAGTCTGTTTTGTCTGATATTACTATAGCTACCCCTGCTCTTTTCTGGTTACTATTCACATGGAGTATCTTTTTCCAACCTTTCACTTTCAGCTGGTTTGTATCCCTGGGTCTAATGTGAATTTCTTATAAGCAGCATATGGATGGCTTATGTTTTTTTTCATTCTATCAGCCTGTATCTTTTGATTGGGGGGTTTAATCCATTCACATTCAATTATATTACTGTAAATGCATTATTTACTTCCTCTATTTTATTCTTTGGTTTTCATATGTCATCTTGTTTTTGTCCGTCTTTTTCTTCTTTTGGTTATCCTTTCTGTTATTCTTTCTTCTATACTCTTTTCCAAGCCTCTCTTTCCTGTCTTTTTTCTTTCAGGTTCTAAGGCTTCCTTTAATATTTCCTGCAAAGGTGGATTCTTTTTTGCAAACTTTCTTAGTTTCTTTTTGTTTGTGAATATTTTATACTCACCATCATATCTGAAGGACAGTTTTGCTGGATAAAGAATTCTCGGCTGGTAGTTTTTCTCTTTCAGGTTCCTAATTGTGTCATACTACTGTCTTCTTGCCTCCATGGTTTCTGAAGAGAAATCTGCGCTAAGTCTTACTGGACGTCCCTTGTACTTGATCATTTGATTCTCTCTTGCTGCTCTGAGAATTTTCTCTTTATCTTTGACACTTGACATTCTGAGTAGTATGTGTCTTGGCATATGTCTATTTGGATTTATTCTGATTGGGGTATGGTGTGCTTCTTGGACATGTAAGTTCATTTCTTTCATGAGAGTTGGGAAATTTTCAGCTATTATTTTCTCAAATACTCTTTCTGTCCCTTTTCTCTTCTCTTCTCCTTCTGGAACTCCCACGACATGTATGTTGTTGCATTTTGTGTTGTCATTAAACTCTCTGAGCCCCTGTTCAATTTTTTCCATTCTTTTCTCTCTCTGTTCTTTTTTCTCTTCAATTTTAGCTGTTCTGTCTTTGGTATCACTTATTCTTTCCTCTATCATTTCGAGTCTGCTGTCATATGCCTCAAATGTGTTTTTGATCTCACCTATTGTGTCTTTCATTCCCACTGTTTGCTCAGTGTCTTCTTGATGTCATTTATTTCTTTAACTATATTGTTTTTCAACTCATTAATTTAATTTTGGAAATTTGTGCTCATCTCGCTGATTAGTCCTCTCAAATTCTGCATCTCTTCTGGAACTTTGATGTATTCCATTTTTTAGGCCATCTCTTGTATTTTCTTAGTATGGCTCATAATTTTTTGCTGGTGTTTAGGCATCTGGTTAGGATGTAGTTTACGCAAATGCTCAATGTCTTTCTCTTTTGTAGGGATTTAGTGGCAGGAGGCTGTGAGTTACCACAGCTCTTTGATTTTTGGCTCGACCTGGATTGTTAGGATTGTCCTGCTGGTTGCTCAAAACTGGGCAGTGGACCCAGTAATTGGTTGTAGAGTCGCTTCCTAGGGCCTTGGGCAGGGAGGCTATAGAGGCCAGAAAAAAACTTCTCCTACTTATATATAATTTTCTAGTGTGCACTTCCTTGGTCTGCCAGGAGATGGTGATCTTTGGCAGCTCTCAATTCAATGCCTGGTGGGAGTGTATTTGTTGCAACACAGACTAGATCAATGTGATAGAGCTTCCTGTGGAGGCCAGGAGCTTTGTAATTAAAACTTTCTCTGAGACAGTTCCCCAGCCTTCTCTGGTAGCCCCCTCCCTTTTCCCAGCTATGAAATACTTCCATTTCTCTCTGAGTCTTCAACAATCAGTCCCTGTTGGTAGAGAAGGAGATTGGGAGGATTGTATTTCTTTAGCCCCTTGCAGGCTCCAAGGCAAATAATGGCACAGCCCCACCCGGCCTGGAAGGGCTCTTGGGACACAGCAGACCAAATTCATGGGTCAGGAGCTGAGTCAGCCTTAGGCTGTGTCCCTCTCTCTCCCCTTTCCTGGAGTGGTAGGTCCCTGGAGTCCACTTTGTCTGTAGTCACAGGCCCAGAGGCCCGAGAATTCTAAAGAGTGTGGGGGAGGGTGCCAGCAGCAGAAGCTGCTGCTTGTTCCATCTCACGGTTCTGCCATCACGATTTCCCTCTTTTGTCCCTCTCTCCTCTGGGTGGTATGCAGCCTTCACCTGCTGTCCTAAACCCTAGAAGATCTTTTTTGGGGCTGTTTCAGCTTGTCCTCTAGCTATTTTTCTGGAGAAGAGATTCCCGTGTCTTACTAGTCAGCCATCTTCCCGGAAGTCTCCTTGTTCTTCTTTTTAAAGACATTTCCTTCCTTCCTTCCTTCCTTCCTTCCTTCCTTCCTTCCTTCCTCCCTTCCTTTCCTTTCTTTCTTTCTTTCTTTTTTTTTTTTTGGCTATTTACCCTTCCAAATAAATTTGATAATTGACTTTTCCATTTCTGCCAAAAAGGATGTTGAGATTTCTATTGGGATTGTGCTGAATCTGTAAATCAGTTTGGGTAGAACTGACATCTTAGCAATATTTATTCTTCCAATCCATAAGCATGGAATTTCCTTCTATTTATTTAGGTCTTATTTGGTTTCTTTTAGCAATGTGGTGTAGTTTTCTGACTACATGTCCTTAATGTCCTTGGTTAAGTTTATTTCTAAATATTTGATTCTTTTAGTTGCTATTATAAATGGAATTTTTTCTGACTTCCTTTTCAAATTGCTCATCACTAATGTATAGAAATGCTACTGATTTTGTGTATTATGCTGCCACTTTATTGAAGTTTTCTATTAGTTCTAGTACCTTTGTTTTGGATATTTTGAGGTTTTCTAGATATAGGATCATATCATCAGCTAATAATGAAAGTGTTACTTCTATTTTTCTATTGGGTGCCTTTTATTTCTTTTTCTTGCCTAATTTTGCTCTAACTAGAACTCTGAGCACAATAACAGTGGTGCCAATGGGTGTCCTCATCTTGTTCTCAATCTCATTGGGAAAGTTTTCAGACTTTCACCATTGAGTACAATGCTAGTTGTGGGTTTTTCATATATGCACTTTACCGTGAGTCGAAAGCGTCTTTTTATTTCTAACTTTAGGAATGTTTTAATCAATAAACATTTGGATATTTGGTAGAATTCAACTGTGAAACCATCTGGTTGTGGACTTCTCATCTTTAGGGTTTTTTTAATGAGTATTTCAATCTTTTTACTTGATTGTTGTGTTGAGGTCTTCTAATTTTTCTAAGGATGGTGTAGACTGTTCATTTCTAGGAATTTGTCCATTTTGTCTATCTTGTCTAGTTTTTACAATTATTCATAGTGCACTCTAATCATATATCTGCAGTGTCAATGGTAATGTCCCCCCTCTCATTTCTGAATGTATTTATTTGAATCTTCCCTCTTTTTTATTTGTCAGACTAGCGATGGATCTGTCAATTTTGTTGATCTTCTTGAAGAACTAACTTTTGATTTCGTTGATTCTCTCTATTGTTTTTTGCTCCCCATTTCACTTATTTTTGCTCTGATCTTTATTATTCCTTTTTCTTATTGGTTTGAGATTAGTTTGCTGTTCTTTTGCTAGTTCTTGGTGCAAGAACTAGCCCTTTCTATTAACATATAATGACTTTTTTCATCTCTTGTAACAGTTTTTCATTTAAAATCTATTTGTCTGATATTAGTATCACTATTCCAGATATTTTCTGGTTACTCTTTGCATGGAATATCTTTTTCCAAACTTTTACTTTTAACTTGGTGTTTCTTTACAGCTGCAGTGAGTCTCTTGTAGACAGCATATAGATGACTCATATATATTTTTTTATCCATTCTGTCAGTCTGTATTTTTTGATTGGAGATTTCAGTTCATTCACATTCAATGTTATTATTCTAAAGGCATTGTTACTTAATCTATTTTATACTTTGGCTTTCCATTGTCATATGTTACTATTGTCTGTTTTTTTACCCTTTAAGTGTCACTAATAATCTTCATTTCTACACTCTTCTCCAAGTCTCTTGCCCTTGATTTTCCTTTCAGTCTGTATCACTCTCTTCAGTATATCTTGTAAATCTGGTCATTTGGTAACATACTCTCAATTTTTGTTTGTATGTGAAGTCTTTAACTCATCCTCATTTATGAAGGGCAATTTTGTAGTAAAGAATTCTTGGCTCACAATTTTTCTCGTTCAGTACCTTAAATACGCCATAACACTTTCTTCTTACTTCCATAGTTTCTGTTGAGAGATCAGCACTTAGTCTTATTGGCGTTCCCTTGTATGTGATGCATTGCTTTTCTCTTGCTGCTTTCAGAATATTTTATCTCTGGTATTTGTTATTCTGAATAATAGGTGCCTCAGAGTAGGTCTATTTGGATTTAGTCTGTTTAGGGTTTATTGTCCTTCTTGGATATTGATATTTATGTTTTTCATAAGGAGTGGGACATTTTCAGTCATTATTTCTTCAAATACTATTCCTGCCCCTTTTCTGTTTTCTTTCCCTTCTGGGACCCTGGTAATATGTGTGTTTCACATTGTCATTCAATTTTCTGAGACTCTTTTCCATTTTTTCCCTTTCTTTTCTCCTGTCTTTTCAAGTTCAGATGTTTTGCCCTCAATTTCCCTCAATCTATCCTCCATCAATTCAAATCAGCTGTTATATGCCTCTAATGTATTTTTAATCTCATCCATTGTGTCTTTTATTCCCATAAGCTCTTTTACTTTTCTCTGCAGTCTTTCAAATTGTTCTTTATGCTCACCCAGTGCCTTCTTAGTTTTCTTTATGATTTTAGGCGTATTTTTCTTCATCTCCTTGATTTGATTTAGGTGATTTGTGTGGTTATCATTGATTAGCTGTCTTAATCCATGTGTCTTGTCAGGATTTTTGGTTTGTTCCTTTGGCTAGGGCATATCTTCTTCTTAGTATGGCTTGTAATATTTTGCTGATATATAGGCATCTGATTATGCTGGTGAATTTACTCTGATCATCAGTTTTTCTCTCTTGCTTAATGGTTTTGTTTCATGGGTCTTCTTTAATTTTTGGTTCACCTTTTTCTAAGTTTTTAAAATTTCCCAGCTTGATTTATCATAATAGGGCCAGGACTCACTAATAGGGTACAGATCCACTCCCAGGGTTTTGGGATGAGAGAGATCTAAAAGAAGTTTTCTCCTTGCAGTTTAATGGCCAATCAGCAGATGGCACTTATTGGTGAATCTTCCCACAGAGGTGATTCTTTCAACTGCCATTTGCCTGTGATTCTGGTCTGGCCAGAGCTGAGATTCACTGTGGACTCTGTTGGCCAAATTCACTGAAAAGAAACCACTCTCTACCCTCTGATGCACCCTCCCTTTTCCCAGGGAGGATGTCTGTTTCCTTCTCAGTTGGCTGCAGTGAGCCATGGGTTTTACCTAGGCTGTTTACCTTGAGCGTAGGGTATGGGTGCCATTCCCAGCCACGAGGGTTAGTCACCCATGGTTTTCATTTCAGTTTCTTAGTCTCTCTCTGTCCCTTGCCTTTCTGGGGGATGCACAGCATTCTTCTGGTTTGCGAATCCCCAAAGCAGGTCCCTCAAACAGCTTTGTGCCCCATTGTTTTTGTAAGAGGGTTGTGCCCTGCTGACCTACTCTGATGCCATCTTCCCAGAAGTCCCTGAGTACAATGATTTTTGAACTTTTCAATTTTGTGCCTGTTAAAAAATATAAATTGACTGGATGATTCTAGTAAATTTGCCTAAGGTGATTCTTTCATGTTGCAGAAGAGTTGACAAGGAAAACTTTTCCTGAATAAAGCAACATATTTTAATATTTAGCCATTCTTGTGTGTGTGTGTGTGCACACATTGAGCACACACTCATTAATCTTATCACTAAATGTGAGAGAATGCTTTTCAGTTTGCTCACTGAAGTGTGGGTCATTTCTCTGATAACTGGTTCCTGACAAGGAAATCTCATTGAGTATGGAACATCCCCAGAAACTTGTGAGTTTTGGATCCTGAAAGCAGAATGCCAAGACTTTAAAATTAATAACCTTAACTTTCTGCTTTATACCTTTCATTTTCATTTTCTCTATTTGCATAATCAACATACTTAAATAGTGTTCTCTTCACAATTTGTAAAATATTTCCACACATAGATTCAGAAACATATATAGACAAGGTTTTGAAATATTACCATCTTCATTAAAACTTTTAAATTTCAAGGATAAAATTTTAATTAAGCTTCAGAATATTATCAAAATTATTAAGGCAAGTTTTCTACCAAACTGGATTTCAAGTAATTTTTGGTTTAAACCACTTAACTTTGCTTTCTTTGTGAGTGCATACAGCTTAATTAAAGTGAGTTTGCCTAAACATCTGGATAAATGCCACGTTTTCCCAAATGGGCCTATATAGGGCAAAAAAAAAAAAAAAAAGAGTCTGCTATTAGTAAATTCTGCAATAACTAAGTCATATAAGGTTTTAAACAACAGTCATGGGGAAACACAGCCTGTCATAAAAGCATCATATTAGTAACCTTACTACTTGACTAGTGGATATTAAGACACCATGCTTTAATATTTTCTAGTAGATCCTCATGAGAGCAATTTCTCCTGAGATGTATAGATGAAAAAAGAAAATAGAGATAAAGAGGAAATATAAGTACAAATTGCTCATTTTAAAAAGTTATATATATATATATATATTATTTATGGTACTGATTTCTTGTTTGCTGTTGAGCTCTACTGAGGATTTGATGACATTAAGAAAGCCATTGACTTGTGGAATAGCTCTTATCACTTCTTGTTATAATATCTCAGGATGATTGAGATAGACTCATTGAGAGAAAGCAGAGGGAAGTCAGGGCCCCTTCTTCTTGGTAGGTGTCATGGAAGGCAACCTGGTAGAGTGGAGAAGACATGAGGCAGTGAGTCATTATTATAATTCTTGTTCCTCCAATTACCAGCTGGATACCTTTAGACTATTGACTTGAACTTCTCTGAGCCTTCCCAGTCTCTTTCAGTGTAAAACAGCCATAATAATATACATTTCATTGTATAGTCCAGGAGAACATATGGGATAAGTTTATAAAACACCTCTACAAAGTTGGACTTTCATGGCTGCTCAGTAACTTTTTTCTTCTTTCCTCTCTGTGATGAGGAAGATAACAAAAGCATTGGTGGCTATTTGGAGAAGAGAAAACCACATAATTTCGTGACTTCTAAACTTAACAATGATAAAGTCATTTTTTCTAGATTGTGTTGTCATTTTTTATGAACTTGTGAATTCATAAGTATTTATTTATTTATTATTATTATTATTTTTTTATTGTGGGTAAAAATAAAAATTTTCACAATACATACCAACATTTGCAAAATGATATATAAATGTATATGCATATATGTGCATTTGCTTACAAAAATGTTATTTATGTATATATATAAATATATTTTAAGAGGTGCTTAGATACCCAAAATATTACACAGAACCCACTGGGATTCCCATGTTGCCCACCTCCCACACCTCCCACCACATCCCACACAAACATCTCCCACAAGTGTGGCCCACCACCCTCAATGGACTTACACATCCTGGGGCCTTGCCACCAACCATAGACCATAGTTCACACCGGAGACAACACTCTCTCCCACACATTTCTGAGTGGTATGTGCTGTTTTAAAATGGCCTACATCCGTTGCTACAAAGGTACTCAGGACAACCTCCAAATCCGAAAGAAGGCCCTGTATTTCAACTGCTCATCCCCTCCCTGCCCCAAAAGTGTCTAGTGGCCACTGGCTCCACCTCATTGTTATAATTTCTTCCATTGCTAGAATCACCATATGTGAACAACAGAATACCATCAAGTCCACTCTAGTCCGTAGTTCTTCCCCCAATCCTGAGGGGACTGGGATGGTGATGTCCACTCCACCTCCAAGTGAGAGAGGGGTTATATCCCATGGGTATGGTGGGTGGGATGATCCTGCCTGTAGATGCCGGCCCTCTCCATTCCCTGACCAGCATAATTGCCACATCCTAGAAGTTTAGCTTTAATTAGAAAAATGCAGACTTAATTCTTACTTTGATTTGTTTATAATGTAATTTGAACAATAGAAATTGCATAAAAATGATACAAAATATGTGCAATGAATTGCAGTGTAATATGGGAGTAATATTAACAAACCTGAATATACTATCACTTGATTTCCATATGATTTTAGTGAAGGGAGTGAACATATAACTGCTGCCTACTCTGCACTTAATATCATGCTAAGTCTTGTATACCTATTATCTCCTTCTAATCCTTGTGAGGACTCTACACTTGGTGTTATTACATATATTTCAAGCCAAGGAACCTTTCAAACTTAGGAATACAATGCTCAAAGAGGTTAAACAGCTTACAATATGTCACATGGTTAAGAGGGAATGAATGTGATATTCTGTTTTTTGTTTTTTTTTTAAAAGATTAATTAATTAATTAATTAATTAATTTACTTTTATACATTTTTACTGCACCCCTCCACCCCCGTTTTTGCTGGTTTTTTGTGTGTCCATTCACTGGGCAATTCTCTGTGTCTGTTTCCTGCCCTGTCTTCTCATCCTTCTCCTACAGTGTTCACTGGGATTCGATCCTGAGAACCTCTGATGTGGGAGAGTGGCATCCTACCACCTGCACCACTTTAGTTCCTGGTTTTTCAGTTCGTCTCGTCTTGGCTTTTCTTTGTGTCACTCTCCTAGTTACGTCATTATCTTGCTGCCTAGCTCGGCAGAGCCTGGCGGCACACCTGTGCATGGGGCCTGATGACGCATCCACTCGAGGGGCCTGGTGGCCCACACACCTTCTATATTTTTCTATATTTTTACCGGGAGATTCCAGGGCTCGAACCCAGGTCCCTACATATAGGAGACAGACGCCCAACCATTTGAGCCACATCTGCCCCAAATGTGATATTCTAAATCCAGTTATTCTTTCTCCGAAGTCCTTTCTTTCTCACAGACATAGGAACTGTCATATAGGAACTGCCAGTGCCCTCAGAGTCCCTTTCTTGTCACCATTGCTTCAGGAAATGGCCATTCCCATACCAAATGGGTCTGTACAGCCTTTTCTGGTATGTGCATGTTGAATGAGTTTTGGGTAGTGCAGAGCTATACTGAGCAGCAAGTACTATTTCAGAAAAAGAGGATCTTATGTATCTGATTCAAGAGAGAAAATGGAGGACACATTTTTCCACATATCCAGTGTGCTGAGTGGTGATTTGTTTCCAAATCTAACACCCAAAGCCCATTTAGCCTAAAATCTGGCTGAATTATAGTATCAATGGTGATATTTCAACCACTGATGGCTTCCTTATTTTCTTTCTTCTACCCTTCTAATCTCATCTCTCTATTAAAACCAGAGTGGGTTCTTTAAATCTGATTATATCACTCTTCTGCTTCTTCAAAGACTTCCTTTTTCTGTATTTGTGTATCACAATTATTCATCTTATCTTCAAAACCCTGCATAAGCTGGTCTGTCAACTCCTCCATCATCATCTCACACCTCATTCCCTTTTAGTCTATGTACTCCAAGCACCCTGGCCTTTTCTCAGGTGCTCAGACACATATCAAGTTTTTTACACAAGCTTTCTAACGAGAAAACTTTTCCTCCCCTCCCCCAAATTGTGTTTAATTACTCATATAGAACACTGCTTTATATCTCAGGTAAAATACCATTTTGGAGAAAATTGTCCCTGACTTCCTGTAGCAGTTTGAGATTATTTTATGAATCCCCCAAAGAGAAGATTATTCCTCTGGGTGTGATACCCTTTGATTGCATTAAATTTAGCCGAGGTGTCTTTGATTAGATTACCTGTTAAGGTTAGGGTTTTTGATTTGACTATGTCAGTGTGCATAACTCAGGTTGATTCTCTGCCCCCTTGCTAGGGCTGATATAAACAGACACTCACACAGACAGACATACAGGTAAGAGAGAGATCAGTTATTTTTGATCCTGCCATGTGACAGAAAGGAGAAGGCTCAAACAGCTAAAACCCTGGAGAAGGATGAGTCATTTTGCCTGACAGCTTAGAGTTGACATCAGGAAGAATAACCTAGACTGATACAGATAGAGGAAGCCCTACGCCAGCCTGCAGCTGAAATCAGGAAGGAGCAGAGCAGCAGAACCTCAAGAGGAAGAGGAAGCCCAGCGAGAAAGTTAGAGTCCAGCCAGAGATCAGCGACCATTTTGCTTCAACATGTGGCAACTGACTTTGGTGAGAAAGCAGCCTTGAGTTGGACTTTTTATGACCTTGTAACTGTACTCTTTTACCCCAAATAAACACCCTTTATAAAAGTCAACAGATTTCTGGTACTTTGCATCAGCGGCTCTTTGGCAGATTAATACACCTCCCAAACTAGATCTGCTTTCCTTGCTTGATGCTTTTCTAACCCTGTGTTCTTTTTCTTCATAGGATTTACAATAGTTTGAAACTATATTCTTGTGAATTTTTTCCATTAGTATTTTCTCTACAAAACTGTAAGCGCCCTGAGAATAGGTCCTTGTCTTCTGCTCATAATTTTTCACTTTTCTTCACCTCATTGTTTTCCTCACCATAATATCCCCAGTGCCCAGGTGAGTACCAGGCAGAGGTAACCAACAAAATTTATGGAATAAATGAAACATATTCCTCTAAATTACATTCTTCTTCATTCCTCTTATCTGCACCAATGGTAAAGAACTTAAAAAGAAAGATTGCTGTCAGAAGAAAAAGTATGTGGATAAGCCCTTCAAAAAGGGCACAGAAGATTAGTATATTTATATATCAGTTTCACTCACCAAAGGACACTTGCTGCACAGATTACATTTCAGTTGGAAAAACCATCCATTATCTATCTGTATTTTAGTTTCCAGTTCTTTTCCCAATCACCCTAGTACTTTCTCATGTACAGTGTGATGATGGCTGCAGAAAATGTTTATGAATGGATTCAGCAACACATACATACAGTGAACAAGACTTTTTTGACAATTGTTAATACTAAGTGCCAACTTGCCATGAGCATAGGTGAAAGCTGAGTTACAGATATCAACACGAATCCCTGGCGACCATCTGTCCACCTGGTGGCAAAGGGATACATTACACTCTTTCATTACAGAATGGGCATTTATTTGTCCTCACTAGAATGGACATTTATTCTGCTTAAAAGTTTTCTTTTTTTGCCTAATTTCCTTTGTGAGCACCTCTTTCCAAGGACTTATTAAACACCTTATTCTCCATCATACTATTGCACACAATATTGTTTCTGACTAAGGAATTCATTTAGTAACAAAAGAAATGCAGCAGTGGGCTGACACGCATGATATCCATTGCTCTTATAACACACCCTACTAAAAGAAGCTGCCTTGTAGAACAATGGAACAATGGAATAACTTGCTGAAGACTCACTGACAGCTGAAGAACAAAGTCTTGCAAATTTGGACACTATGATACAAAATGCAATGCATACCTAGAATCCAATAAGCCCCATACTATTTCTTCTATAGTATGTATCTATAGATGCAGAAATTAACACATGGAAGTAGGAGTGGCTTCCCTCTCATAAACTTAATATTCTGCTTGCAAATGCTTTGCTTCCTGTCTAGAAAACTTTTGGCTCTGCTAGTTTAAAAGTCTTTGTTCAAAAGTGAAGGATAATTCCAATAAGTGTGCAAAAAAGGTTTTTTGAATGGGAAATTGTGATAGTCACTTGACCATTTGGGTCTGCTCATGCTAACAGGCAAAGAAGGTGTATTCTACTGCTTGTTGTGATTGATGCCAATTATTAAAGGGAAAGAGAGCTCCACATATAGTATCCAAAGGATTCTTGAGGTTTCTCTTACTATTTCAATATTCAGTGGTAAATGTTAATACACTACCATGTAAACCAATAAAGGGACCGCCACTAAGAGATTAGACCTTAAGGAATAAAAGTGTAGGTTACCTTACTGGGGCAAATTTTGACCATATAAAGGGTTAGCTGACAGTAAAGCGACCATGGAATGTGTAGTGAAAGAGAGAATTACTAATATCAAACACTGTCCTGTGATCAGTTACAGAAATCATGGTGAAAGCAGCTATGTCCACTTTTTCTTGCTTACTTTATAATGTTTATGTATGTTTATATGTATCATTACTTCTCCTCTTCCTTTTTTCTATTATTTTAAATGAGGAGTGTTTGTGATGAAATTGTGACTGAATTAGACAAAAGATTAGCATTCCTCAAAAGTGGATACAGTGACTAATAAAACTGCCTTTCTACTTTTGGGAAAAGAATAAAAGTGTCATTATTTATATGAGGGAGAGTTGCATCATATAGTCGAAATATGATTGTTGCATAATTGTTGCTTTTTAAGAGTTTAAATATGGTAGGAGAAGTTGAGACCTGAATCTCAGCAGAGTTGCAACATCTATTCTCCAGTTCATTGGATTCATCCAGGACAACTAACAAGGAAATGATGATGGACAATGCCCATCCCAAGGAACAGAGAGTGTCTGCAACTGCAGGCAAGATAGTTCCATCAGTCTGTCCCATGGGATCTAAGCCGCCTCTCAGAAGCAGAGTGGGCATCACCATCCCCAAATCGTCAAGACTGGGGAAGAACAATGGGCTAAAGTAGATTCATTATTATTCTGTTATAAAATTATTATTATTACTTTAGCGCAATGGAAGAACTTTTATCACTGATATAAAGGCAGTGGCCACCAGAGGTTCTGAGGGGAGAGAGAGGGAAGAATAGGTGTAATAATGGGGACATTTTGGGGACGCTGGGATTGTCCTGCTTGGCATTGCAATGATGGATACAGGCCATTATATATTTGGTCAGAACCTACAAAATTGGGGGGACAGAGTGTTGACTAGAATGTAAGATATAGTCCACGGTTGGTAGTAATGCTTCAATATGTGTTCAGATGTAGCAAATGTACCACACTGATGAAGGATGTTGTTAATGTAAGAAGGTGTGGGAAGGGGAGGGGATGGGGCATATGGGAATCCCCTAAATTTTTTATGTAACGTTTCTTTTATCCAAAGCTTCTTTAAAAAAATAAATAAAATAAATAAATAAATATGGTAATAGAATGTATGCAAGCTGTGTACCAGACACTATTAGTTAACAGGTAACCCCAATCATATTGTCCTCTCTTCTATACTCTCCTTTGTGCAGTCCAGCTGAAACCTGCAAACTACATTTCATGTACTCTTTTGCCACCCAGATTCTGCTAATGGAGATGCTTGTATAAGATGAGAGGGCTATCAGAAGTAGAAACAGTTCTCTTTTGACAGTAGTCAGTAGGCTCCTGAAATAGCACAGGTGCTTCCAGCAGTTGTGTGAGTGTTTCCAAATATTGCAGTTACTGTTAGCAATGGGTGATTTTGGACTTCTGAACCTTACTGCAGACTTTTGCCATAGTTCTGGGGTTCCAGCCGTGAAGTTGTGGTTATAAGTGAGTATGGTCTCCTTTGGGGGTAATGTCAAGCAGAGGACTTCAGGCTTAGATAAGCCTTTGCTATTGTCAAGGCCTAAACACTGTCCTGCAGTACCTATTCATTGGGAAAAACTACCTTCCTCATTTTTTGCTCTTCTATTCATTCCCTAAAACATAAAACCATTCCCCATATCATATTCTGTCTATTTGAAAATCCTACTGTTGTTTCTGTTTTCCTGACTGGATTCTGAATGATTGAACTTCTATTGCTGGTGCATCCTTTCCTTCCCTACCTCCTAATGTTGCCCCAGAGCTCAGTAATTCATCCTCTTCTGTCTTTTCTCTACACTTACTCCCTCTATGTCTCACAGATTTTATATACATATCTACCTATACACCAACAACTCACAAATATAAATTTGCAGCCTCCAAACTCATATATCCAGTTGCCTATGAGACATCTCCACTTTGATGCTTAATGGACATCTCAGATTTACTGTTTCCAAAAATGAACTCCTGAACTTGCTTCTCACACTTATTCCTTCTCACAATCTTTCATACATCAGATGAGGAAAATCCCACTTCTATTACCCTATAACTTTAGAATCCTCACCACTGCTTCTCTATTCACCTTCTATATTAAATCCACCAGGAAATGCTATTTTACGTACTTTCAAAATATTCTCAGAACCTATTCACTTTTCACCGTAACCTCTCCTATCACCATGGTCCAAGATGCCACCCCTCTTGCCTGATTTACCACCACAGCTTCCTAAATGGTTTTACCCTCCTATTGTATTCCCAACAACACAAACAGAGCATTCCTTTAAAAACACTGGTGAGGGGGCTGTCATTCCTCTACTCAGAATCTTACAAAGGCTCTCTTTCACTCAAAGCAAAATAAAAATTCCTTGTAATAGACTAGAGTCTGCTTCCTTTTTATTATTATTTCTCTGACCTCAACTCCTACAACCCCCCTCCACCCTTGCACATTTTCTATTAGCTGAAATAACCCTCTCACTGTCCTTTGTCTGTACCAGGCACACTTCCACATCAGGGAATTTGTTCTAGCTTTTTCTTCTGCCTGGAACTCTTTTCCCTCAGAAAAGCAACATGGCTAACTCCCTCATCTCCTTTAAATTTTTGCTCAATGTCACTTTCTCAATTATGCCTATCTTTACCACCTGCCCCCCAATACTGTCCGCTCACTCTGCATTTTTTTCCTCAACATGACTGATATATTTATAACCTGTTATATATTTTAAAGCTCAAGCTTCTTGAGGGCAGGTATTTATTTTTAACAATATTTTCACTTGTATATTATTCTAAGTGCCTGATATGTTGCAAGCATTCAATGAATATTTGTTGATGGGAAGAATGAATTTTTTTTTCTAGAATAGCTGTTCTGTCCTATATCTAGGGGAATTCTTTCAGAATAAAGATTGCTGAAGCATAGAATCAAAACAGATAACCTTTTTCTTTCTGTACTACTTATCTGATTTCTTCTGCCACTCTCTCATATGTGCGTGCACACACACAAACACATATACAGACACACACACATTGAGGAGAGAACCTGCTGGAGCATGGCCTGAAATGTAAAAGGTTTATGTTGCAAGCAGGAATGGCAAAAAAGTCATGTGAAATGGATTATTTCTGATAGTATAGGGAAGGAGAATAAGATTCTAAGTAGCCACTTGATTATTTTTAGAAAATATGCTTTTGTTATTGTTCAACTTCATTTTTTCTCATTCAAAAAGAAGAAAATTAAGATAATGCCAAAACAATCATCTTGCTAGAGATTTTTTTTACTTGTGGAGATACTTTCTGCAGCTAATAAATGATACCACTAATTTGCATCAGAGTAGATTGTCATTCTGCATCCCGAAAACCTCTGTTAAATTATATTTTCAGAGGGTGTGTTATATTGTTTAGATATTAAGGTGAGTAATGGGATGGGAATTCTATTTTGAAGGCATATGTTAGCATTCTACCCCTATTACCCTCAATCATACTTTTCCTGGCCATCATAGAGCCAGCATAGGTTTGGAATTTCTTAAAGATTATAGATTATTATGGAGGCAACAACATTCTTATCACAGTCTTTGTCCAGACATATGAAAATATTGTGCTTAAAATCATAATGAGAACAATTAACAGCAGACAAATATAAGCATTACCAGGGCAAACATCTATTTTTTGTGTGTGTCTGCAAACTTGAGTTTTCAAGTTGGAGAAGAGGATAAAACCTGAGGAGTCTAAATCTCCTAGTAGATGGTACAAAGACAATGTGAAGAAAGAACTGCTCATTTTGTCATAAGGCATTTTCCCTTGTCCTGTACTTTCTTTGCTACACATTGTTAAACTCTTTAGAAGCCACCAATAGCCTAGACTAGAAGGTAACAAATGTAACCTTGTTTTGAATTAATTAATTTGTTTCAACATCACCAATTTTGGTTTAATTAATAAGACCTAAATGGAATGTTTAGGTATTGTGTTGGGCTGTGTGGACTGGAGGGCAGAAAGGAGGCTCGGGAGCTACAAAGCAATTGATGTGTTATTGTTATTTCAAAAAAGAAATAGAGGTTTATGTAATATAATACACATCTCTGCCTCTCACTGTCTCTTTTCCATTCTCTCAAATGTGAAGCATATGAATTAGTAAGAGTGTAAATACAAAGGCAGTTTTGCCCACATTTAGAAAAGATACTGGCAAAGTGACACAGGGGTATTGCTATTAAGTCTTCCACATGGCTGAGATGGACAAAGTCTGTCTTCCATAGAAAAAAAACAACCCTAGAGTAGAAAGAAATGGAATGCCTGGGGTAAAACAATAGCTTTCCTGAGAGAGAGTACCATCATCATCAGAGGATGAAAAGAAAGTCAAAATAATTTCGATTTGGTTGGGCATTTAATGTGTTGCCTATGTTTCCTTTTTTTTTTTTTTTTTTTTTTTTTGGTACTCAGCAGCGATATCCAGGTAGCCTGCTGAATTCATAAAATAGTGTTTGTAATCATGGGTTTTTGAGTCAGGCAGACCTAGGTTATAATCCTAGCCATTCTACTTTTACCTTGTGATTATTTGACTTTTCTAAAAATAATATGTTTACAATAGTCTTCTTGTGAAGATTAAACGAGATAATAATATAGAGAGCATAACATAGTACCTAGGTCATAGTTAGGTGCCCAATATATATTGATTATTTTTTATTTTGAATATTAATAATAATTAAGTATTTTTAGGTGTTTTGTACAGTGTTGGTTAGAAAATGAGTCATATCTATTTGTTATATCAGACATTCCGAGGAGACTGTTGAAAGGAGAATATGCTAGTGTGACAGTTTAAAGCTTTTTGTGAATCCCAAAAAAGATCATGTTCTTGGAGTTAATCTAGACCCTTTGACTAGATTGAATTCAGTTGGAGACTTTTGATTGGAGTACTTCAGTGAGGTGTGAACCAGTATGGGTCTTGGCCCTCTTGCTGGAGTCCTGTATAAATAAAAGAAACATACAGAGACACAGAGAGAAACAGAGCCATCATTTTACTTTGCCTTGTGAGAAAGGGCTAGAGGATTGCATGCAGCCCAGACACAGAGAGAGAGGGTTCCGAATGCTGAGAGATAAGCCATATGCCTAATTGCCCACAGCTGAACTCAGGGAGAAAGTAAGCCTGGAGAAGGCAGAGACCAGCTGCCATTTGGCCTTGCCATGTGGCAGAAGTCTAGGACTGCTAGCAGCCAACCTTTGGTGAGACAGCCTCTCTTGCTAATGCCTTGACTTGGACATTTTCACAAACATGGAATTGTAAGATTTTATCCTCATAAATTCCCATGATAAAAGCCAACACAGGGACTTCCAGAAGGATGCCATCAGAGTTGGTAGGCAGGGCTCAACTCTGTCACAAAAACAATGGAGGATAGGCAAGCTGCTTTGGGGGTCTGTAGACCAAGAGAGTGCCGCACATCATCGAGGAGGGATAGGGATGGAGAGACAAAGAGGCCAAAGGAAAACCGTGAGTTACACCTGTGGCTGGGAATGGCACATGTATCCCACCCTCAAGATGAATAGCCTTGGTAAAACCTCGAGCTCACTGAGTAGGAAAAGAAAGTCCTCCTCTCTGAGAGGAAGAGGAGTCTGGTGGAGGGCAGAGAATAGCTTCTCTTCAGTGAGTTTGGCCAGCTGAGCTCCCTTTGAATCTCAAAAAAAAAAAAAAAAAAAAGACCCCAGCCAGCACTGAAATGGCCCCAGGGAGAGGGGAGGGGAATCTGATCCAGCAGGCAGTCATGCCCAACTGCCCTGGGAGAGATAGGACCTAGGAGAGAAGGAAGACAGGAGAGATAGACAGCAAACTGTTAGAAGGCCAAATACCTGAGGGAATAGAGGGCAGGGAGAGCCAGATAAACTTTCAGAAGCCTACCTAACCTGTAGAGTGCCTGAAGCTCAGTGGACGAATGCCTGCCTTGCATATACTAGGTCTCTGGTTTGCTTCCCAGTATCTCTTAAGAGAAGGGATCCAGAGAGTGATCCAGTAGGTTGTCAGGCACCTAGCTGTCATCTTGTGACAGGGAACTTATAAACTGAGATACGGTGTTTTGGGTTTTTTGAGTTGTTATTTTATACTTATTATTATTATTTATTTTTTTAATTATTTATTTTATTCTCAATAACTGGATACCTTACCTGTGGAGGGCAGATTGCAGGGTCATTGATGACTACCAGCAGTGAAAGATGGTTCCTAGGGGCCTAAGAGGGAAGCCTGTTTTTCCTGGGATGTTTATTTGTTTTTTGTTTTTTTTCTCTTTCTTTGTTTCCTTTTATTTTCTTTTCCTGTTTTTTTTCTCCTTAGTTTCTCTATATCTTTCTTTATTTCATTTTCCCCTTTTCCATTGTTTTTCTTTCATTCCACCTCTTGTTTGGTCTTCTTGTTTTAATTTTTGTTTCTTCTCTTCTCATTTTTTTGTTTTTTTATTTTATTCTGTTTTTTTTTTTTTTTGCATTTCATTTTTTTCTTCCACCTTTTTATTTTTACTCCTTTGTATTTTTTATGATTTTTCACTCTTATTACTTACTTTTTTCTGGCTCTTTTATGGTTCCTTTGCTATTTTTATTATTATTACTTTTCTTTTTCTATTCTTTTCTCTTTTTTTTACAATGGTCTTAAAATTTTTTCAAGGGAACACAGATAGCTACAAGGATATAGACTGAGTGGAACCAAGTGTCAAAACAAAACAAAATAAAACCCAAGAGTAGAAAGAGAAGCTAACATGAATAAGCCCATCAAGATAAACAGATGCCTAGACACCAACAAAACAATTGCAATCTATACTAAGAAACAGGAAACATGAACCAGTTTAATGAACAGAATTAAAAAAAGGAAGAGATGCAGAACATGGAGCAACTAATAAAGGATGTCCAAACAAATATCATGAATCAGCTTAATGAACTGAAGGAAGAGATAAAGAATATTTAAGAAGACATTGGGGGAACATACAGAAGAAATTGTAAACACATAAAAAGATAACAGCTATGATGGTGAAGAATGGCACAGTGTAAGAAATAAAAAGTATGCTGGAAGTACTTAACAGCAGATTTGAACAGGCAGAGGAAAGAATTAGTGATGTCAAAGATGATACATCTGAAATCAGACAGATAGATAAAAAGAAAAAATTCAACAGGTACTCAGGGAATTGAATGACAACATTGAATGAATTGAATGAAACACACAAGCATACACATTATAGATATTCTAGAGGGAGAGAAAGGAAAGGGGGCAGAAGGAGTGTTGGGGGAAATAATGGCTGAAAATTTCTCAACTCTTTTGAGGACACACATATCCAGGAAACACAGCACACTCCAAACAGTATAAATCATATTATGCCTACCCTGAGACATATATTTATCCAAATGTTAAATGCTTAAGACAAAGAGAGAATGCAGAAAGCAGTAAGAGAAAAGAGATCCAGCTCATACAAGGGAAGCTCAGTAAGGTTAAATGCTGATTTCTCATCTGAAACCATGGAGGTGAGAAGGCAGTGGTATGACATAGATAAGGTGCTAAACAAACAAACAAACAAACAAACAACCCTGCCAGCCAAGAATTCAGAATCCCTCAAAGCTGGCATTCAAAAATGAGGAAGAGTTCAAAATATTCACAGATAAACAGAAATTAAGACAGTTTGTCAACAAGAAACCTGCCCTTCATAAAATAAAGGCAGTTCTGCAGGTTGAAAGGAAAAGGGAGAGAGGCCAGAGGAGAGTGTAGAAAAGAAGATTATTACACTGGAAAAACTAAGTGGAGAAATAGCTACCTCTACAATTACAGTGGGGGACTTTAATATACCATTATCACCATTAGACAGAACATCTCAACAGAGGGACAATAAAGAAACAGAGAACTTGAATAACACATTAGAGGAATGCTACCTAATTGACATACACAGAACATTATATCCAAATTCAGCAGGATATACATTCTTCTTGGGTGCATATGGATTAGTCTCCAGGGTAGACCAAATGAGAGGTTACAGAACAACTCTGAATGAATTCAGAAAGATTGAAATTATACAAAGTAATTTTTCTGACCACAGTGGAATGAAGTGGAAAATTAATAAGGGGCAGAGAACCAGAATAGGCACAAAATATGGAAGTTAAACAATACACAAAAATCAGTCGTGTTTCTATTCAACTGTAATGAGCAATAAGCTTAACTAAAGATGTAAAGGACTTGTACACAGAAAACTATACAACATTGTTAAAGGAAATCAAAGAAGAAAAATGGAAGTGAAAAATATTCCATGTTCATGGATTGGAAGATTAAATATCATTAAGATGTCTGTCCTACCAAACTTTAACATGATCCCAATATAAATTACAACAGCATTTTTTACTTAATTGGAAAAGAATTATGAAATTTATTTGGAAGTGCAAGATGCCCTGAATCGTCAAAAACATATTGAAAAAGTAAAACGAAATTGGAGGAATCATGCTTGCTGACTTTAAGCTATGCTACAAAGCTACAATGGTCAAAACTGCATGAAATTGGCACAAAGATAGACATACTGACCAATAGAACCAAATTGAGAGTTCTGATATAGATCCTCATGTATGGTCAGCTGATATTTGACAAGGCCACCAAGCCTCCTCAACTGAGACAGAATGGCCTCTTCAACAAATGGTGCTTTGAGACCTGGATATCCAGATCCAAAAAATGAGAGAGGATCACCATCTCACATGCTATACAAAAATTAACTTGAGGTAGATCAAAGATCTAAATATAAGAGCCAAAACTATAAAGTTCCTAGAACAGGCGTTCTTACCCTTTTTTGTTTGATGGACCCCTGTTCCAGTGAGGTGAAAGCCACAGACCCTTTACTAAGTCCATGCTGTACTGTGCATTATTTAATAAATATATCACTCCCATACCAACATGTCCCCATAAAAATAATGTTTTTTTGAATTTCAATTCAAGCTCACAGACCCCTTGTTATGAACTCCTATCCCAGAAGATAATGTAGGGAAGCACCTATGAGATCTTATAATAGGAAATGGTATCATGAACTTTACACCCAAAGAGTGAGCAATCAAAGAAAAAATAGACAAGTGGGACCTCCTCAAAATTAAGAACTTCTGTGCTTCAAGGGATTTTGTCAAGAAAATGAAAAGGCAGCCTATTCAATGAAAGAAAATATTTGGTAATCATTTATCCAATATGGCCTAATATCCAGCATATATAAAAAATCCTACATCTCAAAAATAAAAAGACAAACAACTCATTTAAAAAATGAGCAAGATATTTGAATAGGCACTTTTCCAAAGAGCAAATACAAATGGCTAAAAAGCACATGAAAAGATGTTCAGCGTCATTAGCTATTAGGGAAATGGAAATCAAAACTATGAGATATCATCTTACTCTTATTAGACTGGTGGCTATTAAAAAACAGAGAACTGCAAGTGTTGGAGATGATGTGGGGGAAAGGGAATGTTCATTCACTGTTGGTAGGAATGTAGAATGGTGTAGCCATTTTGGAAGATGGCTTGGTCGTTCCTCAAGAAGCTAACTATGAAACTGCCATATGATCCAGCAATTCCACTTCTGGTATATAAAGAGAAGAATTGAAAGCAGAGACACGAACAGATATATGCACACCAATGTTCATAGCAACATGATTCACTATTGCCACAAGTTGGAAACAACCCAAGTGTCCATCAACAGATGAATGGATAAGCAAATTGTGGTATATACATACAATGGAATATTACTCAGCTGTAAAAAGGAATGAAATATTGACACATGGGGCAACATGGATGAATCTCAAAGACCTTATTTTGAGTGAGGTAAGCCAGTGACTAAATGACAGATATGGCATGACCTCACTTATATGACCTAATCAAATTGGGCAGATTCACAGAGCTACAGTCTGGAAGATACGTTATCAGGAGACAGAAAGGGAGTAGAGTGTGGTGAGCTGATTGTCAATTTGAGCAAAACCTATGATAAGGTGGAGGGGGCTAGTTTAGCAGTGGATGGGGATGATAGTGATGCAGGGCTGTGAGTGGGCTTGACAGTGCTGGAATGTGAGGGTGAGCAGGGTAGCAGGAATTGTGTTGGACTGTCATGGAACTGGGGGGAAGAGCTGGAGGAAGGAACAGGTGAATTCTGGGGACTTGTAGGTCTGTGGTTAAAACTACAATGGTGGGAATGTTCTTTTAGAAAATACAGCAGGGGAGAGTTATTTGTGCTGGGCATTGGGGGTTGGGGGAGATATGGGAAATGGTGCACCTGGGGCATGCTTCTGTGGAATATGAAAGCGTTCATCTTACCATAGGGTATTATCTCAGTGGGTGGAGACCCACACAGTAAACAAGAAGATATTAAACTCCCACCTGCTAGGTTCTCAAATAGAGAGACAAAAGTCTCTCAAGAACATAGGCAGTGCCTAACAAAAGAAGAAGGAGCAATATATTAAGCCCTTGATATTAATGCATGTAACCATGAACCTTATGCTTCAAAACTATAACCTAGTGGTTACCATGGCTTCCAAGGGGAAGAGGAGAGAAGAATGGGTGGAGACATTTTTAGGGCATTGGAATTGTTCTGTATGATCTTACAATGATGGACACAGGCCATTATGCATTTTGTTAGAACTTATAAAAGTGTACAGTACTGAATGTGAACCATAATGTCAACCATCGATCATGGTTAGTGGCAATGCTTCCATATTTGTTCATCAGTTGTAATAAATGTACCATACTCATGTAAGATGTTATTAATAGTTGTGAATGTGCTAATATGCACATGAAGATGGGGTTCTGTGTGAGTGGGGTTCTTGGCTGTAAAAAAACCTGAAACTATTTTGGCTAACTAAGCAGACAGTGAATTTCCTGGAAGGGAACACCATAGAATAGATAGGTGGTTGGAAAAGCACACTTAGGCAGGAAGGCCAAAACTCTGATAATTGTTACCTAAGGACAGACCGTAGCTTGAGACACTCTGTGTCCCTAGACATTGGCTAATGTGCTACTCATAATCTCAAATTCACACTGCATTTGTTTTCTTACTCTTTCAAGATCTGAAACTCTGTAGAAGAGTATCTTATTAGCTGAGGACACATCTGATCTTCTCCACTTTGTCTTCTGAAATTGGAGGCAAAGCCTTGGTTCCTACCTATCTTGTTCTTCCTACCAAAGAGAAAGAGTGTTGGTATGCTGGGCACATGTGCATAGTTCTTTAGCTAGATCCCTATCTCTGGATTGATTCCCATATAACACTCTTTTAGGATACTACCAGTTTACTGCAAACTGGAGAGGTTTGGCATTTTCAACTATTTTTTTGTTTACATATACATACAAAAATCCCCTACATAAAATATATATGTGCATATATGTAAGTCTGAAATAAAGTGTGAATTAAAATAATGAACTAAAATAGTTTCTAACCTTCAAAAAGTTGGTGGTTCAGAATTGCCTCATATTTCTCTGATTTTTCTCAGCTGTACTATCAGTGTCAACTGTTGTTACACAAAGAGTGACATGAAAGTAATATGAAGAGTAATTTTTGTTGTTGCCTTAGTGCAAAATATACTTATAATGCTGCCCGGGATGGTTTTTACACATAGGAAAAATCACACATTCTTTCTTCATATACAAGGTATGGAAGATTATCAGCTCAACAAAAGGGAAACAGAAATCAATTTTCACCCAATGCACTTGTGTGAATTTAATCAAATTTGAAAAATAAACAAACCTATTTGCTGATGGCCATGCTTTCTGTAGAGAGAAAAACATTTTTGCATTGTTTTCAGAGAATAAAATCATCTTTCACAAAGTAAATGCATCATTTTCTTATGTGAAGAATTTACTTTGGATTAACTTTAAATCTGTGTGCCATAGGAGAAGTCAAAACCTAATTAAGGGATAATAAAATGATATTTAATCATGGTTATTTCACAATGGAAATGAAAATTATGGAATTCTATCATCCTGTATTTGCCATGGTATTGCAGCTCTATGAAAGACTTGTAGGATTTCAGACACAGTGTGTTAATTTTAGATTACATGAAGTTACATAAAAAAAAAATATGAGGGATTCCCATATGCCCCACAACTTACCCCTCCCACATTTTCCGCCATTGACAACATCCTTCATTAGTGTGGTATATTTGTTAAAATTGATGAAACCATATTAAAGCATTGCTACTAACCATGGATCACAGTTTACCTTATAGTTTATACTTTGTCCTGCACAATTTTGTAACTTATGACAAAATATACAATGGCCTATATCCATCACTGCAATGTCATGCAGGACAAATCAAATGTTCCCAAAATGCCCCCATATTACACCTATTCTTCCCTTTCCCATCCATCAGAGCCTCTGGTGGTCATTGCCTTTACATCAATGATAATAAGTCTATAGAAGAATAATAATAAGTCTACTTTAGTCCATTGTTCATTCCCCAATCTTGAGGATTTTGAGATGGTGATGCCCACTCTGCTTCTAATTGAGAGGGGGCTTAGATCCCATGAGAGAGATGGTTGGAGCTATCTTGATTGCAGTTGCAGACACTCTCTGTTCCTTGGAATTGGCTTTGTCCCATCATCATTTCATTGATAGTTGTCCTAGGTGAGTCCAATGAACTGGAGAGTAGGTGTTGCAGCTCTGCTGAAATTCAAGGCTCAATTGGTACATGGACAGACCAAAGATTTAAGTCTCTGGGACATATATTTATCAAATATAGTGCTAATTATAGGTTCAAATAAAAGGAGCAGAAGAGCCATGTACAGAGAACCTATAAATGAATCTAACTCTGTTACACTGGAAAGCATAAATTCCAAAGTAAGAGATAGTGTGTTCTTTGCACCATCACTTCTTATCAAATTATATTAGTCACAGTTGAAGCTTGGAAAAACTTAGCTCTCAGAATACAAAAACATGAACTATTCTTTTTGGTGAATTAATAAATTGAAATACCTTTATTTTTTTCTTTCCAAAACTTAGCTGTTTGCATATGCTTTCATCTTTTCTTTAGAGTTGAGAGGTTTCTTTTCTTTTCCTTTCTTTCCTTTCCTTTTCTTTTCTTTTCTTTTCTTTTCTTTTCTTTTCTTTTCTTTTCT
>JAKSZT010053887.1:86499514-86602204 GCA_026826555.1 Tolypeutes matacus
CTTTTCTTTTCTTTTCTTTTCTTTTCTTTTCTTTTCTTTTCTTTTCTTTTCTTTTCTTTTCTTTTCTTTTCTTTTCTTTTCTTTTCTTTTCTTTTCAATCCGCTTATTCTTTTTTAGGGGTAAGGGAAGGAGTTTAAGGGAAACCTACTTTTGATGCTAAGGACAAAGTAAATTTATTGTTAGAAAACTGATTAAAAAGTACTTAAATGTTCACTGAAGCATAGTCAGTACAGCAGTTTGGATAGATAAAAATCATCAGTTGCACTTTAAGCCTTTGGTCAATGAAATGGTGTTTTTCATTTAAACAATTAAATAATTCTGTACATGTATGAAGGTACTAATGTAGAAGGTAATTTTATTGGTGAGGCACTCTTACAGTGGCTGGGACGATTTATATCAAATTATCAATAGCTTGGCTAAAGGTATTCCTCTGACGATGGCTGGTGAGAAACCTAGGGATGTTGTTCATCGTGAAACATAAAAAGTTGAAAGGGCCGGTATTAAGCATTTATTTCCTTCAATCTGAGTATAGATTTCTGATGTTCAAGCTAATACTACCATTTTGTTTAGCCATTTTTTTCTATTTAATGCTTAAGTGATACTAGAAATATTAGATTTTTTTAAATACCCTGTTTCTGTGAGGAAGAAAGAACTTTTTTTCCAGGAAAAGCAAAAACTAAATATCTGGAATTTTGATTTCTCATCATTTTTCACAGTTATTTCTACTGAGAACATCACATCATAGACTCCAGGCATATTTATCATGCATGAAAAACATCACCAGAGATAAAACATTTTAGATGATTTTATTTCCATAAATAACACAATCTTTTTTTCTAAAAGTTTTTATCTAATTAAAACACTTCATTTAAAGGGGAACTTTTGATTTGGTACCAGATCCAGTGACTGAAATTTATCTATTGTTTTTCTCCCAAGGAGCAAGATAGCAAAACACAAATATACCAAACTTGAAAATACAAATAATTATCTGTATGTATTTCTGCTTCTGCCTTTAGGCAATTTTGATAAGAAAAAGTGTGTATATATATATTGTGTGTGTATGTTTGTGTGTGTGAGAGAGAGAGGCAGGGAGGGACAGAAAGAAGAGAGAGAGCACGATAATTATATTTTATTTGACTCCTTTTGAGTTAGAGGAATTTGGAGCCAATTTGATCCCCCTTACAATTCTAATATAGGCCATGTGGTGGTTTTGAAGCTGTATATACCCCATAAAACACATGCTTAGAATTAATCAATCCTTATGGATGTGAACCTATTGTAAATATTATGTTTTGAAGAGGTTGCTTCAGTTAAGGTGTGTCTCACTTCAGTCAGGATAAGTCTTTATCCTATTACTGGACTCATTTATAAGAGAGTGAAATTCAGACAGAAGGGGACAAAAAGCCATGGAAGCAAGAAGGTGACATCAATGAAACCCAGAAGAGAAGGGAGAGACCAGGAGACTCCATCATGTGCCTTGCCATGAGAGAGAGGAGCCAAGGATCACAGGCAGCCAGGTTTTGGGAAGAAACCATCACCTTGATGAGACGTTTATTTGGACAATTTCCCAGCCTCAGACCTGTAAGCAAATGAATTCCCATTGTCTAAACTGACCTATTTCATGGTATTTGCTTTGGACAGCCTAGGAAACTAAAACAGATTTTGGTACCAGGAAAATCGGATGCTACTTTTGCAAATACCAAAAATGTGGAAATGGCTTTGGTATTGTGGAATGGGTCTAGGATGGACGAATTGTGAGGTACTTGATGGAAAAGGCCTGCATTGCTTTGAAGAGACTGTTGGTAGAAATATGGATACTAAAGTTACTTCCAATGAGGCCTTAGAAGAAAATGATGACTGTGTTATTGGAAATTGGAGGAAAGGTGATCCTTGTTTTAAAGTGCCAGAGAACTGTGCAAAATTGTGTTCTGATGTTGGCTGGAAGGGAAAACTTGAGAGTGATGAACCTGGATATTTAGCTGAGTAGATATCCAAGCTAAGTGTGGAAGTTGCAGCTGGGTTTCTCCTTGCAGCTTATTGTAAAATGCAAAAGGAAAGGGATAAGCTGAGAACTGAACTTCTGGGCATAAAGAAACTAGAAACTGATGGTTTGGAAAATTCTGAGTTTCTGGAAAATGAGTGCCACAGACGAGTGCTTGATGTGAGAGTTTAATTGAACATGGAGCCAGTAAGCAATTTCAGTGCAAGTCAGAATTGGAAATACAGTTATCCAGGAAGGATTTGTAGAAAATTCTTTTGTCTGATGGCTTGGACCCCTGTGTACTATATACCAAACTAAATTTTCATGAAATCTGTATGAATGGAATCATTGCCAGCCTTGACTAAAAAGAATAGAAAAGGGACAGATTGAAGTGAAAATCACTTCAAGGAAGAAACTTGAAAGCTGAAGTCTGGACCGAAGATACCTCGGCCTATAGGGCAGGCCCACCCATGTGTGTGGAAAGGGTGAATATGCCCTGGCACTAGGAAAGGGTAATCTTTCTGCCCCATTGATCGGGAAGAGTGATACCACCCAAGCATTCTCACAGGGTGGGGCTTGTGCCCGGGGGATTTGCAAAGAGTCTGGCTGCCACCCCATTGTTTGATGAGGGTAGAACATTCACTCCAGTATTCAGGGAGAGCATGGCCACTGTGCAAACAGGTGAAAGGGTTGTGACTGCTGCTCCCTTAGGCCTGGAAGACAAAACATGATTCCTTAGGTGACTCTTAGATCATGAAATCTAATGGAATTACACCCTGCAAGGTTTCTGAATTGTTTGGGATCCACGACTCCTGTTTTCCTTCCAATTTCTCCTTATGAGAATGGGAATGTTTATTCTATGCCTGTCCTTCCTTTGTATATCGAAGCAGATTATTTGTTCTCTGTTTCATGGGTCCACAGACAAAGGGGAATTGTACCCCAGAAAGACCACATCCATAACCAATTTTGATGAAACTTTGTCCTAAGCATCATTTCTGAAAGGACTTAAGGTTTCTGTTATTGTGATGGAATGAATGTATTTTGCATGTAGGAAAAACATGTCTTTTTGGGGTCCAGAGCATGGAGTGTGGTGGTTTGAAACTGTATGCACTGTAGAGAAACCTGTTCCAAAATCTAATCCATTCCTCTGAGCGTGAACCCACTGTAAGTAGGACCTTTTGATAAGGTCACTTCAGTTAATGTCTGCCCATCTCAATCAGGACAGGTCTTAATCTTATTACTGGACTTTTTAAAATAAGAGAATGAAATTCAGACAGAAAGGAAAAAAGCCACAGAAGCAAGAAGCTGAAATCATCGAAACCCAGAAGAGAAAGGAGAGACCAGGAGATACAGCCATGTGCCTTGCCATGTAACAGAGGAATTGAGGATTGTCAGTAGTCAGTCTTTGGGAAGAAAGTACTGCCTTGATGATACCTTGATTTGAACAATTTCCTGGCTGTGAGCGAATATATTCCCTTTGTTTAACTCGACCATTTCATGGCATTTGCTTTGAGCTGCCTAGGAAACTAAAACAGGCTACTTTATTTGAGGATTCAGCATCAGACCAGTTAAAAAGTAAAGAAAATTTAAAAAATTAAAAAAATACAGAAAGCACCATCAACCTTTAAAGGATATGAAACCGATGACATAAGCCATCTATCTCTTCTCATCCTCCTTCTCCTTCGTTCCTATTTTCCCAAATGTGGAAACAGAGTATTTCATTTGAGTAAGGAAGTGAATGGTTAAAGTCATGGTATCAGTTAATGGGTAAACTTGACCATGACTCTGCATGTTTGAGCCCCTGATTTCAGCAGCTTGTATAAGAGGAAAAAGTCAAATGATTCACACACAGTCTTAAAACATCATATAAACAATCATGAATTGCCCATTTTGTGACTGGAACTCAGTCCTTTTACTGTACCTCCCACCTGATTCTGTCTCTTAGAGCAGAGAGGGAACCTAAATCTCAATGGGTACAGCCATTTTTTGTTTGTTTTTTTTATTTAAGATCCACTCATACAAGCAAGACTTAATTATTGGCTCAGCTATCACATATTGACCGAGGAAAAAAGTTAAATGAATTCTTAGTACAGACTGCTATTCCAGGTAGCTCTTACTGACTGCAAAATTATCCAAGACTTATACCCCAAATAGTGCATTCTATCCAAAGCTTATTCAAGCTCACTTTTTAAAATTATTATTTTATTTTTAAAGAAGCTTTAAATTACATAAATGTTACATAAAAAATATAAGGGATTCCCATATGCCCTACTCCCTCCCCCTCCTACACTTTCCCACATTAACAACATACTTCATTAGTGTGGTAAATTTGTTACATTGATGAACACATTGAAGCATTGCTACTAACCATGGACTACATTATACATTGTAGTTTACACTCTGTCCCACGTAATTTTGAAGGTTATGATAAAATATACAATGACTTGTATCTGTCACTGCAGTGTCATGCAGGACAATTCCAATGTCCTGAAAATGCCCCCATATTATACCTATTCTTCCATTTCCTATCCCTCAGAAACTCTGGTGACCATTGCCTTTATAACAATGATAAGAGTTCTTCCATTGCTAGAATAATAATAAGTGTATAGTAGAATAACAGTAAGTCTACTTTAGTCCATCATTCATTCCCCAATCCTGAGGATTCTGGAATAGTGATGCCCACTCTGTTTCTAATTGAAAAGGCACTTAGATACCATGGGGCAAATGGAAGGAACTATTTTGCTTGCAGTTGCAGATACTCTCTGTTTCTGCTTTTGAAACTATACATAAAACTTCAGGAACTCCAGCTTCCTTTAGAGTGAAAGACTTCAATGTCCCCAGACTTCAAAGTGTCCTCATGGGTAAAAAAACAAAAACAAATACAGTTTATTCATCTGCATATTCTTCTTGGATACCCAAGAAAGTTTTTAATTTCTCTTGTCTTCTACTTCAGCTGCTGAAAGGATGTGTTTTTCTTATCCTAATGCTCTGATTTTCTAACCCTGATATAATTATTTACTTTTCCTTCATTCTACACAGAGCATGGATTAGTTTGTTACGTAAGAGATCAATAATTATCTCAATTAGAGAAAGTATTGCTCTCTGCTGCATAGGCTACTAGGTCATTGTTGCTCTGTTTTCCAGAGATTTTAGGGAACCAGCTCTTTTTTATTTAAAGCCTGTTACACTACTTCTCCTCCTGTCATTCAGGAAAGAAGTAGATAACATTTCATCCATATCCAGAATTTTCCCTCTTTTCTTGAAACTTGAATCAAGTTTCTGTGCATTTACAGATTCTCTTTTCTAAGAGATGAGTTAATTCCTGGTAAATTCATTAGTACCTTATGCAAACAGACCTTGGAAAAGATTTAAACAGGCCCACTAGACTTGCTCAAACATATCCCCAACCTAGGGTGATATGTCTCTCAAGTTAAGATCCCTTCGCCGTACATGTACAAATATTCTACTGGTAGTATTCCATGAGATAAAAGGCCAATTTTTGTCATTATTTTATATATAATAGTTAATGAATGGATTTTATAGTGAATTATTTTATTAAAATTGTGCTATAGTTTACAATTGAAATGGACTGACCTTTCTAACAGAGTAAAAAAGGGAGAACATTACCTCTTACTAACAATTCAGATGGCATGGTACTAAGGTCACTTGTTGAGTTTTCTGGAATGATGAATCAATATTATTTCTAAGAGTTATCATGTTGACTATTATCAAAGTCTCTTGGGAGGATGAAGCACAAAATGTACAATTTTGACTCATTCAATGATCCCCTCACACAAAAATTTCTCAGTTAAGAAATTATGCTGAAGTAGGTTTTAGTCAGTTTTTCAGGCTCAGTTCCTCTTAAGCCTTGCTTGCAACAGATAAATGATTTAATATGTCCAGACTAGTTTTACATATTCTGTGGAAAATACATGCATAAGTTGATAAGAAATTATAATCTGAGCCCAGAAGGATCATGAGTTTCTGAAGAAGTTTAGAAATCACATAATGTTGAAGTTCCCAAGTGATATGACTGGGGATATAAGGAGTGTGGAATGCTTTCCCTTGATTCCTCCTGAATCCTGGCTAGGATTCAGTCATCACACTGAACAGGCAGACAAGCCTTTCACCATCTAAGTCAATGTCAAAATGAGGGATTGGAGAAAGATACCAGAAACCCTGGTTCCAAGCATGATATTGTCTTGTACACTTTTCCCAAACTGTATCCTTTAAGCTTATGGTACTGTGGAAGTTTGAAATTATTTTATGAATCCCAGAAAGAAATATATTTTAAATGAGTCCATTCTAATGGGTGTGAGACCCATTTGACTGGATTATATCAGTTGGGCCTGAGTCATGTTGAGTCTCTGTCCTCTTGCTGGATCTGTTATAAAGGAAGACACAGAGACTCAGAGAAATAAAAGGGAGCTGGCATATTTAATTCTACAATGTGAGACAGAGGATTGCCTAAGCTTGAAGCACCCAAGAGGCTGGGCCCACGGAGCAGCTCAATACAAGACTAGGCCTGCTATTTGCCAGATAGCCTACAGCTGAACTTGGGAAGAGAGCAGTACAAACGAGAGTGATAAAAGAGGCCAAGAAAGAGGCAAGCCCTGAACGTGGTTGCTCAAAGCTGAGCTCCAAGAGATGGTAGATTCTGAAGAGGAAGGCAGAGACCTCTGCAGAGATTGGCAGCCATCTTGCTTCACCACTTGGCAACAACACCAGGATCAACAGTAGCTGACTTTGGTGAGAAAGCATCTCTGCTGATGCCTCGATTTGGACATTTCATGGCCTTGGAACTGTAAGCTTTTACCCCAAATAAATGCTGTTGACAAAAGCCAACACATTTCTAGTACTTTGCATTGGCAGCCCTTTGGCAAACTAAAATTGGTACTACAATGTGACTTGATTAAGGTGGAATGATCAGTTTTGCAAATTCTCAAAACTCGTCCTCTGTGAAACTATGTTAGGTAACATGTAAATAAAGATTTTGACTGACAAAAAAATGGTATTATATTTCTGTAATATTTATTTAATTCAGTTGCAAGTACATATTAAGGAGATTATAGTTCTGTAATATTTATTTAATTCAGTCACAAGTGCATAGTAATCATATTACAAAAATGAGGCTACTACTGTCAGTCATAGTTTCTCATATCAAATCTGTGACTCCCTTCTTATAACCTGACTTTGGATTCATGGGTAAAGTTAAGAAAAGGGGTCTCTTAGGTTTCTGTATGAATCGGATGAAATAAGAAAAATAACAAAACCTGTGATCAGCCTCCTTGTTTCTTCTCCCTTCTCCTGACTATCATAGGAAACCAGCTTCCTGAGGGCTGCTGAAAAGAGACTGATACAATCCAGAAGACTCTGGAACTCCCCAAATCTTCAAACACCAGGGTAGAAATATCATCTCAAAGTTTTTCACAGTAGAAGTTGATTTATAAGGCTGAAGAGGGTATAAGTGAGGGTTATCTGTAAGGAAAGAAAGAAAAATCCTCTATTGAAAAAGGTCTAGTGTAGAACAAGGAAGAAAGAAGACCGCTGGGAGGAAAGTCTGTAAAAGATATCTCTGAGAAAGGTCATTCCAATTGAAGTAGGTTTTTCTGTTATGAATTCTCTTTTATGTGCTTAGCTGTTAAATGTTAAATCTTCCATTTTAAAATGGACTTCAGTTTCAGCATGGATCAGGCCTTAACCCCTGCAAATGATGGTCAGTCTCTACATATGTATTTCATTTTATTCATGTGCTCTTTGCTCATGCTTTTTATTTTTCTTATTTGGTGCCCTGATATAAGGGCACTTATCTGTCTGAAATATCATTGTGTGAATGTGTATTGATATCCCCTTGTGTATGTGCCTGAGGGACATTCTTTTCTGATGGATGTTCCAGATGTCAGAGTTTACACCTGTTCCTAAGTGTAAAATGTATATGTTAACCAACGAAAATAAAGTTTCATAAGACTAATATGATTTTAAACTAAGAGGCTCATGGAAATGGATATGTCAAGGTGTAGAAATATAAAACAACTCACATTTGTTTGAAATATATTTAATTTCTAGAAAAATGCAAATTTGACATTTCAAGGAAGGTCTGGATTAAGTATCATATATTTAGTGACTGAATAGGGGAATTTAAGGGAATGATTTCCTGTTTCCCACAGGGTTGTGATTTTTCTCTATGACCTGTCCTTAAATAGCACATGGTTTGGGGGAAGAGAGAAAAAGAAAAACTTGAGAATTTTAGTAAGAAAGGCCAATTCTTGAGCATAAATATAACTTAATCCTCTTATGAATTTTTTATATTTAATGTAATCAGCAATGTGTTTTGCAGTGATATAAATATTCATAGAAAGAAGCTTAGATTATATTCCCCACTCTAGCACTTAGTAGTAATACTCATTCGAACATTCATTCAGCTACTGTTTAAGTGCTTAAATGTGCCACACACTATTCTTGGAAGTCATTTTAACATCTCTCAGCCTCTAGTGTCTCACCTGAAAAAGGGATAAAATATTCCCTAACTTAGTGAATACAGGGATTGAATAAGAATATCTCTTGAATTTAAATTATGGACTTATAAATTTCATATTCTGTGTAAAATAGTCCTTTAGCACCTCATTTTCTTTCCCTTTTCTAGAAATTTAAACAATCTGTGAGAATAATAAGCAACCAAGACAATATAAGCCAGATAAGTCATTCCTACAGAAACATAAATTCTTTAAGAGAAGAAGTGAAATATACTTCCAGAAGACCGGAGGAAGAGGGAACAAATTCTCTGTGAAGATCAGCAAAAAAAAACTAGGGCTAGAAAAGCCTTCTGATTAAATGATTATTTGCACAATAATTCTTTGAAATTTAGACTTCTGTCTTCTGTTTTATGTTTTTGCTCATATATGACAATATAGAGCAAAATAAATTAAAGAATTGCTTGCAAAGAACTGAAAGCTGTACTAGAAAGTGATTTTAGTAAATGAACTAAAACATTCATTTTAATTGCATAAGACTAACATTTGTCAAGATAATGTATAATCTACTTCCACAATGAAATTAGACTGTGTATTTAGGAAGCACACATTTAGGAATGCAGGATTTTGCCAAGAAAGTATTTTTATTTTAATAGTGATATATGTAAACAGTCAGGATACTTTAAAACTGCAAAGTAAATGATTTTTAAAAAATATTTCATTTATATTTATTAGAAACATCTTTATTATTTAGCTTTTCCTATAAATAGCTGTTATTGGGCTTATACGTTGTTTGATATTTACTCCATCTATGTTTTGAGATGGTTAGGCTACTGTTATTTTTACTTTTTAAAATTGTATGCAAGAGAAAAATGAAAACATGATCTGTAAATAAATAAAAAGACCCTAATACCAGAATAAAATTTGAACTGGGAACAATGGCAAAAGGAATATTTA
This sequence comes from Tolypeutes matacus, assembly GCA_026826555.1. Classification (NCBI taxonomy): domain Eukaryota; kingdom Metazoa; phylum Chordata; class Mammalia; order Cingulata; family Chlamyphoridae; genus Tolypeutes; species Tolypeutes matacus. The sequence continues at coordinate 86,508,923 of JAKSZT010053887.1, forward strand.
AAACGATGAATGGCTTGCTTAGTTGATTTATTCTGTGATATGACCATCTTGCAAATTCAAAAGCAAGTTAATTATGATTTTGTTATTTAGGGTTTTATGGAGATGTCATCAATTTTGAGGACTGAGCGTATGAATTTATGAATACACAAAGTGAGGTGTATACATACAAAGGATATTACTCAGCCATAAATGTAATGAAGTTCTGATACATGTGAAAACATGGATAAACTTTAAAGACATCATGTTGAGTGAAATAAGGGCAAGTATTATATGATCTTACTTACATGAAATAATAGAACATGCACATTCAGTCAGTCAGAAACTAAAATACAGATTAACAGAGACCAACGTGGGGTAGGATTGCAGAGTTAGTGCTTCATTGATAGAGTTTCTATGTGGGGTGATGGAAAAGTTTTAAGAATGGATGGTGGTGATGGTAGCACAACACTGTGAATGTTATTATCACCATGGAATTGTGTATTTGAAAGTGGTTAAAAAGGGAAATATTAAGTGGTATACATGTTATCAAAATAAAAAATCCATAACTATGCAACACAGTGAGTGAACTCTAATATAAAATACCCACTAAAGTTAATGGTATAATTATAATATTTTTTTCATCAATTGTAACCAAGGCACAACACGGAGGAAAATTCTAATAAAAGGTAAAACTGCATGTAGGGGAATATGTGTACTTTCTGCATTGTTTTTTGGTAAAACTACAGCTGCTCTAATTAAAAAATGAGACGAAAAACTGACATGAACAGAAAAAATTAGCAGCAGGAGCAAAGCAATATATCACTTACAAGGGAGCCTCAATAAGACTAAGTGCTGATTTCTCATCAGAAACCATGGAGGTGAGAAGGCAGTGGTATGATATATTTGAGGTACTGAAAGGAAAAACTGCCAGCAAAAATTTTTTATCTGGCAAAACTATCCTTCAGAAATGAAGGTTAGTTTAAAGTCTTCACATACAAACAAAAACTCAAAGTTTGTTACCATGAGACAAAACCTACACAAAATATTAAAGGGTGTGTTACAGCCTGAAAAGGAAAAAGACATGGGTGAGAGGCCTGGATAAGAGTGTGGAAATGAAGATTATAAGTAAGAGAAACTGAAAGGGTTAAAAAAACAGACGATGGTAAGATATGACAACAGAAATTCAAAGGATAAAATGGATGAAATAAGTAATGCCTTTATAGTAGTAACACTGAATGTTAATGGCTTGAACTCCCCAAGCAAAAGACATAGACTAAGAGAATGGATTAAAAAAAATGACTCATGTATTTGTTGTCTGAAAGAGACTCACCTTGAACAGAAGGACACAGACTGGCTGAAAGTGAAAGATTAGAAAAAGATATTCCATGTAAATAGTAATCAATACTAATATCAGATAAAATAGATTGTAAATGCAAAACAGTTATAAGAGGTGAAAGTCACTGTATATTAATAAAAGGGACAATTCATCAAGAAGAAATAACAATAATAAATATTTATGCACCTAACATAGGTGTTCCAAATTCCATGACACACAGTGCCAAAACTGAAGGGAGAAACAGATTTCTCTGCAATAATAGTTGGAGACTTCAAGACACCATTCTCAGCTTTGGATAGAACATCTGGACAGAGGATAAATAAGGAAACAGAGAGCTTGAATAATATAATGAATGAACTAGACCTAACAGACATTTATAGAACACTACACTCTGAAACAGCAGGATATACATTCTTCTTAAGTGCTCATGGATTTTTCTCCAGGATAGACCATATGTTGGGTCATGAGTCAGATCTCAATGAATTTATAAACATTGAAATTATACAAACTCCTTTCTCTGCTCATAATGGAATAAAATTGGAAATTAATAACAGGTGTAAAAAGGGGAAATTAAAAAATATGTGTTGATTAAACAATGCACTCTTAAACAATCAGTGGATCAAAAAAGAAATTTCAGGAGAAATCAGTAAATATCTCAAGATGAATGAATATGAGAACACAGCATATAAAAACTTATCGGGTGCAGTGAAAAAAGTGCTGAAAGGGAAATTTATAGCCCTTAATGCTTATATTAAAAAAGAAGTAAGAAGGGAGTGGATGTAACTCAGTGGTTTAGTGCCTGTTTCCCATGTATGACATCCTGGGTTCAATCCCCAGTACCTCCTAAAAAATGCTTACAATTAATAAGCAAATCATTTAATAAATAAACTAATAAATTTAAAAAGAAGTAAGTACGAAAATCAAAGACCTAACTGCACACCAGGAAGAACTAGTAAAAGAACAGCAAACCAAACCCAAAGCAAGCAGAAGGGAGAAAAAATAAAGATTAGAGCAGAAATAAATGAAATGGACAATTAAAAAAACAATAGAATCCACACAATTAAAAGTTGCTTCTTCAAGAAGATCAACAAAATCAACACTTAGCTAGACTGACAAAGGAAAAAAAAGAGAAGTTGAAAATAAATATAATCAGAAATGAGAAGGCATTGCCAATGACCCAGCAGAAATAAAATAGTTCATAAGAGGATAATATGAACTGTATGCCAACAAACTACAACATTGATGAAATAGGCAAATTCCTAGAAACACATGAACAAACCACACTGACCTTATAAGAAATAGAAGACTTCAGCCAAACAATCATAAGTAAAGAAATTGAAACAGTCATTGAAAACCTCCCCAAAATGAAAAGTCCAGGACCAGATGGCTTCACAGGTACATTCTACCAGTCATTTAAAGAGGATCTAATAACAGTCTGCTCAAGCTCTTCCAAATAATTGAACAGGAAAGAACACTACCAAACTCATTCTATGAAGCCAACATCACCCTAATACAAGAGCCAAATAAAGATATTTTAAAAAAAGAAAATTACAATTTCTCTAATGATTGTCAATGCAAAATTCCTCAACAACATACTTGCAAACCAAATCCAAAAATACATTGAAATTATACATTATGATCAAGTGGGTTTTATACCAGATATGCTAGCTTGGTTCTACATAAGAAAATCAATCAGTGTAATACACCACATTAAGAAACTGAAGAAGAAAAATCACATGATCATCTCACTAGATGCAGAAAAGGCATTTGACAAAATACAGCATCCTTTCTTGATAAAAACATTCTGAAAGATAGGAATAGAAACCTTGGAATATGTATTAACCTCTCGCCTCAGTGTAACAGAATTAGACTCCTATATAATGTTCCTACAGTGTTGTTCTGCCACTTTTATTTGAAACTATAATTAGCATTATACCCATTAAATATATGTCCCAGAGACTTAAATCTTCTGACGGTTCATATGCCTGTTGAGCCCTGAATCTCAGCAGAGTTTCAGCCTACACCTACTCCCCAGTTCATTGGACTCACCCAGGACAACTAACAAAATAATGATGATGGATAATGCTCATCCCAAAGAACAGAGAGTATCTACACCTGGAAGCTAGATATTTCCAGCCATCTGCCCATGGGATCTAAGTCCCCTTTCAATTGGAAGCAAAGTGGGCATCATAGCAAACATAAGGGAGAGTGCAACCAAGGACCAAAGTAGACCTATTATTCTAGTAATGGAAGAACTTGTAACATTGATATAAAAACAGTTATCACCAAAGGTTCTGAGGTCAGGGAGAGGAAAGAATAGCTGTAACATGGGGTATTTTTGGGACATCGGAATAGTTCTGCATGATATTGCAATGATGGATGCATGCCATTACACATTTTGACAAAACCTATAAAATTCTGTGGTACGAAGTGTAAACCTTAATGTCAACTATAGACCATGGTTAGTAGCAATGCTGCAATATTGGTTCATCAATGGTAACAAATGTATCACACTAATGAAAGATGTTCTTAATGGGGAAAAGTGTGGGACGGAGAGGGGTTGGAGTATATGGGAATCCCATATATATTTGATGTAACGTGTGTAGTCTAAAACTTCTTTTAAAATAAAGGAAAAATAGATAGGAATAGAAGGAACTTTCTCAGTATGATAAAGTGCATAAATGAAAAACCCACAGCCAACAATTTACTCAATGGTGAAAGCCTGAAATCTTTCCCACTGGGATTGAGAACAAGACAAGGATACCTACTGTCTCCACTGTTATTCAATATTGTACTAGAGGCTCTAACTAGAGCAATTACGCAAGAAAAAGAAATAAAAGCCAACAAAATAGGAAATGAATAAGAAAAACTTTGGTATTAGCTGATGGTATGACACAAAAATCAATAGTATTTCTATACACTACTAATGAACAATCTGAGGAGAAAGAAAAAAAATCCCATTGACAATAGCTACTGAAATAATCAAATATTTAGGAATAAAATTAATAGGGACATAGAGAACCTGTATTGAGAAAACTAAAAAACTTGCTAAAAGAAATCAAAGATGACCTAAATAAATGGAAGGACATTCCGTGTTCATGGATTAGAAGACTAAATATCTTTAAGATGTCAATTCTACCCAAATTGATTTACAGATTCAATGCAATCCCAGTAAAAATCCCAACAGCCTTTTTTGCAGAAATCAAAAAGCCAAGGGAAGCGGCTGTGGCTCAATCAGTAGGGCTCCCGTTTACCATATGGGAGGCCCCAGGTTCGGTTCCCGGGGCCTCCTGGTGAATGCAAGCCCGCCCGCATGGCGTGGTTAGCTGACCCAGCGAGCACAAGCAGCAAGGGGGGGATAAATGAATAAATAAATAAAATCTTAATAATAAAAAAAAAAGTCAATAATCAAATTTATTTGGAAAGGTAAGGGATCTGGAAGAGCAAAAAATGTCTTAAAAAAGAATGAAGTTGGAGGACTCTCACTTCCTGACTTTAAAGCATATACTTAGCTACAGTGGTAAAAACAGACAGATTGACCAGTGGAACTGAATCAAGAACTCATAAATTGATCCTCACATCTACAGTCAAGTGATTTTTGACAAGGCTGTTAAGCCCACCCAGCTGGGAGATAACAGTCTATTCAACAAATGGTGCTGTGAGAACTGGATATCCATATCCAAAAGAAAGAAAGAGGAACCCTATCTCACACCTTATACAAAAATTAACTCTAAATGGATCAAGAACTTAAATATAAAAACAACAACTATAAAAGTCTTAGAAGGAAATGTAGGAAAACATCTTCAAGATCTTGTGGTAGTTGGTAGTTTCTTAAACCTTATGCCCAAAGCATGAGCAACAGAAGAAAAAAATAGAAACATGGGACCTCCTAAAAATTCAACACTTTTGTACCTCAAAGGACAGCATAATTTCTTAATTGAGAAATTTTTGTGTGAGGGGATCATTGTATGGGTCAAAATGGTACACTTGGTGCTTCATTCTCCCAAGAGACTTTGATAACAGTCAACATGATCACTCTTAGAAATAATATTGATTCATTCTAGAAAACTCAGCAAGTGGCCTTGGTACCATGCCATCTGAACTGTTAATAAGATGTAATGTTCTCCCCTTTTTACTCTATTAGAAAGGTCAGTCTGTTTCAATTGTAAACTATGGCACAATTTTAATAAAATAATTCACTTTAAAGTCCATTCATTGACTATTATATATAAAATAATGACAAAAAATGGACTTTTATCTCATGGAATACTACCAGTGGAATATTTGTACATGTATGGCAAAGGGATCTTAACTGAAAGCAAGGATGCAAACAGATGTTTGTGCACTGATGTTCATAGGGGCATTATTCACAATTGCTAAAAGATGGAAACAACCTAAGTGCCTGTCAACTGATGAATGGCTAACTAAAATGTGGTATATACATATGATGAATTACTATTCACATGTAAGAAGAAATGAACTGGGGAAGCACAAGGCAACATTGAGGAAGCTTGAGGACATTATGTTGAGTGAAATAAGTCATACACAATAGGAAGAATATTGTATGGTCTCACTGATATGAAATCAATATGATGAGTAAAGTTATAGAACTGGACTATGGAGCAGGGGTTCCTTTACCTGTCTGGTGAAAACCATGGACCCCTTACTAAGTCCACACCATACTGTGTATTATTTAATAAATATATCACACCCGCACCAACACATCCCCACAAGAATAATGTTTTCTTGAATTTCAATTCAAGCTCACGGACCCCCTTGTTAAGAACCCCTGCTATAGAGTATAGGTTAGTACAGGTAGGAGACAAGATGTTAGTTGAAAAGGGGGTGCTGATGCTGAATGTATGTAGAATGTTTAATAAAGTCTGTTGTAAATATGTGGCAATGGATGGAGTTGATGGTAGCTCATTATGATGAGTGTAACAAACTGCTGATTTATAAATGTGACTGTGGCTGAAAGGGCTAGCCTAGGGAGGTTAATGTTAATTGAAAGACAGCTAGAGGATAATCTAGGGACTGTAAAACATAGTGAATTTGGTGGTAGATTAGGATTGTGGGTGACAATATAAATACAAGAATATTGTACTACAAAGTGCTAAGAATATGGTGCTACATAGGAAAAACAACTAATGTAACTTATAGAATCTAGTTAACAATAATATAATTTTTTTAGCAAAGGCAAAGAAGGTGCTATATCAATGCTAAAGGTAAAAAACAAGAATATGGGGTTTAGTTTTATGAGATAGGAATATGACTAAGTACTTGTTTTTCTTCAGTTTCTTCATTAATAAGGAGAACTTAGTCATGTCATTTAACCAACCTGTGCTCATTTGTGTATCTCTCTGAACACTGGTGGCGTAATTGAATTTGTTTGTAGGATTACATGAGATAAATATACCTGGACAGAATTTTTTTGAGTGATGCTTCTATAACATGTTAAGCTGCCTTTTGTCTGTTATTTTATTTTTTTAATTTGAAATACAGTTTACTTAAAAAAGAAAAGAAGAAAAAAGGAAAGTAAAGCATGGATATGTATGTATGTATTTTCTGTATGCACACGTGTATTAGTTGGTGAACTGTTTGTAACAGCAAAAACCAGACTCTCTAAATACATTGCATCTGGTGAGTTTTTACTATGATATGGTATGCATCCATTAAAATAATTACATCTATCTATCTATCTTATCTATCTAATCTATTGATTAAAACAATCTCTATATTATATTGTATACAAGGAAGAAAGTTTGATAGAAATGTATACAGTATAAGCCAATTAAACAAAAGAACAAGAAGCAAACAAAAAACACTTTATACATGTATCTATATGCTTGTTCTGTTTTTTAGGAGATGAAGAAAATTGTAGACAAATATGTAACAAACGTTTAAACATTGTACAAATCTGCTGAGATGTGGGATCAATAGAAACAGTGGAAAAGGAGAGGCAGTAGTGGAAGACCATTTATAATTTATATGTTTTTTGGTTCTTTATAAGTTATGTTTAACCCATATTTTATTTTTAATTCAAAAAGAAATCTACTATAAATATTTTAATTAATTTTTTTGTTTTGAGATTATTGTAGATTCACCTTCAGCTATAAGAAATGCAGAGAGATCATGTGAACCTTTTAACTAGTTTCCCCCATCAGTAACATCTTGCAAATCTGTAGCACAATATCACATCCAAAATGTTGACATTGATATAGTCATTGTACAGAATAGTTTCATCACTATACGGATCCCTCAAGTTGCCCTTTTATACTTTTACCCACTTCCCACCCAGTCACCCTCTCTTTAAACCTTAGCAAATACCAATATGTTTTCATATTGATATTTTTTCATTTCAAGACTGTTAGAGAAATGGAATCATACAGTTTGTAACCTTCTGGGAATTTTTTTTCAATCTGCAAAATTCTCTGGCAATTCGTACATGTTTTTGCATATATAAATAGTTTACTCTTTTTTTATTACTGTGTAATAGTCCATGGTATGAATGTACCACAGTTTTGTTAGTCATTCATCCACTGTAGAACTTCTCTGTTGTTTCCATTTTGAGGATATTATTAATATAGTTGCTATAAACATTTATGTACAGGTTTTTGTATCAATGTAAGTTTTCATTTATATGAGATAAATGCTCAGGAGTGCCTTGCTGGCTTATATGGTAAGAGTATGTCTAGTGTTTTTTTAGAAACTGTTAACTGTTTTCCAAAGTGGTTGTACATTTTGTATTCCCACCAGCAACATATAACTGATCCAGTTTCTCCACATCCTTGCCAGCATTTGGTGTTGTAGCTATTTTTTAATTTATTCATTTTGATTGGTTTGTAGTGGTATTTCATCATGGTTTTAATTTGCATTAACATGATGGCTAATGATATTGAACATCTTTTCATGTACCTATTCACCACCTTTTATCTTCTTCAGTGAAATGTCCATTCATTTTTGTGAATTTTTAAAATTTGATTGTTTTACTGTTGAATTTTGAGAATTCATTTTATATACTACATATATGTCCTTTGTTGGATATGTGATTTGCAAATATTTTCTTGCAGCTGTAGCTTTTCTTCTCATCTTCTTAATAATATTGTTGGGGACTAATTTTTGGTGCCAAGTCTAGAACTCTTTGACTAGAAAAATATCCTGAATATTTTATCATATTTGTTTCTAAAAATTTTATAGTTTTACTTGTTCACTTTTATATCTGTGATCCATTTTTGAGTTACATTTTTATTTTGTACAATATGTGAGACTTAGTTGAGGGATTTTTGTTGTTTTTTGCTTATAGATAGTTCATTTGTTCCAGTACTACTTTTTGAAAAGACTATCTTTCCACCAATAGATTGTTTTTGCATCTTTAAAAATCAGTTGTGCATATATGTGTGGGACTGTTTTGTGTTCTTTATTCAATTTCCTTGATGTGTTTGTCCCTTAACAAACACCTTACTTTCTTCATTACTCTAACTGTATAGTAAGTCTGGAAATTGGGTAGTCGGATTTCTTCCCTTTAAAATTGTCCTATTACTTTTTAAAAGCTTTTTTCTGGGATTTTGATAGGATTAAATTAAATCTGTATACTAATTTGGGGAGAATTGACATCTTTACTCTATGTTGGCTCTTCAAATCCATGAACATGCTATTTACTTCCACTTATTTAGATCAACTTTGATTTCCTTCATCAATTTTTTTATAGTTTTATGCATACAAGTCCTATGCAGTTTGTTCAATTAATTTACACCTATGTATTTCATTTTTGAGTGATTTTAAAAAGCATTATATTTTTAAATTCAGTGTCCACATGTACATTGCTAGTATATAAAAATACAATTGATGTGTGTTTATCTTGTATCCTGTGACCTTGCTTAACTCACTTCTTAGTTCAAGCAGTTCTTTAGAAAATTCTTTAAGATTTTCTAGATATACAATTATGACATCTGTAAATAGGGATAGTTTTATTTCTTCATTTCTGATCTGTGTACCTTTTATTTCCTTTTCTTTCTCTGTTTATGTTAACTAAGAAACACGAGAACAGACAGATATGCTTGCCCTTTTCTTGATCTTAGTGGGAAAACTGTCAGTTTTTCTTCATTACGTATGTTGTTAGTACTGTTTTTGTAGATGTTTTTTATCATATTGAGGATGTTTCCCACTATGCCTATTTTCGGAAAGTTTTTTTTTTTTTTTTTTTCATGAAAGGATCTGGATTTTTGTCAAATGCTTTCTCTGCATCTTCTGATATGAGCAAGTGATTTCTCATGACATTATTAATATGGTGGATTTCAAATACTTAACCAGTCTTGCATCCCTGGAATAAACTCCAGTTGGTCATGGTGTATAATTTCATACATCTTATATATAAATATTGCTAAGTTTTATTTGTTACATGTTTTGATAAGGCTTTTTGTGGTTATATTCACATAGATTTCTATATTTTTTGTATGGCCTTTGTCTAATTTTGGTGTTGGTAATACTGGCATGAAATAAGTTGGCAGAATGAGATGCTTCAGGGCTACATCTCCACAGAAACTTTGAATAATCATCAAGAACAGACAAAGCTCTGGAAAATAGGTGAAGGGTTGCAGTAATAGGGTGAGCACCAAATCAAGAAAAAGGCAACTTAAAAATTGTAGGAAAACCTCATGTCACCCTTGCTGGCCCTTCTTCCCCATTTCCTCACTGGCTCAGCAAAGAACCAGTCCATGCTCCCAGTGAGGGTCCCTGGTCCTAGTTCTGGAGGGAGCAGAATAACCTTTGTGTACATACTAAAATGCATGTAAGTCTGGGCCAGTCAGACTAGGGACATCCTGAAGGATTTAACCAGGACATGTGTCACATTCTCACCATCTCAGAGTTTACCCTGCACCTCACAGAGTTCTCCTATAGAATATTGTGGGAGAACATTCAAATCACAGCTCTTGGGCTAAAGAGTATCATCTGTGGGATATACATTGTGGCACCCAAGGCAGTGAGGAAACATTGTTTCCTAAGGGAATGAGGGCATTCATATTTGTGTAAATGGGGGAATTCCTAGGACAATGTGGACATGCCCAGGAAAAGATGCATGCATATTAAAAAAACAGTAAGTCCCTACGCTTTTGTCATGGGCTATTCTCTAAACTCATTGTATGGATGAGCTCTGAAGGAGTGTTCTTACACAGGCCAATATGCAAGGATGGGAAAAGGTCTATTTTGTTATTGCTGTTAGCTTCTGGTATCAAGGAAATCTCTGTCATGAAGACTAGCTGTATACAAGCTTAAGGAACAGGCATCTCAGAATTTACATTCCTGAGATATCACATGAAAATGTCAAAATGTCTAGGTTGCAACAAAAGATTAGACAATATACAAAGACACAGAAATCTATTACCCACTGCAAAGGAGAAACCAATAATTAGGAGGACCAGCTGTGGTACATACCAGACAAAGATTTTTTTAAAATGGTCCTAAACATGCACAAAACTAAAGTAAAACATGGACAAAGAACTAAAGGGCATTGGGAAAATAATAGATGAACACAAAGAGAATATCAATAAAGGGATAGTATTCATGAACAGGAACCAAACACAGCCAAAGAACAAATAAATAAAAAATTATGCTGTATAAGTGACATAAATAAGAAATATTTCCTAGAAGGGTTTAACAGCCTTTGAAACCTCCTTGGGAGCCTAGGCTCTCAGCTCAACACAGCAATACTGCGGCACCCTTCTCCATGTCTCCTGGAGGGTGTCAGAGGAAAACTATGGACAGTCAGGACTTTCACCATAGTAGCAGTTTGATATTGTTTATGAATTCCAAAAATAGATAATGCATTGTGTTTGTAAACTGGTCTGTTCCTCTGGGTGTATTAGATCATATTAGATTCAGAGGTTTCACTTTTACTTTCTTAAATCAAGATTAGGGCTTTTATTTGACCACATCATTAGGGCATTCAGAATTGAGTCCCCACCCCCTTGGTGGGATTAAAACAGACTCTCACATAGAAACACATATACAGGAAGAGAGAGTGCTCCGTAGACACAGTAGAGGCCCCGGGAAGAGAGAAGAGTCTGATAGTCTAAAGCTGAACTTGTGGAAAGACCAGAGCAGCTGAGCCTAGAAAGAAACGAGCCCCGGGGAGGGTGTTGAGTCTTATACCAGCCTACAGCTGAGATCAGAACAAGCTGGGACCACAGAGCCTCATGAGGGAGGAGGAAGGCTGAACCCTTGCAGACATTGCCTGCCATCTTGCATCAACACATGACAACAGACTTTGAGTGAGAAAGTACCTCTTATGGTACCTTGAGTTGGACTTCTTAAGGCCTTGTGACTGTAAGCTTCTATCCCAAATAAATACCCTTTATTAAAGCCAACAGATTTCTGTTATTTTGCATCAGCACCCCTTTGGCTGACTGATACAACCACATCCAGAATTAATGAGGTCACATGTCCCTGAACTTTGGTGTCAGTGGAGACCATGCAGGGAGCAATAAAGAAGGAATCTTACCTCTCTCCACTAGGGAGGTATAAGTAGAGGCTTAATGGAGTGCAGGATTTCCTACTCCCTCCCACAAGCTTGACAGTAATGAGGACCCCTCCAGATCAGGTATCAGTACAGACTGAGCAGGGAATCTGGACCTCTACCCCCACCTGGCAGTAATAAACAGCATCCCCCTTTCCTTTGTGGTAGTAATGCCAAAAGAAGTCTTCTAAACTTCATTAAATTGGGTTCTTTCCAGTTATTAGTTGCTATAACATTAATTATTATTATAAGTAGTGCTGAGATGAAGATTTTGGTTCACATATATTCATATTTCTGATAGATACCTGTATAAGATTGGAATTGTATGTATTCAGTTGTAACAGATCCAGCAAAATAATTTTCCAAAGTGGTTGTATTAATTTACATTCCCAGCAACAGTGTGTGAAAGTTTTAGTTGCATTATATCATCACCAACCCTTGGTATTCTAAGTCTTCCCCCTGCCCTGAAATGGCTCCCTCATCTGTTTGCTCATTGTTTTTGCTCATTTCTGCTCATTGTTTGTGTTCATTGTCTGCTTCTTGTTTTTGCTCATTGTCTGCTCATTGTTTGTTTGTCTCCTTTAAAGGCACTGGGAGCCGAACTCAAAACCTCCCATGTGGGAAGTGGGTGCTCAACTGCTTGAGCCACATCTGCTCCCTGCTTGATTGTTTTTGCTCGTTGTCTGCTCATTATTTTTTCTCGTTGTCTGTTCATTGTTTGTTTGTCTTCTTTAGGAGGCACTGGGAACTGAACTCGGGACCTCCCATGTGGAAGGTGGGTGGGTGCTTAACTGCTTGAGCCACTTCGGCTTCCTATCAGTCTTTATAATATGCCATTATGGTACTTGTGTAATTGTATCACCTTGCCATATATCCCTGATGAAGTTGCGCACCTTTTCATATTTTATTGGCTTTTCTGATATGTTTTTGTGAAGTGCCTGTTCAAGTATTTTGCCAATATTTCTATTTGCCTCTTTATTATTTATTTGTAGAAGATTCACACACATGCACACAAATACCTACAAAAACACACACAAATGTACACCCCACACACATTCCGGGTACAAGTCCTTTGTCAGATAATGCATTAAAAAGGTCTTCTGACATTCTGTGATGTCTTTTAACATTCTTAATGGTGACTCTTGATAGGCAAAAATTTTAGTTTGATGGCGATCACTTTCTTGATTTTTTTTCTTCTTTGGTTAATGTTTTCTGTGGTTTGCTGCTACAAAGTTGTGAAACTATACTCCAATTTTTTAGAAGATTTACAGTTTGAGCTTTTATATTAGGCCTATTATTCATCTAAAAGTAATTCTTGTTCGTGATTTGAAGTATAGGTAAAAATTCATGCACAAAGAAAACCACAACTATACATACTACAATAAAATTGCTAAAAAGAATGTTGACGCTATGAAAAATTATCATTTAACGGAGTTTTAAATAGTGACCTTAAATTACAGAATTATATTGTTTTGAACCTGGTTTGATTATCAGACCTCAAAATTCCAAATAGAATTTTAGGATTATTTGTTAGATATATGTTTAACTTTCTGATAAAATGCCAGACCAATTTCCACAGTGGTTGTAAAATTTTTACTTTCAAGAGCAACATAAATGAGCCTCAGTTTCCCCATATTTTTATCAACACTTTTTAACTTTAGTTTTTTTAGAATCTCATTATAGTTTTAACTCATATTTCTCTGATAACTAATAATGTTAAGTACTTTTCCATGTGCTTATCGAAAGTTCATATATCCTCCCTTGTGAAGTATCTATTCAGGTCTTTTGCCATTTTTAAAATTAGGTTGTGTTTACTTAGAACAATGCTTGGCATTCTCAGTGCTAATAATGAAGAAAAGAACAGAGTATTAAAAAAAAATGACAATACTGGTACAGCCACAGTAGACTCAGCATCAAAGAAAACAGTTTGCAATAATATGGGTAACAGTGTTAGGGCAGAATTTCAGAGGATTTAGGATCAGGCTTTAAGCTTAGAAAATAACTCTTAGTTACCATTGAATATCAGATTATTCAAAAGAAGGTAACGTTTTAACTTAATAAGCTACTGTAGTCTCTTTTTCTCAGGTAATATGAGAGTTAATTGTATATATTTAATTTTAGAAGTTTAAAAAATTTTAAACATTAATAAATTATTAGCTTTTCAAAGTAATATTTCATACATTTTAGTAATGGTTCAAATGTTTTTATAATATAAACTAATGAAGTACCTATCTCTTGCCAAACATGTAATTAAAAAATATTACCTTCACTTATTTTTAAATGTCACCAAGTTCTCAGCATGATATCCATCTGTTGTTTTTCCTTTATTGTTAGAAGTGGAATGATACATTTTTTCAGGTAATACAACACAAAATGGAGAAAGAAAAAGAGCCATTACATATGGCATTGAACCAATCATATTTGGCATCTTCTGTAGCTGTACAGCCCTCTACTAAACCAGAAGGTACTTTGGAACATATCTTTTAAAAGTTACCAGTTATAGAAATAAATGGACTTATCCTCCACTAATAAATGCCAAGCCTTCTGTTTCTCTCCTTCTCTCTCATGGCATCTCTCCAGTGGTACTAATTATGAAACATTTGGAACTGCCTCAAATCAGACTCAGAAGTACAAGGGAGTTTTGCACTGTGGTCACTGACTGATGCGAATCACTCAAGAAAAATACATTTGCTTTTGCTATGCAGGGTGACATAAAATTTATGTAAGTATAATAGAGAAAATATGTTATATAAAACCAAAATGAAATAGTCATTTGTCTGCCCACTAAGGGTTGTGCTATAATTTATACCACTAGGGAAATACATCTTTATGCAGCTTCATTCCACTAGCAGAGATTTGTGGAGTGATACTATAAGTTGTGTTTTAGAGAAGATAGGCCACAATTTACAATAACAAATTGAGTATGTGGATATCATAGGACAGACGTACAGATGAGTGGGGGTTAGAGGATTAAATTATTCTATATAATTAAGAGAAGGTATTTAAGTTTCTGGAGAAGTTCTAAGGGCCAGTGCAGTAAAGGGAAAAGTGTGACTGCAGTGAAAGTAAGAAGGAGTCCAAACCACAAAGGTGAACAAGCCTATTTATCATCTAATTTTTAGTTATTGCTTTGGGATATTCTAAAATCAGTTCCCTCTATCACTAGGAACCTTCTGTCAAGTCTTTAATACTCAAAACTTTGTGCAAGTGATACTTGGAGGGAAATCAAAGAAAAGATGCTTTGCTCCATGTCCTTGAAGACAAATAGAATATAGGGCAACATGTGACAGACTGCAAGATGATCTGTTTTTTGAACACATTCAACAGAAGCAGAAGCTTAAAGCCAAAAAGGAAAAAAAAAAAGAAAGAAAGAACAACAACAAAAAAGTCACCCTCCTTAACCACTACTATCTAGAACCTCTGGAGAGTTTATGTAGTTATAAAACACTCAGGAGCTCAGGAGTCAATTAGGTGTGGCATAGGAAAAAAATTGAGGCAATTTCATTTAAATCCAGATATATAGGGTGACTTGTCTGAAGGCTAGTTTCTAAAAATAAAAATTTTAAAATGATTTTGAACATTAAACTTTATTGATATATTTTCTGCTTTATGCTGCCATGTGTTTAGAAGCATGAATCCATAAATGCAGCTTTAGCGAGTTTAAATCAGAAAAAGGAGTTCCACAACACTATTCGGATACCTTCTTCTCAAAAATATCCTACTCTATTTAACTTCCTTTGTCTTACCTTAATTTATATTAGCTTGCAAGATGCTTACCCTTATTTGATATCATAGCAATATAAAGAAGCCAAATGACATTACTGCCTTTGCCAGAAAACTACAATCACTATAAAAGGTTGGCTAGTGTGTGCTAGCTAGTGAATGAGACTACTGTCATTTCTGCTTCTTTATTTTCAATCTTCTATTGTTATCAATTATCTATCATAAGGCATAATAGAGATGTTTACTGAAATATGTGAAGCTTCAGTATATAACTGGAGATAAATGCTAAATTATATATAATGTAATCTGCACAGGAAAACAACATTGTAGATTACATTTTCAACCATTCCATTTACTTATCATCAATAGAAAACAACAGAGTTAGCCATGGAGTAAAACCATCCCATGCCAATTTTGTTATTTCATGTGCTGCTCTCAAAGCAATGGCTCTGGAAGAAATCCAAATGGAAACTCAATTCAATAGCACTCTGTATTCCGAAGGGTTTGTGATGAGACCAGAAGTATAACAAATGTGACTTGAGGGCACAATGTTCTAAAAAGAAAAAAATGACATATCTCACATAAAAGAGTAACTGATTATAACTAGTGGGGGGGCAAATTATAGTATGTTCACAGACATTCTGTAAATAAGAAAACAAAAACATTTTTAACTACATAAAACAATACAATCCATGCACTCTAAATCTGAAGTTTCATTATCTGATTTAATTTCAGTTCCGATTTTATTTTTGCACTTTATATGCTAAACTTTACTACCACTAATGTCACAACCTATTGCTTTATTTTTTCCTTCCTTAGAGGACTTTTATTCTCTTTCTATTTGTTATAAACGACATTCAACTATTAAGTTCTGTGGGGTCTCAATATCTGTTCCTTCTTTACTCCAATCTGTTTGCACATGGCTTTCTGGTTGATCTGCATAAAACAAACCTTTTTCAAAATTTTCTTTCCATCTTACTTTCTCTAAAAATCTTTAGCTGCTGTCCATTGCCCATGTGATATAGTCAGGCTTTGTTTACTTACTTCACTAAGCTTTTTTACTTTTAAAAGCAAGCCTTCATTACAGTGCATTTTATTCTATCCCAGCTTATTTAATCCATTCTTGATAGTCTATTGCCCAGACATTCCTCCAAGAATGTATTTATACACTCTCCAAACCTGTAACTCTCCCCCTTATCATCCTATATAATTTGTCTTCTTTGTTAAAAACCCAAAGTCAGCATAATTCTTCTCCAATATATCAACACAGAGTAGTTGGTTTTTCTTCTAAACTACTAGTAAATTTTTTCCTGTTTATGAGTCATAACTAGTTGGGTATATATTGATTTATTTGTTTGCCTTTTCATTCAGCCACTAGTATTGAACCATTGCCCTATCCAAAATACATGTAACAATTTGTCTTCCCAACTGTATTTCAATATTCTGAGACTGCCTTACATGCCTGAAACAATGTCTTACATACGGTAGGTACTTATTAAATCCTTTAGTTTTATTGATTAATAGCTGAGAGGATTAAGGTGCAGCCAAGGAAAGAGAATTTCTATCCAAAACCTAAACAGCATAACTGAATTTAAAGACTAGAATTAAGTAATTCACTTTCTCTTTTAGGAAGCTTATACATAGAGAACGTAATATTTAAAAGAATTAATCAAAGAAGCCGGAATTACTTGCCTTGAGATTCTTTCTACTTCAGCCATGTTAGTGTTGGGCAAGTGGCAGGCACTCTTGAAGAGTGAGACAACAGATGGATGGGCTCTGCTTCCTCTCCTCCTCCTCCTCCTCTTCATCTCTTCCTCTTCCTTCCTCTAGTTTTTATTTAAGTCACATTGTATAAGTCACAAAGTGTAAGTACAAAAAGTGACATATTTTTCATTCAGGACATCATTATAATAGGCAGAGATCAGGGTCAGGCTCTGTCACACTTTCTCAAGGCCATAGAGTGTAAATCTTGCCCATCACTCTGCCTTTAAGCTATTGGATAGGAAGAAGGTTGACAGGGTTCCTATATAGTTATTTCCAGAACTCACCACACCTACTATATTGCACTGGCAAAAAGTCTTAATGGTATTTTAACTGATTTCCCTACTTTCAGGCTTGACGTCCTTCAGTCCATTCTAAGCTCATAAGCTGGTATGATGATTTAAAACAAAAGTCTCATCATTTTCTTCTGTTGCTCAAACCTTAAAATAAGCTGCCATATTATTCAGAGCTAATTATAAGTGTCCTTATATCTAACTACAAGGTATTCTGCCCACCACTTTTCACCCAGCCCACTCCATAATTTCACCCCATCTCCTGCTACTCTCCCTCTTTCTCTTTTACCTTCGGCAAACCCCTCCACGAGGCCTTTGCACTTGCTTTTCCATTAGCTTGTAATGCCCTTCCCCCACATAGCCCATGGCTTTTTCTCTCACTTCCTTGGTTTTCTCACATAGTCAAATGTCACCCTCCCTGGCCAGCCTATCTACAATTGTGCACTCCGTTAATTTTTATTCCCCCCTTTCAGCTTTGTTTTCCTTCTTAGTTTTTTTTTTTTTTTTTTTTTTAACTTTATTTTAAAAGAAGTCTTAGATTACAGGAAAATTACATCAAAAATATAGGGGGGGATAAAATTTCAAAAAATATGTAAGAGATTCCCATATATCCATTCCCCTTCCCTCACATTTTCCCCTATTAATTATATCTTTCATTGGTGCAGTACATTTGTTGCAATTTTTAACCAAATATTGAAGCATTGCTACTAACCATGATCTATAGTTTACATAATGGTTTACACTTTGTGCTGTATAATTTAATAGTTTTTACAAAATGAATAAGGGCCTGTATCTGTCATTGCAATATCATGCAGAACAATTCCAATGTTCAAAAAATGCCCCATGTTCCACATATTCTTCTGTCCCTCTCCCCTCAGAATCTCTGGTAACCACTATCTATATATCTATGTTACAAGTACTTCTGTTACTGCAATAATAATGTCTGCTTTGGTCCATAGTTGCATTCCCCCCTTATGTTTGTTCATTCCTCAGTCTTTAGGATTTGGAGATTCCTTCTTAGTTCTTATGCTAAGATATGACATATTTACTAATTTCCTTTGTTTAATTGTCTGTTTTCCTCTGATACAGCATATTTCCCATAAGCATAGAGAGTACTGTGTTTTGTTCACTGCTGCAGCCTTGGCATTTATCCCTGTACCTGAAACAAAATAGGTGCTCAATGAACATTTGTCAAATGAATGAATAAGTACCTATATGAATGCCACAATGCTAAGGCAACTAGGGAATATACAAAAAGAAATGTGCAAAACATTACCTGGTGGTCAAGGGGCTTACAGTCTTTTAGAAAAAGTAGATTCCAGAGATAAAGGAAGGCAGAAGGGAAATAACTTCGTTACAGATTTGATGTTTATTCTAATAGTTCTTTTCTTTTTCTATCCAAATAATGTTTCCATCCAACTATCAATTAGAATGAAAACTTAAACTGAACATTTTGTTTTACTTTCACTCAGTCTTGATTTAGTATGAATTCTAAGATGTGAAAACACATTAAGAAGCAGGCAGTCTAAGGATTCTTTCTTTGTCATAGTGCTAAGAATTCATAAGGAATGAAAATTGATCCTTAGCCCGGTAGCTCCCAATAAATATATATATATATTTAAATGCAATGAAATCAGAAGTTCAGTTAAACTAATTTGCACAGCCTATGCCTGTAACCACCATATTAAAGCAGTAGTCTAGCATATATGGGAACCCAGTCATCCTCATTGCCCAATTCCACTAGGGAATGATGAAAGAAAAAAAATCTTTACAGGAAATATTTCATGCTTGCAAAATGTTCATGAGTAACTCTTTCTATGGTAATAAAACCTTTATTCAAAGGTTTTCAAATAAAAGCCAGAGACTTGCATAGTAAAAAGCAAAACACAACAAACAAACAAACAAACAAAAGTGATTAAAACATGCTTGGAATAGACAAGCAGCAAACAAAGACAGAAAGGGTTATGTTGGGGACACAGCTACATAATTGGATGCCTCTGCCAACCCTGGTAATTAAAATGGAGACACTCAGTACCTTAGTTGCTCTACAATCCCATAATATGTTTGAGATTAACAGCCCTTGAATCTTGGTTTTACAGCTATATTATTTGAATACACAATTCGTATCTCTTGCCATTTTCAGAATGCACAAATAGAGGTTTCTTCAGGGCTATAAGGATTTAGAAGCAGCTAATGAGAGAGCCTGACTTGTGCTCTCCAATCACACTTTTCTTGTCACCATCCATATTTTGGACAAAATTGAAATGAAAGCAAATAACAACAACAAAAAAGAAATAGCAAACTCTGCAGTGATTTAAAAACCTGCTTGCCTATTTGAGAGAAAAACAGAACCTCTGCTCTGTAGTTTTGCATAGCTACTTCTCTGTTCTGTTAGCCTTTTTTTTTTTTTTGAGATCTTGCCAATGCATTGTAAAAATGAAAGACATATAAAACACATTGTTGGCTTGAGCTGCCTAGAGAGGGTTCAGTTATCTGTGTGGGGACTACTGTCTTCATTCATTGATGCTGCCTGCATGCCTGCAAACCCCATGTCTAAGATCCACGCCTATATCCATGAGCAGAGGGGACACAGGGACTTCATTCCCCTTACTGGAGTGGAACCTTGACTGGCTGATGCCCCCAGGTAACCTACAGCTGTCTGGCCATTCCAACCAGCCCATGTGCACACACCAAACACTCCTCTGTTGCCGATAGGCTTTTCTGAGTCCGTAGGTGGTGATTTCTGCCAAATCCCTGCTTGTGGAGTGATGCAAGCTCCTCCATGCTCTGGTGGAGGTGCTTGTCAAATGCCTAATATGGATATTACTGAGGGAACAGGAAGTACATGCCAGTAGCTAATATTACATTTTGTCCCCAGTGATGCTTCGGGTTCCTTTATATATTACTTGACTGTTGTCTTCTGAGAGGTACTGATGAAGGAATATAAACACCCAGTATCATACTTAATTTCTGCTACCAAAAATAGATGGAAGGAATACAAATACACACCCAGAAAGCAGGTCAGTAATGCTTAAGAAAATTTCCGTGACACTTGGTATGCTATGCATTGGAGACAGAGTGGGGAACCTGGGTTTTCTGGCTGAGAAGCTGTTTCTAGTGGTTCTACTCATGGTGAAGGGTTCTATAAATAAGCTGAAGAAAAAGGAAGTTGAATGGGTTCAAAGACAAAGGGCAGGAAGGTCCTGCAGTATTCTACTTCTGTGTCATCTCACAAAATAAAACACACCAACAAAAGCCCGAACACTAATTCATCTGCTCATGGTGTGAAAGTGAGCCTAGCCCTCAGCTCACATGCCTGGTAAGAGAGAGGGGAGGTGAACAGAGGAGCAGGAGTAAATCAGGAATTATTCTTACCACAGTGAGACATCTGTGCAGGGTCTGGTCTATAGTGAGAAGGTAACTGGAAACTCACAATTTACAAAATGACTTAAATTATACATTAACCAAATAAACATTTCTAAAGTAAAAGCCTGCTCTCAGCATGTGGAAAATCCTATAACTCATCCTTATAATGATTCATTTATTCAATACATATTTACTGCATGGTTTTCTGCTCCATCAGTCACTGCTGATGTAAGTGATGGTCACTGTTCTCAGAAGGTTTACAGACTAGAAGATCAATTTTGTTGGGTAATTCTTGAGAAAAATGAGAGAGTGAAAGCAGATGTGAATTTTCTTGGACCAACATAATATCAGAACTACTGATTGGAGTGAACAACGACAGGCTTCTTTTCTTAAGACAAAAAGATGAATTTTTACTCCCAGAATCTCCTGTGTTATACTGTTGCAAATTTAATAAGAACTAAGTAAAATTATTGTGGCTGGACTTCCTTTCATGTGAATGCTTACCTGGGCACAAAATTATCTGCCCCCAAAGAGTGAAAATGGCCTCTAGAAATCTGATAATTCTGTTGTTTCTAAGAGAAAAGTCCATTCTATTTTTATGATTTAATTTGGTTAAAAATTATGATTTCAGGAAACATTACCTGCTTCTTCTTGAGGATGAGGGAAATCACTGAAATATAAAACAATTGATGGAGTGTAAAAATTCCTCCAAAGTGAAAATATTTGTATTCATTTCATTTTTATTTTATAAAGAAGCTATACTCCTTTACCACCTATCAGAAAAATCAAAATATATTTTTCTGTCAGAAAAGTCCCACTAACCATTTTTAACTATTTTTGTCAGTGGGAGTATCCCTAATGAAAACTAGAAAGAATAGTATTTCTTCTGAACAACAGTGCTGTTCCAATGGTTGTTGGTGTTTGAGTATTAGAATCCAAGCACCAGGACTTTAGGGTCTGAGACTTTCAGGAATAAAAGGCCCAGGTTTGGGCCTACATATGCTCAGCAGGGATTAGACTTCACAGCAGATGCTCCGGGGGCGGAGAAGGAGAACAGATGGAGCAGTGGAGAGGCGCCGGCTTCTGCACAGGGACGCCGTTCCACATTGCTGGGGCTCTACGGTGGTGAATCTGGGCACCACACAGCATTATGGCGGGTGCAATGGTTCAGTTATTAGTGAGTCTCATTGTGCCTTGATTGCAGGCACTCAAGTGTTCAGAGGGGGAAACATAGATACCTAACGGGGAAAAGCAATACACAAGAGCCTAATATCTTTAAGCGGGTAAATTATCTTTTCCTTGAGAAAGCAGAAAATGTTACTGGCTAAGTCTGCCAAGACATTTTATAATAGAGGTAAATAAAGAAACAAAAGATTGCTCCAGTACTTTTGTGTGCAGTTAAAACATGTCGTTCAGTACCCTAAATGAAGCTAAGTGCTGTGACATAAATTTTTAGAAATGTCATAAAAGGCGCACTTTGCCTTGATTTTTGTCTTTACATAAAATATTTTGTGACTAAGAAATTTTTTTTATTTATGAAGTTTTATTTCACAACTTGCTTAGAGGAAATATTAGAGTAAAAATATATTTTTATTTCTGTTTATCTTTTCCCTCTTTCAACCCATCTTAACTGAAGTATTTTTCCATTGAGACTACAGTTTGGTAGTCAAGTTTCTTTTGTTCTACATGGTAAAATGATTGTTAATTTATAAAATTAGATTAGGTAGAAAAGGGAAGAGTATGTAGAATCTAGGGTTGCCAGAAACAACAGAATTGTGCAGGTTGGGCAAGGCTCGTTCAGCCTTCCGATCTGAGATTATAAAAATGTTTCATCTGGCTCAAAGATGATGCTTTTATCTGGGACATCTAGAGGAATTAAGCTGCTTTTATCTCTGGATTATTTCTGGGCATGCTCAGAAAGAAATGGCTTGACTACCTGTGGTGGCTTGCTTGGAGTTATATACCCCAAATAGCATGTTCTTACTCTTAATCCATTCCTGTAGGTGTGAATCCATGGTAAACAGGACTTTTTGATGAGGTTATTTCAGTTAAGGTATGGCCCATTCGAATCAGAATGAGTCTTATTACTGGAGGACTTACAGGAAGGCCACAGAGAGAAAAGCCACAGGGAACAGCTAGGAAGTCAACAGAACCAACAGGAGAAAAGGGAAGATGCTGTTATATGCATTGCCATGTGACAGAAAAGCCAAAAACAAAGGATCTCCAGCAACCAGCCCCAGACTACCACAGTCTTCATGGAGAAAATATTGCCTTGCCGATGCCTCAATTTTGGACTTCTCCTAGCCTCAAAAGTGTGAGCCAATAAATTCACATTGTGTAATCTAACCCATTGCATGATATTTGTTAGCAGCCAGGAAACTTAAACACTACCCCAAGTCTGCTCCTGAATCCAGCTACCCAACTGGTAAAATAGTAGAAGACAGTATGTAGAAGTTACTACCTGATGTCACAATGTAGTACATCTGTGTATTAGCCAGGGTTCTCTAGGGAAAAAGAACCAAAGGGTATATCTGTAAATATTATGACATGTTTATAAGAATCATTTCATGCAACTGTGGGATGGGCAAGTCCAATTTCTGTAGGGCAAGCCACAAGCTGGGAACTACAATGAATGTTTTCAATGAATTCCCTAGGAGAAGCTGGTTGGCTTAATTAGAGATGGAAATTCTCTACTCTGACTGCTGAAATCATCACTTTTCCTTTTAAAGCCTTCAGCTGCTTCGATGAGACAGCTCTCATTGTTGAATGCAGTCGCCTCAATTGTTTGTAAATGTAATCAACCATAGATGCAATCAACTTACTAATGATTTAAGTCCACGAAATATCCTCATAGTAACAATCAGGCCAGTTCTCGCTTAACAGAACAACTGGACACCATCACGTGGCCAAGTTGACACATGAACTTAACTACCACAAGTTGATTGCCAAAATAACCTTCTAGGTTACATTTCCTGAACCCTCTTATAATGACAAGTAGGTTGAGTGAAGCTATTATGTGTTATCCTTAAAATGGATGGCATGACAGTAGAAATATCATAAGATTTGTTACCAGAACCCTTGGGCCTTCCTTGAATTGCAAGTAAGCAGAAGCAACTTGTAGACACCTAAAGCAGTGTAAGAAACAATTAAGTCAAAGCTGTCTGGGGTAAGGATTACCTGCTTTAAGTCATACAACAGAGCATCTGAGAGGGGGAAAAAGTCTATTTCATAGGTAGTAGAGAGGACTTTCAAATTCCTGTAAACAAGGAAATTCCCAAGGCCAAGAAGAAGCAAGCTCCCAAGACCAGATGTATACTCAAAAAAGACAGAGAGGAACTTGCACTTCACATTTGCTTCAGACTAGTCTTATTAATAGGAAGGCTAAATGCTGTAGTCAAATCAGAGCCAATTTGCAATGACTGTGATTGTGATATTGCATTGGTTTGTTTATTTTTGTTAGCTCCTGGTACTCAAGGAAATCTCTGTCATATTGCTAGCTGAATACAAACTTAAGAAACACAGCATTCAGGGACTAAATTACAGAGCTAATACATTAAATTTTTAAAATTTACAGTATGCAATTAAATATGACAAACAGAAACTGAAGGTGATGGCCCATCCAACAAACAAGGGAAAAAATGCAGAAACCATCAATAAAGAAGACCAGACTTTGGACACACTGGACAAAGGTAAAAATGATCCTCAATATATTCAAAGAGATGAAGGAAAAGTCAGAGAAAGAACTAAAGGATAAAGAAAATAATGAATGAACAATAGGAAACTCTCAATAAAGAGAGAAAAAAATTTTTAGGAGGTTTCAGAGATTGAACCAAGGACCTTGTAATGGGAAGCAGGTGCTCAATCATTGAGCTATAACTACTGCCCTAAAAAGTGGATTTTTAAAGGGAACCAAACAGATATTAGAGTTAAAGACTACAATAACTGAAAAGGAAAAATCCCTAGAGGGGTTCAACAGCAGATTGAAGTTGGCAGAAGAAATAAACAGTGAACTGGAAGACAAGAAAATTGAAATGATACAGGCTGAGATGCAGAAAGAAGAATGGAAAAAGTGAAGAAAAGTTAAGAGACCTGTAAGGGTAGGACACCACCAAGCATATCAATGTACACATTGTGGGAGTCAAGAAGGAGAAGAAAGAGAAAGAAGCAGTAGGAATATTCAAAGAAATAATGGAAGAACACTTCCAGAATTAAATGAAGGATATGAATATGCACATTCAAGAAGCTCAATGAAATCCAAACACGATAAACTCAAAAAAAAGTACACAGAGAAATAATAGTCAAACTGTTGAATGTCAAGGATAAGAAGAGAGTTCTTAAAGCTGCAAGAAAAAAGCAATTATGTCCAAGTATCATATCCAAGAGATTCCAGTGAATTTAAAGGCCAATTTCTCATCAGATTATGGAGTCAAGAAAGTAGTGGAATGAAATATTTAAAGTGCTGAAATAAAAATATTGCCAAACATGAATTTTATATCTTGCAACACTGTCTTTCAAATATGAGGGAATGATTAAGAAATTACCAGATAAACAAAAGCTGAGGATGTTTGTCACCACTAGACCTGCTCTATAAGCACTGTTAAAGTGAGTTCTTCAGATTGAAAGGAAAGGACATTAGACAGGGAACTGAAGAAGCATAAAGAAATAAAAATCTTCAGTAAAGGTAACTGTATGGGTGATTATAAATGTTAGTACACTTGTATTATATTTTTGATATGTAACCCCACTTTTTACTTCTTACCTATTCTAAAATTCAAATGCATACCATAATGATAAACATATGGCTTTGGATATGCAATGTATAAAGTTATAATGTGTAACAAGTCCGACAAAAAGGTAGGGAAGTGGGAGTATAGAACAGTGTTTGTGTAAGTTATTGAAGTTAAGTAGGGAGCAAATCAAACATGATTGTTTTAGATTTAGAATGTTAAATTTAAGCTCCATGATAACCACAAAGAAAATATTTGAAAAATTTATACATAAATTTATACATAATGAGAAGGAACTTAAAATGGCACACTACAAAAAAACAAAACAAAACAAAACAAAACAAAAAAACCACAAATAAATATATAAGTAGGCATTAATGGAAGAATTGATGGACAAAAAAAGTAAAAGACAAAGACAAATAGTAAGATGACAGAAAAGAGTGCTGCATTATAAGTAGTTACTTTAAATGTACTGGGATTAAACTAGTCAAAAGGAAGAGAGTGGAAGAGTGGATTTAAAAAACATGACTCAACTGTATGCTATTTATAAGAGACACCTTAAATTCAAAGACACAATAGATTGAAAGTGAAAGGATGAAGAAAAAATGTACCATACAAATGGAAACCAAAAGATAGATGGGTAGCTAATCTAATATCAGATAAAATAGACTGTAAGTCTAAACTGTTATGAGGGACAGAGAAAGTCACTATGTACTGATAAAGGGCTCAATTCAACAAGAAGACATAACAATTATAAACATGTATATACAACTAATAGCTGAGTCCCCAAATATATGAAGCAAATATTGATATATTTGAAGGGAGAAATACACAGTGCTACATTAATTGTAGGAGGCATCAATGCATCACTTTAATTAATGGATAGAACCATCTAAACAGAAGATCGGTAAGGAAACAGAAGACATGAACAATACTATAAACCAGCTAGAATTGACAGATATATATAGAATACTTCACCCAAGAGCAGCAGATTACACATTTATCCAGTGCACATGGGTCCTTCTCCAAGATAAACCATATGTTAGATCACAAAGAAGTATCAAGAAAGTTGAAAATATTGTAATCATACAATGTATCATCTATGATCAAAATGGAATGAAATCAATAACAGAGGGAAATGTATACATTTCAAAAATATGTGGAAATTAAACAATGCCCTCTTTAAAAAACAATGCCTCAAAAAGAAATCACAAGGGAAATTAGGAAATATATTGAGGCAAATGAAAATGAAAATGCAACATACCAAAATTTATAGGGTGCAGAAAAGACAGTGTTGAGAAGGAAATTCATAGCTCTAAATGCTTGCATTAAAAAGAATTATCTAAATCCAGTTTCAGAGGTTGAATATCAAGAAAAAGAAGAACAAAGTAAACCCAAAGGGAGAAGAACGAAATAAAGATAAGAGCAGAGCTAAATGTAATCGAGAATGCTAAAATAATGAAGAGAATCAACAAAACCAAAAGTTGATACTTCAAAAAAATCAATAAAAACAACAGACCTTTAGTTAGACTGATAAAAATGAGAGATGACTCACATTACCAAAATCAGAGTTGATAGGGAGACATTACTACCAAGCCCACAGAAATACAAAGAATTATAAGAGGATACTATGAACAAGTATAAACCAACATATTAGATAATATAGATGAAAGGGCCAAATTCCTAGAAGTAACAAACTATATACACACTACAAAAAGAAGAAAGAAGAAAGAGTAGATCACAACAACCAATAGCAAGTAAAGAGATTTAATGTGTAATAAAAAAAAAACTTTCCAACAAAGAAAAACCCAGGACCAGATCATTGGTGAAGTTTACCATTTCCAAGAAAAATTAATAACTATCTTGTTCAAATACTTAAAAAAATAATTGAACTCATTCTATGAGGCCAACATTACCATCATACCAAAGGGGCTAGATCCCACAAGAAATGAAAACTACAGACCAATATGTCTTATGAATATAGATGCGAAAATCCTCAACAAAATACTACCAAAACAAATCCAAGAGCAAATTAAAATAATTATACAGCACCGTCAGGTGGGATTTATCCCTTGTATGCAAGGTTGGTTCAGCATAAGAAAATCAATTAATATTCATAATCATTTCAATTGTAGCAAAAAGGGCATTGAACAAAACCCTGCACCCCTTCATGATAAAAAACACTTAGAACACTAGGAATAGAAGGAAACTTCCTCAAGTTGAAAAGGGCATATATGAAAAGTCCACAGCTAATATCCTACTTAATAGTGAAACACTGAAAGTTTTGCCTCTAAGATTGGAAACAAGTGTTGAATCACTGTCACCACTGTGATTCAACATTGTACTAGAAGTTCTTGCCAGAACAATTAGGCAAGAAAAAGGAATAAAATGCATCAGAGTTAGAAAGAAGTAGTACTTTCCCTATTTGCAGATGATATGATCCTATATGCGGATAATCTTGAAGAATCCTCCACAAAACTCCTAGACCTAATAAACAGGTTAAACAAAGTGGGGTACAAGATCAAGGCCACAAAATCAGTAGTTTTTATATTCACAAGCATTAAACAATCAGAATAAGAAATCAAGAAAAACAATTCCATTCACAATAGCAACTAAAATAATGAAATATCTAGGATTAAATTTAACCAAGGATGTAAAGGACTTGTACACAGAAAACTACAAAATATTGCTAAAAGAAGACCTAAAAAAAATGGAAGAACATTCTATTGTTCATATATTGGAAGACAAAGCAATTTCTAGATTCAATGCAATAACAATAAAAATTCCAACAACTTTCTTTGCAGAAATGGAAAAGCAAATCACATTTTTTAAGGAAGGGTAAGGGGCCCAATTAGCTAAAGTCATCTGTAAAAAATAGAACGAAGTTGGAGGGTTCGACTTCTTCATTTTAAAACTTATTACAAAGCCATAGTAATCAAAGCAGTGATTCCTCAACAAAGACAGACATATAGCCCAATGGAATAGAACTGAGAGTTCAAAAGTGGACCCTCACATCTATGGCCAAATGATGTTTGACAATGTGGCAAAAACCACTCAATTGGGAAAGAAAAGTCTCTCAACAAATGGTGCTGGGAAATCTGGATCTCCATTTGCACAAAAAGAAAGAAGACCCATCACTCACACCATATACAAAAATCAACCAAAAATGTATCAAAGACTTAAATATAATAACTAGAACTATAAAACTCTGAGAAGAAAATGTAAGGAAACATGTTCAGGATTTTGTGTTAGCCAATGGTCTCTCAGATTTTAAACCCAAAGCACAAGCAACAAAAGAAAAATTCACCTCATCAAAATTCAAAGCTTTTGTGCCTCAAAGGGCTTTTACATCAAAGGAAAGCAACAACCTACGCAATGGGAGAAAATACTTGGAAACTACATATCCAATAAAGGTTTAATATCCAGCATATATAAAGAAATCTTTAGTGCAAAACGACAAACAACCTAATTTAAAAATGGGCAAAAGAGGGAAGCAGCTGTGGCTCAATTGGTTGGGCTCCTGTTTACCATATGGGAGACCCTGGGTTTGATTCCTGGGGCCTCTTGGTGAAGGCAAGCTGGCCCGCGTGTCACGGTGAGCTAACAGCTTGCCAGTCGTGGTGAGCTGGCGCAGCAAGGTGATGCAACAAAGGCAGACAAGCAGACAAAGAAAAACGCAAAGCAAATGGACATAGAGAGCACAAGCAGCAAGGGGGGGATAAATAAATAAATAAAAATAAATCTCTAAGGAAAAAAAAAAGAATAATGCTTAAATATTTAAAAAAAAATGGGTAAAAGGCTTAAATAGACATCTCTTGAAAGAAGAGATGTAAATGGCCAAAAAGCAAATGAAAAGATGCTAAACATCAGTAGCCATGAGATACCAGTCCACACCCATTAGAATAGCTGCTATTAACAAACAGAAATTACCAAGTGTTGAAAAATATGCACAGAAATAAGAACGCTCATTCATTGCTGGAAGCAATGTAAACTGGTGCAGCTGCTTTGGAAGACAGTTTGGCGGTTCCTTACAAAGCTAAGTACAGAACTACCACATGACCCGGCAATCCCACTACTTGGTATATACTCTCAAGGATTGAAAGCAGGGACTCAAACTGATATTTGCACATTGATGTTCATAATGGCATTATTCATTATTGCCAAAAGATGCAAGCAACCCATGTATCCATCAACCGATGAATAGATAAACAAAATGTGATATATACATGCAATTGAATTACTCAGCTGCATAAAGGAATGAAATCCTGATACATGCAATAACATGGATGAACCTTGAAGACAGCATGTTGAGTGAAATAAGTCAGACACAAAAGGACAAATATTGTATGATCTCACTGATGTGAAACAATTAGAATAAGCAAACACAGAG
This sequence comes from Tolypeutes matacus, assembly GCA_026826555.1. Lineage (NCBI taxonomy): Eukaryota > Metazoa > Chordata > Mammalia > Cingulata > Chlamyphoridae > Tolypeutes > Tolypeutes matacus. Next base: position 86,539,011 of record JAKSZT010053887.1, read on the forward strand.
TCTGAATCTAGAATATAGGTTACCAGGGAATAAGGTGAGGACAGGACATGGGAAGTTAAGCCTTAAAATGTACAGGGTGCCTATCTGGAATGATGAAAGTGTTTTGGTAATGGGTGGTGATGATGGTAGCACAACATTGTGAATGCAATAAAGAGCTCATATATTTGAATAAGATTAAAAGGGTGATTATTGGATTGTATATGCAGTAACAGAATAAATTTTTTAAAAAAATCCATGGAACTACACTAGACAAACTGTGAGCCCTAGGATAAACCATGGACTTTAATTAAAAGTACAATTATAGTAACAAATGTTCCACACCAATGCAAGACGATGGTGGAGTGGTATATGGGAATCCTGTATTTTATGATGGATTGTTCTGTAAACCCACAAATTCTCTAATAAAGAAAAATATCCATAAAAAATCAGCAGTATTTCTATATATTAGTAGTGAACAATCGAAAGTGGAAATCAAGAAAATAATTCTATTCACAATAGGAATTAAAAGTATCAATATCTAGAAGTAAATGTATCCAAGGATATGAAGGTCTTATGCAAGGAAAACTAGAAACCATTGTTAAAAGAAATCAAAGACTACATAAATAAATGGAAAGATATTCCATAGTCATGTATTGGAGGACAAAAGTTTGCTAAGATGTCAATTCTCTCCAAATTGATTTACATTTTCAATGCAATACCAATCAACTTTCCAGCAGCCTCATTTGAAAAAATGGAAAGGCCAATATTGAAATTCTTATGGAACGGTTAGGAGCCTTAAATAGCCAAAACATTTGAAAAAGAAGAATGAAATTGTAGGACTCACACTTCCCCATATTCAAATTACTATATAGCTACAATAATCAAAACCATATAGTGTTGGCACAAGGACAGATGGATAGAGCAATGGAATTGAATTGAGAGCTCAGAAATAAACCCTCACATCTACAGCTGATTGAGGGTTTTTTTTGTTTTGTTTTTTGTTTTAAGATTTATTTATTTACTTTATCCATTTTAACCCCCCCTTCCCATTTGCTGTTTTTGTGTCCATTCGCTGGGCAATTCTCTGTATCTGTTTCCTGCCATCTCTTCTCATCTTCCTCCTCCAGTCTTCACCAGGATTCGATCCTGGAGACCTCCGATGTAGGAGAGAGGTGTTTTGCCACCTGGGCCTCTCGGTTCCTGGCTTTCAGAGCTTTCGGAGCATCTCGTCGTCTCTCCCCTGCGTCTCTCTCCTCTTACGTCATCATCTTGCTCCCGGGGCCTGGAGGCTCACCGGCACAGAGAGCCTGGCAGCCCATGCGCCTTCTATATATATTTTTTATTTTACCGGGAGGTCCCGGGGATCGAACCCAGGTCCCTCCATATGGCAGACGGATGCCCAACCATTTGAGCCACATCCGCCCCCCCCACCCCGATTGAGTTTTGACAAGTGTGCATGAACCTGGAAGACATTCCTGTTGAATGAACAAAGCCAGACACAAAAGGATAAATATTATATGATCTCACTGATAGGAAATAATTAGAATAAGCAAATTCATAGAGTTAGAAACTAATAGACAGGGGCCGGGGAAGGGGTAGGGTTGGAGAGTTAATGCTTAATTGGTACAGATTTCCGTTTCGAGTGATGATATTGTGATGGATGATGGTGATGGTAGAAAAACAAGGTGAATGCCATTGACATCCTTGAGTTATATATGTGAATGTGACTAGAGGAAATTTAGGCTGTAGATATGTTACTAGAATAAAAATTTAAAAACAGCAACAACAATGGGACTCAACAACACAGTGAATCCTAACGTAAACTGTAGACCTTTATTAATATTATAATTTAAAATATTGTTTCATAAAGTGTAACAAAAGTATCATACTTAATGCAATGGGTTAATAATAGGGAAAACTATGTGTGTGAGGTGGGTATACGGGAACTTTATTTTCTACATGGTATTTCTATAAATCTATAACTTCTCTAATAAAACATTTTGAAAATGGAAAAAATATTTAAAAAAATAAAAAAATAAAAAAACAAGCTGAAACTTGCCCCCCAAATTTTATTCTTAGGTTTATATTCAGCAGAAATTCATATCTATTTTTACAAAAAATTATGCATAAGACACACAGAAGTACTATTTTTAATAGCCCCAAACTGCAAACTGAAGAAATGTCCATCAGTGATAAAATGGGTAAATAAATTATGTTTATCAATTGAATGCCATATAGCAATGAGAATGTGTGAATTGCAACTACATGCAACAATGTGAATGAATCTCTAAAGCATTTGAGTGAAAGGAGTCATACTCAAGAGCATATACTTTATGAATTCATTTATATAAGGTTCAAAAACTAGTGAAAATAATCAATGATGAAAAAAGTCAGAAAGTCTTTGTTCTTGGAGGATTAGTGACCAGCACGTTGATAATGTTCTGGCATTTTGTTTAGATGTGCTTACTTTGTGAAAGTCTATCAGGCTGTGCACTTATGATTTATACATTTTTCTGTATGTATGTTATACTTCAGTAAAAAATTAAAGCAATCTGGATTTCTGAAATTTGATATTAAACCTTTCAGTTTCACTGATTTCACCCTGATTCCCACAGAAGGCAGCTGGAATCCTCATATTAAACCCATCTTTACTCTTCTCTTTCTTAAGAGTAGAGATAAGCCAAACAAATTCGTATAATATTACCTAATATATTAAATATTGCATTTTTAATATTTAAATATTAAATCACCTCTCATGAATTTTTACATTTATAAAGAGGACCTACAAGAGAGAAAAATGTCAAACACAGAAGTATGACTTACTAGTGGTGTTGTTTTTCATTAATCACAAAAGAAGATCATTTCAAATGAAAGATCTGACTTTTCTCAAATCATACCACGTATGAGAACATGTATTCTATTTACAAATAAGGCTAGAATGCAAAAGTCAGTGTTAACAGGAAGGGCAGAAAAGGAAAAGTGCTAACTCAGGTTAATAAAAAGAGTATTGAGAAGAGTATTTATGCTCATTCTACAACTGTCTCTTGGGTATTTAGTATTTATAAGGCACTGTGATATATGCTAGGAATATAATAGGAAATAAAACATGCCCCATGTCCTTTTGGAGTTTAAAAATTCGTAGTAGACAGTTTTTTGTTTTTTTTTTTTTAACTGAATGTTAGTTGCTACTCTGTTTCAATTTTAGAAGATACGTATGATAATATTGCAGTCTTTCACTGGCTGTGTGAACTTCAGCATATTATTTAACCTGTGTGCCTCTAATATTCTTCATATTTGAATTGAAAATCATAGCTGCATCATAAGATTGTTATGAAGATTAAGTGAGTTAATACTCATATAGTACTTAAAACAGGGCTTAGCACATTGATAACTACGCATAGCACCGTTCATCAGTTCTAAAATATGTATAGCTCAACATTGTGGAAATTGGGCTAGTTTTATATCAGTGGCATCTTACCTTCCCTTAGCTATTGCCCAGTTGTTGTCATTATCTCCATATGGTTGAATCTGGTTATTTTTGGTGGCTCAATTAGGCACCTTTATGAGACATTTGAGGAAAATTTCTTCTAGGGCCAGTGTAGGTCGTTTGTGTGATTCTAGGAATTCGTCCATCTCGTCTACATTGCCTAGTTTTTTGGCATACAGTTGTTCATAGTATAATCTTATAATCTCTATTATTTCTGTGAGGTCAGTGGTAATGTCCCCCCCTTTCATTTTTTATTTCATTTTTTGCATCTTTTTTTTGTTTCTGTTTTTGTTTTTGTTTTTTGGTCAGTCTAGATAAGGGTTTGTCAATTTTGTTGATCTTTTCAAAGAACCAACTTTTGGTTTTGTTGATTCTCTCTATTGTTTTTGTTGTTGTTGTTCTTGATTTCATTTATTTCTTCTCTGATCTTTGCTATTTCTGTCCTTCAGTTTGGTTTGGGATTAGTTTGCTGTTCTTTTTGTAGTTCCTCCATGTGTGCAGTTAGATCTTCATTTTTCGCTCTTTCTTCTTTGTTTAATGTAGGCATTGAGGGAGGGCTATAAATTTCCCTCTCAACACTGCCTTTGCAGTGTCCCATAGGATTTGATATATTGTGTTCTCATTTTCATTCATCTCAAGATATTTACTGAATTCTCTTGTACTTTCTTCTTTGACCCATTGATTATTTAAGAGTGTGTTGTTTAATCTCCATATATTTATAAATTTTCCCTTTTTCTGTCCATTATTGATTTTCAACTTCATTCCGTTATGATCAGAGAATACGTTATGTATAATTTCAATCTTTTAATTTATTGAGACCTGTCTTGTGACTAACATATGGTCTATCCTTGAGAAGGATCCATGAGCACTTGAAAAGAATGTATATCCTGCTGTTTTGGGGTGTAATGCTCTATTTATCTGTTAGGTCAGTTCATTTATCATATTATTCAGGCTCTCTGTTTCTCTATTTATTTTCTTTCCAGATGTTCTATTCAATACGGAGAGTAGTGTATTGAACTCTCAAACTATTATTGTAGAGATGCCTATTTCTCCCTTCAGTTTTACTGGTGTGTGCCTCATGTATCTTGGGGTGCCTAAGTTAGGTGCATAAATATTTATTATAGTTATTTCTTCTTGAAGAATTGCCCCTTTTATTAATACATAAACTTCTTCATCCTCTATAACAGATTCCATTTAAAATTTATTTGGCCAGATATTAGTATTTCTACTCCAGCTCTTTTTTGGTTACTATTTTCATGGAATATCTTTTCCCAACATTTAACTTTCATCTTGGTTGTCTGAAGTGAGTCTCTTGTAGAGAGTCATTGATATATTGTTTTTCAGTGAAAATAGATATTTGAAAGAATGAGAATTAAAATTCCACTAATTTTTAGAAATTTTTGAAAAATATTAAAATATCACTGCAAAAAATTTAAAATTTGTTTCAAATAACATTTTGAGTATCAACTATTAAGATTGAATTCAAGTTGCTTTGTGTTGTTTGCATCTGCTGACTCTTTCATACATGTTTACTACATTGTGATATTGGTCGATTCTGATGATATGATTATCTTCAGTGGGTATTGCCTTTCTTGAGAGTACCCTATTTTGTGGATACAAGCATACAGATGATTTCCAAATTGCCCCTTGGAGATGACAAATCTTACTTTTAACACACTGAAAATAAATATTGTAATCTCCTAATAGTACATGACCGGATGTGGCTTCCAATTTCTCCCAATATTCCCCATCAGAAATGTGGGTAGATGGAAAGCGTCCATGACTTTGAATAAGCAGAGCTTCTCCAGGTTCCATTTCATATATTGGATATGTCTCAGGGTTCCTGAGTTTATAAGGAATTTCCATGATTTTCAAGGTTTACAGTTGTCATGTAGGACCTGAGAAATGATAGCAAGAGGAAAGCAGGTTTGGTACAACAACAGCTAGCAGATTTGGCACAAAAGTTTGGCTGCTAGAAGATTAAGCATGACAACAGTTTGGATGCTCAACACATTTGCTTACTTGAAAGCAAGCTGCCACCTCAACCAATAAGCAGTAACCAGGTCAAGGGCACAAAACACATATAAAGGTGGAGGAAATCAGAGACTCTAAAGTTCATTGGCCTGAAGGCTGACACAGGTTAGGTGGGCACCTTTAATGAGAAGTCTCAGGAACCAGTCCACCATGGCATCTGACAAGGATCCAAAGCCATCGTTGGTGGCCACTAGATGCAGTGTGGTGTGAGGGCAGCAGCAGGCCTTGCAGTGCAGCACAGACATTCAAGCTGCGGTCAGAGCACCTGGGCATCAATCTGCCTCTATCTGATCCTCACCAAAGTGATATTTGCACTGCGCTTTTAGGTTTGAGGTACTGGTCATCAAGTTCTTATTTCTTACATTCTATGTGTGGTCACCATATTTACAATAATTTTGGGATTCAAGATCATTAATATCATTGCAGTACACAATGTAGGCTCTCATCTTTCACTGTTTCTTTGGGCTTTAAAACCCATGTTCCAAATCCAGGAACTTTAAATATATGCTGGAAAATCCTAGGCCACATTGACTCAACACTCCTTTTTTACTCCAGTGGCTCTGTGTTCCTGCTTAATTTCCAGCCTCAGAACACTTTGTATTTTTTGTTTTTTCTTTTTCCTTTCTTGAGTTCAACCATATAGTATTTAATAGCTATCATTTACACAACATTTCTGTGTTTGGAGCAGAAGCTCAGTCTGCCATATTGACCAGACATCTATTCATCTTTGCATTTTTAGTGCTTTGTCAAATCAAATCTATGGACCATAATTGTTCTTCAATAAATATTTATTGAATTATTAATAAGTGAATAAGGCAGCTTCTAAAACCCTATGGTAGTCACATTGCTAATGTTATGTTGGAGGGTGTTGTATACACATCAAATTATACATGCCTTGTATAGTCAGGGAAAAAATATCATAGGAAGGAAAAATGGGAAGAATGAGGGCATATAGTGATAGACAACAGAGTACTAAGGATTAACTTCCATTATAAAATTTCTCTGAGACCTGATTTCTATAGGGAAGTAAAACATATGTCAGCCTTATGACCCTAGGACTCTACTTTTGCCATGTTGGTGCGTTGCTTGTTTTACAATAGCAAGCTTCCAGAACTCTTCACTAAATATACATTATCAAAATTCTTCCAAAACAAAAGATGTCATTGAAAATAAATAATGAAAATGCCATTGAATATAAATTTCTGGCAGCAAATTCCTCACTATGAGACCCCCCTGCTTGACAATACTGCAGATGTAAATTTTTTGGCAATAATGCCAGTTTTCTCCCAAACAAATTGTGTATTCACTGCTTTCCAGATGTACAACTCCCTCTGGTTAATTCTTACAAAAATGGATTTCAGTGTTCAAAAAAAAAAAAAAAAAAAAAAAACAGAGAAAATAAATTGAACAAGTTTCTTTGTGTCTTTATTGTTTCATTTGATAAAAGGCAATTTATCTACTCAGTATACACATTCTCAGAGTACCTTGTGGCAAAATAGTTTTTTTTTTAAACTGCATTTTCTAAATTTAGTATGAATGGTAAGATAATCTTTGCTAGGAAAGTGGATTATAAAGATAAAAGAAAGAAGCATTAAGTTCTTTCCCCAACCAGCTCCAAATGTGCCTTTATGCCTATAATATCCCATAAACACCAGGGCAATTGTGCCAGCTGCTCCTGACTCTCAGAGGGCATGATATTTCCTCTCATTTTGGCACCAGCCACCACCCCAAAGGAAAGAAAAACTCTCACAAGCCAGAAGTAGATAGGCAGAGCTTTCTCTGGAGCTGTAGATAAACAGTAGGGCCTGATAGCTCTCTGCTGACAGTGAGTTCCTACAAAAATAAAAATGTAAAATATAAAAAGACTCTAAATACAAACATTAAAAACAGATTTTTGGATATTTTTTTATTATATTCTGGTATTTTATAAGTATGATAGCTATGACTCTTGGCAATTGTGTATTAAATGAGAGTGAAGTGAAGGAAAGGAGGGATTTAACTTCCTGGATGCACTGATGAATACATGCCTTACTCAATTCTATCAGTATAAGTACCTTTTTTGTGTTATTGCATTTTAATACAGCTGAAAACAACTTATTGGCTTTGTTAAAACCAGTAATACCTTTCAAGAATGATAAAAATATGAGGTGTACATCCTACTTTATTTTATGGTTTTATTTCATTCTATTGAATGGTGAAACTGGATATTTTCTTACTCTTAAAGCAAACCTAAAACAAAACTACACTCCCAAGAAAGACTGGAAAGTGCTGTTAGGGAAGTCACAGACACCTGTGAAAGTGTCCATTGCCCAGACCTTGCCTACACCCACCTTCTCCTCGGGGGAAAACACAAACACAAGCTAAGCAGCCTTCAGCTATCCTCAACTCCTTTCTACTGTGTGCCATTCCACAACCTGGGGGGAGGTGGGGGGATAGGGGTGGAGTTAAGTTTAATAAAAAGGCCCAGCCTGACCTTAACCAGAAACCAAGAACAAGCAGGCCCAGATGCCTGTCAGAACAGAAATTCTCAGTCACAGGCCTTACTCCCCTAGGGGGGAAAAACCACACTCAAACAGTATAGGCTGGTTTCTCTTCTCCTGTGCAAAGTGGTCATAGGGATATGCCATTTATAGACCCTCACCTGTAGAAATTTTTAGCCCTGTAGACCGGCTGTGATGGAACTTCTTTCCTTGTGCTTTTGGTCTCTGTGCTAAGTAAGTGACAAGGATATGTGCCCTTTCTGGACTCTTTATTCTGTACAATAAAGGATCATTTGCTGAAAGTCTTTGTTGGGCCCTGAACATGTGTTCCTGCAGCACACTGTTGTAACAACTCCCTCCAAACTATAGAGAACATCATTATCCCAACACTCTTGAACACTTGTCACAAACTAGTGTTATATCTGATAATGAAGAAAACAAGAGTTTATTAGTTCAAGCTGATGAGCTACTTGATGATGATTGTCCCAAGGCACTTCCATATGTAGTGATAATTCTTTCTCCTTTTACACATATTTAGTTCTATTTTTGCTAAATGCCTGTCACCATCCACTCACCAATCACCTCGCTCCCAAATGGAATGATGGGGCCTGGCAATGTACTGGTGAAGGGCAGAAAAATCACAATGCACTGAGGCCTCATCCAATACAATATGACCTCTCTAAGCATACTGAAGAAGCTTCAAAAAAGTTTTAAGAAGACTTTTTTGGAACTAGATTCAAAGACTGGCCTTGAAGCTTATGGGATTTTAATCCTACTACAGAAACATTTAGCTCATTGAAAATTTTTCCAAATGATTATAAATAAGAAGAGTAATCAGTAGGTGGAGTGGACTATCTAGTCCAGGGAAGGTATTGGCTCTATTTTAAAGGAAAGAATAGAAGGCATTTTCATATTAATGTGAAGGATTAGGATTTATAAGACAGAGAGGTTGAAGATATGAGAGCTAGAGGCGGCAATTGTGCTGAAAATAAAATAAACAGACTTAAAAAAAGGAATGCAGAACAAATTTATTGAGCTAAACTTGCATTAATTCAGGAGCATCACCAACAGAGATTTCTGCTCAAAGGGGTGAGCAGCTTATATGGCTGCTTGAGACAAAGGGAAGGTGTGAGGAAATGGGGAGGGATAAAGGGGACACGATTTACGTTTGGTATGTACATTCTGTGCATTCCTTGTACTACAAGGCTACCAGGCTGTTTGAGCACAATGTCCTTGAGGCCCAGTTTGTTAATTAGCAAGCAGGATGTTGATGTAAGGTTGTGGCAATCTGGTGAAGATCAGCAGACCTTACTGGGGTCAGCTTGAACTCTGTTACAGTTTTTCCTCCCAAACTGGGAGAGGGGGGTTTTATCAGCACCACAAAGGATTATGGGTATGTCAGCTTGCTTCAGTTAAAGTCCATTTTTTCTTTATATTTCCCTGGATAAAATGGAAGCTCAAGCAAATCAAGATGATTAGTAAAATCATTTATCATTCCAATTTCACACAATAAATATCATTAAGTTTCTAAAAAGGTATAAATTTAGAGTGGAAAGTCCCTAAAAATAGTATAGAATTTAGTGTTTTTAAAAGGAGATAAGACATTCTCTCCACTAACACAGGAGAAGAAACAAATAAATAAATAAAATATATAGAAACAGATAGGAAGATTTAGTAGATGGAAGTAGTTCCTATCAAGAGGAATCTATTTTCTCAATTAGGTGAGAGTCAAGGTCATCTCAGTCACTAAGGGAAAGGGAGGGGAGTGATTAGGATCCTGATGTTTCAGAAGAATGAGGAAAGCTTAAAATAGTCATTTAGGAAACAAGAAAGTAAGCCCACAAGGAAAATAAAGTATGATTGCCAGTGGGCTATTGAGAACTCCGCTGAGATTACTCCCCATGATTTTATAATAATTCCAGTCTGTGGTGTGCTTTTTCTCTGGCAATACTCAGCTTTCTGGGAAACAGCTTGGTCATGTGTATGGGTAAGTTCTTTAGGTTTGGGCTTTTTGTTTAAGGTATTTGGAAAGTAGAAAGAACGAGAGAAAATGGAAGAGAATGGTTGAACTCAAATATAAGGGAAGGTCCTTCAAAAGACCAAGAAGGGGAAAGAGTGCCTGTATTTGGTGAGTCATTCATGAGAATGTCAGTCACCATAATTATTCTCAGGACTGAGGATGTACTGAAAGACTGTAACAATCAAAGGAAAGGGGTCATTAAAAAAAGAGTTTTAAAATGCAAATAACTTGTAATAACACTGGGAAAGTAAGGAGTCACCCTTCAGGTCTTAAAATATGTGGAGTGTGAAAGGCAACACAGCTTCTGCTTGTGTGGAATGCAAGAGAACTATTGACTTTTAGGGAGGGACTGGTTTTAGTTGAGGCAAGGAGGAAGAAGACTAAATTCATTGCAAGTGATGTGTTATAGAGTTTCTGTATTATATAATATAAATTCTAGCCTTGCCCAATTTAACAAAAACAAGTTGAAGAAGCGCTTCCTGCTCCCCAGTTCCTCATATTCTCCAAAAAGTGCTCACACATACTCCTTTAGTTCTGGCTCTGTTTTCTAGGAACCCAAGCTAAGACAGAAGTAAAGGGGAACTTATAACATTGATTATCCAAAGGGTAAAATATCATACACATTTATGTTATTGTATATATATATCTATATATATGCAAATAGATAGAGAATATAGACAAATATCAGTAAATCTTAATACACTCTAATCAAATCTAAAAGAGGTTTAAGTGTAACTCATTCTGTTTCTAGTAATAACCATCACCACCACCTCCATCATCATCATCATCTTCATCATCATCATCACAGTGTCTCCCTCTTTGATTTACAGAATGATAGCAGGCCATATAATTTAATAGTGGGATGCTTGCAAGCAGAGGCCAAGACAAGATTGCTGATGGGAGTAAAGGATTACCCAACTAATATTGGTTCATTAAGTATATAAAGTGTTTCATTCCCTTTAAATGTACATAATACTTTTAGAAGTCCCTTGGGTGACTCAATATCCACTATATAAAAAAATTTAGAAGTGAATAAATACATTATTGAATATATAATCTAAACAAGAGACTGACAGTTCTTAATATATTTTAAAATAAATTTCAATGATAAAGACAAACAACATATACTAAGGAAAAAACAGGATATAAAACTGTTTATAAAGAATGATCAATATGTTTTAGTTTGCTAAAACTACTGGGAGAAAAATACCAGAAATGGGTTGGCTCTTATAATTGGATTTATTAGAGGAAAATTCTGAGGCTGTGAAAATGTCCAAATCAGGGCATCCTCAGAAATGCTGTCTCACCAAAGGTCAGCTGCTGGCAGATCCTGGGCTCATACCATGTGGCAAGGTAAAATGACTGCCAGTCTCTGTGTGTTTCCAATCAAAGGACCTAAAGCAATCTAATCAAAAGGTCCCTTAACTGAATCTAACCAAAAGGCCCCACAAACAATAGGATTCCAAGCCCACGAATGGTTTAGCTTAGGAACATAATTTTCTGGGGCCCACAAAAGACTCAAAATAGGACACAATGTAGTGTAAAAATGCATATATTTGTGTACACACATGTTTTTCTATGCATAATATATGCATAAGTATACATGGAGAAAAGATAGAAAGGAAATTACCATGGTTATGCCATGTTAATGACCTTATTAATGATTTTATTTTCTTCTTTGAGCTTGTATTTTTAAAAGTAGTTTTAAAATTTTAAAAAGACTTTATGACAATGAGCGGATAATTTAAAGTCAGAAAAAATGATAATTTAGAGTTAAATCAAAATAAGTCTTGGTATTTTAACACTAATTCCCACAAACCAAAGCTTCCAATAAAAAGGAGGAAGTAAAGAACCTTGAGTATTTTTTATAGGCAAACTGTCAAATCTCATGACCTTGGAGCAGTCACTTAAAAGAACACAAAGAATTATTTCTCAACCTGAACCTTTAGTTCTTTTCACGAAGCTCTTCAATTTTAATTGTGATATAATCCCTTTCCAGAAAGTTTTGTAAAAGTAATGACTATATGTGTATGGGACAAATTCAGACTACACATTTTCTTAGCCCTGGTGCTGATTTTGCTTTGTTTTAATGTTCTAGGGTTGAAAACACTGCAGGAGAATGAATAGTTGAGGAAAATAAAGAAAGCAGAGTTGGTTTCCTACTTCAAATGACTGGATATTGAGCTTTCTCACCATCTCAAGGTCCTCAGAGGTAGAATGCTAAGCATCCAAACAACATGCAAATGTATATTATTTGCAATAAGCATCTTCCTTACCATAAACACACCTGGGAAAAAAGAACAGGCAATTTTAGTTTTTCCATGTTGGCAATTCACTTTGCTACAAAGGATGTATAAAAATAAAAAGATTCTCCCCGGTGCCCCCTGGCCTTCATCACTAGAAATATGTGCTGTCATATAGACCAGTTATCAGGTTTAAATACAGTACCTTCAGAGTAGTCCTATTATGTACAGAAAGTACAACAAGCTATTTGCACTTAAAGTCTATATCCATGTTATATTTAGATACATATTGGTTTTCTGTTTAAAAAATATATTTTTAATGGTATCTGGGAGAGAATTCCTGAGGAAATATAGATGTGGAGTTTTTATTTATTCTACAAACCAAATATTTACTAATTAAGTAAGACCAAATTTTAGTCATTTTCATCCTTAACGCAAGCAAACTCCTCTTTGATGACAACTTTTTCCTATTTTCTTTACTTATGATTTGTTTGTCTTCTAGAATTTTGACACAATGACTAATTTCAGTGTAACCAGATTATCCTTAGAATTTAAAATGTGAATATGCAATGCAATTTCTGTTGTGTTTTTCTTCGTCACATTTTGTGGACTTACTTCCTTCTCTTCATTTTCATTAACACCGTCTTTCTCCACATCTGAGTTAATATACAGATAGATTAAATACAGTCATTTTTCCACAGGTATTCATACCCCAATTCTCCCATCATTCATCCATTTTGTCAGCTGGCATTGTCACTAATTATGCAATTAAGTCATATTGAACTTTCACTATCTATCTCTCAACTGACTTCCCATATTCAAGTACAAAAAACTTAATCTGTCATTGGTTTCAAAACCCTCCTGTAAGGGGCATGACAGTGGCGCAATGATATTATTAGGTTGGGCGGTGCTGGTTTGTCAGGGGGCTAGGGTGGGGAGGGTGGGTTGGACAGTGCATGGAACTGGGGAGGGTTGGGGGAGGGAGGAGGTGAACTCTGGGGATTTGTGGGTATGTGGTTGAAACTACAATGTTGGGAATGTTCTTTTGGCAATATGGCAGGGGAGGGTTACTAATTTAGTGTGTTGGATGTGGGGGACATTCCAGACAGGGTGCACCTGGGCAGACTTCTAGGGAGTTTGTGAGTGTTCATCTTGTCATGGTGTATTGTATCAGTGGGTGGAGACCCACATAATGAGCAGGAAGGTTTTGGACTCCCATCCAGGGCAGTCCGCTATGTTCTCAAATAGAGGGGTGGGAGTCTCTCGAGGGCATAGGCAGTGCCTAATAGAGGAGGACAGACCAGTATGTCAAGCCCTCAATGTTTTTGCAAGTAACTATGAATCTTGTTCTTCAAGGAGTGAAGCCTGGTGGTTGCCATGGACCCTGAGAGGAGAGGGAGGGAGGAATAGAATCAATGAAACACAGAGCATTTTGGGGGTGATGGAAGTGTTCTACATGATCCTGCAATGATGGATACAGGCCATGTTAAATTTCATCAGAAGTTATAAAAATGTATGGTCCAAAATATAAACTATAATGTAAACCATTAATGGTGGTTAGTAGCTATGTTTCAATATTTGTACATCAATCATAACAAATGTACCATCCCCATATAAAATGTTATTAATAGGGGAAAAGAGAAAGGGGGAAGGATGTTGGGTATATGAGAATCTGCTATATTCTGTACGTGACTCCTCTGTAACCTAAAACTTCTTTGAAGACAAAATGAAAAAAAAATAAGACACTAGGGGAATAAATGGAAGAAAATGTCAATGTGCTTACAAGACAACAGATCGTACAGTGATGAAAGACATAATGTCAATTAAAATTTTTTTTCATTATTTTTTATTTTTCCAAAATTTTAAATCTAAAAATTTTTTTTGTATTTTATTTCTTATTTTTAAAATTATAATTTCATTTTCTTATTAGTTGTATTTGGTTATTTTGTTGACTTCATTTTTGAAGAAGTTTTGGATCACAGAAGGGTTATGACAATGACAGGGAAGGATCATTTGTGTGGGGTGTCAGTGATGGGGGATACATAGGAGGAGGTTTACCTGGGGCATACATATAAGGTATATATATATGTGTTCAGATGTTCACAGGGCATTGTCACAGTGGGTAGAGATTCACACAATAACCAAAAGAATATCAGATTTCCATCCTGGGGAGCTCTGCCATATTCTCTAAAGGAACAGCAAGAATCCCCCAAGTACAGGGGCAATGACTAGTGAAGGAGGATGGTCCATTGATGGGCCCTTGATATTGATGACTGTACTTATGAATCTTTACTTTTGAAATTGAATCTTAGCCTAGTATTTAGGGTGCCTAAGAGTTATCTCCTGCGAGCTTTCTTGTTGTTCAAATGTGGCCTCTTTCTAAGCTGAACTCATCGTATAAGTGCATTACCTTTCCCCAGGATAGGACATGACTCCCAGGGATGAGCCTCCCTGGCACCGAAGTATTACTACCAAGCACCAACTAGCAAGGCAACTGTAGAAAGACCTTGACCAAAAGGGGGAAAAGGTAAATACAAATGAGTTTATGGCTAAGAGACTTCAAAGTGTTTTGGGAGGTCATTCCAGAGCTTATGCTTATGCATATCTCAGCAGGATTTCATTGACTGCCAATGTAAATACTGCCTCAAATAGCAGGGCTCCTGAGGGCTCTGGAGACATCCAGACACTATAGTCTAGGCAGATTGCTCAGGAGTTTGGTGCCTTGCTGCTTTGGAATTTATGCTCCCCACTGTGACTGAGTTGGTCTCAGTTGTGGTTTCCCTACACATGGCTCTTCTGACCATTCTATTTAAACCCATACTTAGTATTAGAGTTGATACGTGTATAACCAAGAGACTTAAATCTTTGAGTTGTCCATGTACCAGCTGGGCCTGAATCTCAAGAGAGTTGCAGCACCTACTCTCCAGTTCATTGGACTCACCCAGGACAATTAACAAGGAGATGATGATGGACAACGACCATCCCAAGTAACTGAGAAAGTCTACAACTGCAGCAAGAGAGTTCCATCCATCTGCCCTATGGGATTGAAGCCCCCTCTCAGTTGGAGGTGGATTGGCATCACCATCCCAGAATCTTCAGGATTGGGGAATGAACTATAGACTAAAGTAAACTACTGGTGTTCTACTATAGACTTATTGTGACTCTAGAAATGTAAGAACTTACATCATTGATGTGGAGGCAGTGGCCACTGGAGGTTCTGAGGGCAGGGAAAGGGAAAGACAGGTGTAATTTGGGGGGGGAGGGGCATTTTCAAGACTTGGGATTTGTCCTGAATGACATTGCAACAACAGATAAAGGCCATTATATATCTTGCCATAACCTATGAAATTGTTCAGGAGAGAGTGTAAACTACATTGTAAACTATAATTCATGCTTAGTGGCAATGCTTCAAAAGGTGTTCATCAATTGTAATGAATTTACCAGACTAATGAAGGATGTTGTTTATGTGGGAAAATGTGGGCTGTGTAGGGAGTGGGGTATATGGGAATCCCCTCTATTTTTTATGTAACATCTATGTAATCTAAGTATCTTTTAAATATATATATATTTAAAAAATAAACTAAGACTTTGACCAAAAAAATAAAAAATATAAAAAATAAAATGCATTTAAAAACAAAACAAAACAAAACAAAAAACCTTCCAGTAATATCTCAACACTCGCCTCCATTGAGCTAATCATTTTTCATTCATGTATATTTATCTGCAGGTATACCTCTTTGTGCTTTAATGGTCCTGTTCAGAATACTTTTCTCAATTTCTGAACTTAAAAATGAAAGCCCCTTCAGCACCATTCCTCTGTATACACTCTTGTCTTTACTATCTGGGCTCAATTTCCTCACCTGTAATATGAGTGGCTAGAATAAGTATTTGCAAGGTACCATCCATAAATTCATGTCTTTTGTAGTCTTTAAAACTTGGTACAGACTTTATTTGCTATGTGTCATTTTAAATTAATCTTATAAAAACTGTAAGAAATTCTATATGATATAAATAATATATTGCTTCATCTCATGTTTTGTAATCTTCCTCAAATCTTTCAAGGCAAGAAGAACATAAAAATAGATTTAATACAATAAAATATAGACTTTTCTCCAAACATGTTTTGAGGATCTTACACTTGTTAGCTTAAACTGCTGCTAGCATGTTGCTAAGAGTAAACTATTCCATATTTATATCAAGTTAAAACAAATTAGTGACATTTGCTAGTTAAAATTGATGTGTGATGGGTTATTTTATTTTTTAAAGAGTCAGGTGGAAAGTAATTGTCTGATTAAATAGAATCTAGACAAGACTCTATATTTATACTATAATGTGTAAAAGAAGAAAATCTACCCAATTTGTTTGTCCTTTCCTTAACTGTTATGTGAAAACGAGGACTTAGGGGGATATTAGAACAAAGGAAACAAGGAGAAAGGCCCAGATTTCTGCTAAGTAGGAGATGTATAATGCTAATAAACAAATGATGATGGTCTATGATTAGCATAGTGTTTTAAATAAAGACAAACTACATATGCATGAGAAACACAGAAGTTTTCAGCAACTGAACTGAATGAATGAATGAACTTGCAGATAAACTGAATCCAAAGAGTCAGCCTAATGGAGCTTTGAAATCGATGTAGGATTAAGAGTAATAAATAGCCAATCTATGTCTGGGTATTAAAATTAGGTCTGGTTAAAGCTACTAAAGGGAAGGGAATAAAAGTATTCAATTCTACATAGTTACTAAAAAGAGAGAGATCTTGCTATTTAAGACATATCTGCTTAAGTTATAATATTGCTTAGACTCAGTTATTTAATTAAAAAAATAATTTTTAAATAATAAAAAGAGTGAGATAGTATTAATTTCCATCTCATTTACATAACTTAACCTTTAAGTTTTTCTATTCAGACAGTATGATGGTGACTCTTAGTTTCTTAGCTGCTATGACAAATACCACACAATGGGTTGGTTTAAACCGTGGTAATTTATTGTCTCACAGTTTCAGAGGATGGAAGGCTTGTTTTCTCCTGGAGTTAATAGCATTCTGTCAGCCTTGTCCTTATGGTTCTTTAGATTTCCTGTCCCATAGACATTTCCTGTCTTCTCCTTTCTCTTCTGAGTTGCTGTTGACTTCCAGCTCTCAGCAACAACTAGTTGGTCTTTTTTTTTTTTATTATTTTATTTAAATAAGGCCTCCAGTAATAGGAATCCTGATTCTGTTGGCCTCAATTTAACTAAAAATAACATCTTCAAAAGTTCTTATTTACAATTGTTTAACACCCACAGGAGTGGGATTAGGATTAAGTATGTTTTTGTGGGGTACTAATTCATCCCACCACAGTGACCATCCAAGAGAGTAAACTTAAAGTCATTTATCCAATCAATCAATCATAATGATTCAACAAAATTTTATTGCCTATAGTATGTCAGAGTTGTGTTTCAAAAGATGAGGAAATAAGTAAATTATTTTTATCTACTGTGTAAATGGCATTCTGCTTTCCATTATGGAGATATTTGTCTGTTTGAAAGCCTACAAATTTTTAGATCCATGGGTATGGGCCTGAAAGAATCTGTGCCAGTTGCTTCAGAAACTTTCCATTCATAACACAGCATCATCTGGATTTAGCTCCAGGAAATGATTACATGAAATGGTACTCTGCTCAGTTACCCTCGTTTCTTATCTTCCTGTGAACCTTTATCCTACTATCAGGATATCCTGCTACTTGGGAAGGTACTTCATACCCTGGTTTGCCTCTGATCTGTCTTTCTAGACCCGATTCATTTCTACTAGGTCTATTCTCTAGGCATTACATAGGCCTCACTAGGTAGCCAAACTTCAGTAGGCATCACAACTGAGAACTTATCTTGCCGAACGACAAACGTATCCCCATGAGCTACCTGTCAACCAGCTGCTTGGGCTGTTTTGGGCCAGGATGACAGTGAGGCTACCCTCACTGGCATGACCTGGCATGACATGAGAGTGAGTGTCCCCTGAAATTATACTCATAGGCCTGTCACTCCCCTCACCTTAGTTTCATTCCTGGTGCTGCAACAAACTTTCCAAGCATTACTTGTCCCAGTGTTATAACCCAGGAGATCGACCACACTCAGACTTAACCACTTTTATGAAGTTTATTGAGCTAAGCCCGCGGGCGTCTGCAGCACCTCTCATGCAGGAGAGAACTGCAGCCCCCAGGTTTTAAAATGGCTCCTTTTTATAGGGGGTTGCTGTCGCAGTTTGCAAGCAAGCAGGATAAACAGAAGCGGATTTTGGCAATTAGCTAGCGTTTGCACAGAATGCCCTGATAGCCTGGGTCACAGCTGCAGGGTTGAGATGTCCTTGCAGGATTGTTCAAAGGAGGGGAGGTTGTATGCTTGTTTGTCCTTGAGAGATTGTTCAAGGGAGGGGAGGGTGTGCTTTTCAGATAAGACACTTAGGAGACAGTGGGAAACTTTTCTACATTACTCTGGTTGCCATGAAGGCCTATGGGTAGGCTAATTTAGGGTTCAACACCAGGTACTACAACGTATTTGCAGTTTGGTTGTAGGCAAACAGAAGATATTTAACAGAGATAAAAAAAATATATGAGTTTTGAAAATAATCACTAAATGATGGCATAAGTGAGTTTTTTAGGAATTCAGGGGCGTGTTTGCTTACTAATATGCTGTAAAAAAATAGCTTTGTAGTGAATGAGGGGGTTGGAGAACACATAGGATTTTAACAATTTCCATCTGGAAGGTAGATTCTTCAAATCAAACATATAGGAATGGATAACAAGTACCACGTTATCTAATTCAAAAATTTCAGAGAAAACATGAATTGCAAGCCTGGCTCTGCCACCTACCAGCTGTGGAGCATTGAGCAGATTATAGCCTCTCTGAACCTCTATTTCCTCATGGGTTTATTTAGATGATTTAGAAATGTCTCACTTTGTGCCAGGCAAATGGCCTGGACTCACTAAATGGTTCTACACTTATTATCATTGTTTCTTGATTAATGCAAATCTAGCTACCATCATCTCAGCAGGCTACATTTTAGCATCCACATGACAGACATCAGAAATCAAAATTGACCTTAGCAATGATTTAGTCCAGTCTCCTCATTTTGCAGAGAAAATTAATGCCCCTAGAAATTCAGTGACTTGCTCCAGGTTACAGAGTCATTGGTGGCAGTGACAGTTTCAGCCACAGAACATATGATTTCTTACTCAGGTTCCTAACACTTTTCATTTCAGAGCACTTTATTAATAGACGTACACATATCTTAATGAACATGTACTTTTAAATGTGTAATAATTACATATATGAAGTCAATGAACTGAAATAGATGGAATAATTATTACATCTAATAGTGTGATAGTACTGCAAATTTACACTCAGAACCACTCAAATGCACAAAGAAATTGAAGGTTCTTGATTGTTTCTAACAAATCTAATCTTCCTCACAGGCTCTGACCCTGCCCAGTATGGGTGGGGGTTATGATGGAGATTTTAATTGGCTAATTAATAGCATCTTGATCTCTGGCTTAAATTTTCTTTCAGGGACATGCTCTGCCTTACAGACTGCCTCCTCCAAGTCCTAAGCTGAAACCTGGGAATATGAGCATGGGGGCATTAGGAGGCCTCTTACCCTTCAAAGAGTGTAGGAGAGACCTCTGGTTCCTCCAGTGAGCTCTTACCTCTCTAGATCCTCCCTAGTCTCTGCTGTCAGGTGGCTGATTAGGTCTCTGGGATTCTTGCATTAAGTTTTGAGTCACAGTGTAAAGGTTCAACTTACTCCCTTAGACACTTCAGGACTTTTTTTGTTCTGCCCTTTATTTTCAGCCATATCCTCTATCCAGTGCCTGGCTAGGTTGTTTAGTCTGTGTTTCCTACAACAAGGACACCTTGTCTCTTGCTAGGGTAGCCCTGGGGAGGCTTCCTGGCTCTTGGATCAAATACCTGCCATCTCCTCCGCGGAGCATACAGGAATTTTTGGGTCCCATCCATGCCTTACAAAACAAAGGGCAGTTTCTGAGCCCTCAGTCCCCTATCTCTTATCACCACCTCTCTTCATTTCTTTCTATGTTGCTACAGAGATCAGCCTGTCAGCTTTTTTTTTCAGGATTCAAAATGGGAGTGGGCAAAACCAACTGATTTACCTTTCCCTTCAATTTAACTAACTCTATACCTCTGGCTTTGGGATTTAAGAAGAGGTGGTGAGGCAAGCGGATGTGGCTCAAGTGATTGGGCTCCCGCCTACCACATGGGAGGTTCCTGGTTTGGTTCCCAGTGCCTCCTAAAGGAGACAGTGAGCTGGCATGATGCAACAAGATGATGCAACAAGAGATACAAGAAGAAAGACATAGTGAGAGACACAACAAAGCAGTGAGTGGAGGTGGCTCAAGTGATTAGGTACCTCCCATATTGAAAGTCCTGGGTTCTGTTCTTGGTGCCTCCTAAGGAAACAAGGAGGATGAACAGACACAGCAAGTGCAAACAACGAGGGGTATGGAGAAATAAATAAATAAAATAAATCTTAAAAAAAAAGAAGAAGAGGTAGTGAAAGCTATAATTGTTATGCCTTACTGTTTTTTCTCCATATCAGTGTCCACTTTTCTCCCTCACTTTATTGGAATATAGGGAGTTCTCATCACACTTCTTCTTCCTGAAGGCACCATACTCCTCTTCTGTCACTATACTGTGTACCATCTCGGCACTTTGACTAAAAGTAAATATGACCTGAGTCAGATAGGTTTAGTTCTTGAAACCGGAGTCTCAGGCATCTAGAACTAGTGGTTAATGAGGTCAAGTACTATATATTGGCTTAGTATACCACAAATAATTTCCTCATTATGATATTTACTTTTAAATCTAAATCAGGTAGTGTGAAGTTTTTTCTTAAAATACTTCCAAAATTTATCTTTTCTCTTAGAATAAAATACAAACTACCTACCACAACTTGTAGGGTCTGGTTCCTTATTACCTTCCAATCTCATCTCACCTCCTCTCCTCCTTCTTTACTGCATTATAAAGACACATTATATCAGGGAAGCTTATTTCCCATACAGGATCTTTTCTCTCATTCACTTTTTCTGGCTATTTGTACAAACAGTTTTTTCTTAGTCTTTTGATCTTAGATTAAGAGTCACCTCCCAAAGATGAATTCCCTGAGTTTCCTATTGAAAGATTTTGAAAGTGATCACCCATGTCTTCAAGCCATTGATTTCTAGCTCGGCACCTTGTTTATTTCCCTCATAGCATTTAAGACAATTATTTAGTTCATTAATATGCTTTTTCATTGCCTATTTCCTAATAGAAAGTACTTGGGGATAGAGACTGTGCTTAACTTGTCCACCATGTTATGCCTAGGACTAAATAGTGTCTGGAACATAGTAGTGTTCAGTGAATAAGGAATGAATGAATAAATGAATGAATGAATATATGTTGATTTTTTTAAATTAATTTATTTTTTATTGTGGGTAAAAATCAAAATTTTCACAATACATACCACTATTTGTAAAATGATATATAAATATATATGCATATATGTGCATTTGCTTACAAAAATGTTATTTATATATATATAAATATATTTTAAGAGGTGCTTAGATTACCGAAAATATTACACGGAACCCCCTGGTATTCCCATGTTGCCCACCTTCCACTATGTTGATCTTCTATAAGTCATCATAAAGATGACATTTTCTAATATACCTAGAGTACTTGTACTTCTGAGAATACTATTAATTCTATAATTAAAATAGAATGATGGCATGTAAGAACTCTGAGTATCTTATTATATTTTTTATCTAAGTATATAATCTTCCAGAAAAGACTCAAAGATATGTAAAAAAAAAAGAAGAAAACATTTTAGACTATATTTCAAACTAGTATTTTATTATCTAATCACTATCCATTTTCTAAGTGCTTATTTTGCAATATTTCCATTCTTCATTGTACTTGTATAAATTATCTCTATTGCACATATATTCTGAATATATTATTAATAAATGATTGTTAATGAAATGTCCTTTTTCTTATCTATATAACATACTCACATTTATGGAATTTTTATTAAAATCTACATTTATACTAATGGTGTAAAGATTGGTTTTTATCTCCAGAGATATTGGAACTGAAATATAGGGAAATTGCATCAGAGTAGTTCTCCTTTTTGGCTGTTTCTTCATTATCTACTTATTTGCATATTTCTTCTTGTCTTTTTCTTTTTTTTTTTGTTTTTTTGCCGACTAGTGAAATCTCAGAATATTTTAAATGCATAAATATATATAGTTTTACCAAAAAGCAATTATATTGAAATAGAGCCATCAGCTTTAAATGGTAACAGAGTACTATAGCAACAATACATTAAAATAGATCTAACAGTGAGTTTAATGATTTTGAAGTGGTAAAGTGCATACACATTATTTTGAGCTTCCTATGATAACTATAATGTATGATGAAAATATCTGATTTCTATTGGTGACAAAGTTACAGGCACTGCTAAGACTGCTGTAGTTTTATGCCTTCATTCATAATTGAAGGCTGTGAAAAATTTTATTAGAAAGACATAAAAATAAAATTGCTATTTTGCTATCCAAGTTCATGGATACTCTGAATTTATGGGTCCTTTTGAAGTGGAAAGACTCCAGGTTAGAAACTCCTAATTGGTGTGATAGGATTATAGGTTTTTTCTCCTCTATTCTCCACATCTTATGTTATTTTGATGATAACTTCTCCCAATGACTTAATGAGGAACAGGTAGGATGGAAAATAAACTTAGACACTGGTTTTGTATTACAGCTGTGAGGACCATGACTTGGAATGCAACGTCAATAGCTATTTCTTGTTCAATTTTGCTGTAGTCACAGGAATGATTCCCGTGTATCAATGTTCTCAAAGACCTAAGCATTTTAAGAAACACCATCAATATCCCTTTGGGGGCCCAGGCCTCTTAAAACAATGTAACTTTTTAAAAGAGACTTTCTATTGTCAACAGACTTTTGACTGCAACTTATAGGTCTTAAATATAAAGCTGCCTCTGACAACTTAAAAATAAAGCAGCAAGTTGAATACAGGAACTCTTCTTCTCTCTTAAAATAAAAATAGAAAAAAATACTAAAATATCAATTCTATTACTCATTTGAAACATTTATAAAGATAAACTTACAAGGAGCAAGATTTATTGGAGTTTTGTAAGGAGGCTTAAGTTGAGACCTTCCTTTTAATTTCATTTAATTGTCTCTTATTTGGAATAAATTCCTCTTTTTCTCCTACAGCTCAATTACTTATTTAGAAAGTCATTTTTATAATCTGGCAGAAAGTATTCACTTCTTGAGTTTTATTTTTCTTTTATTTAACCATTTTAGCATGTAGTGCTACATATTGGTTCTAGAGTTATAGTTTGAATCTTGACCCAATAGATTTTACAACTGTCAGGTTGCACTGGAGCTTAATGATTTCAATCAATCCATTATAATTTAGTCTTCACTGTGTTTAAGTCTTTTCTGGTGTTTCCTGCTGGTGTTTTTCTGCCCCTGCATCCTTCCTCTGCCACAAAAATTACCACTTCATCTTCCTTCTCTTCATGTTCAACAACATTGAAATTTAAACAGGAAAAATAACCCGTACTCCTTGTCCTTCTTTCTTTTCCCTTCTTTCTTTCCCTCTTCTTCCTCTATCTCTTCCTATGTGTCTTCCCTCTTCTTTCTCCTTTTCATCTGTCTTCCCTTCTCTTGTTTTTACTATTTTCAATGTAGAAGAGAAGTCCTGCATACTCTCTGAGTTAGTGCTTTTCAATACCTCTTGACAATTCATATGTTTCATTCTTACTATTGGTCTCTTGAGTATGAAATCATTCCTAGCAGATAACTATTTTAGAACTCTGTGTATAGTTTTATTTTGTATAGTTCTGTCTTAACTAGATAAAAGTTAATAACAAATTTAAATAATTAGAGTATATTTGGTTCTGTTTATGTTCCCAAATTTCAGATTTTTTATTTCTCTGTTTAATGGGATCTTATAAAACTGTTCAAACAAATTTTACGAAGATTTATTGCAAAAGTTATAAGTGCTTTTTGAACAATTGAAATAATGCAGGAGTAGACAAGAAAAATTTTAAAGTTCTTCCCTGATTATCTTCAATTGTTTTCCCTAGATGGCACTCCAGAGTTGAGGTATACACTTCCATGTTATTTTCATAGACACAACCATGCAAATATCATAAATGATATATAAACAAGTAAGTGTATATTTCTAAGTAAAAAATGGCTCATAGAATGCATATTGTTTTTTTATTTTTTAATTTTTTTTTAATTTTTATTGTGGGTAAAAATAAAAAATTTCACAATACATACCAACATTTGCAAAATGATATATAAATATATATGCATATATGTGCATTTGTTTAAAAAATGTTATTTATGCATATATATAAATATATTTTAAGAGTTGCTTAGATACTCGAAATATTTCGCGGAACCCACTGGGATACCCATGTTGCCCACCTCCCACACCTCCCACCACATCCCACACAAACATCTCCCACAAGTATGGCCCACCACCCTCAATGGACTTACAACTCCTGGTGCCTTGCCACCAACCATAGACCACAGTTCACACCGTAGACCACACTGTCTCCCACACAGTTCTGAGTGGTGTGTGCTGCTTTAAAATGGCCTACATCCGTTGCCACTCGGGACAACCTCCAAATCCCAACTGCTCGTCCCCTCCTTGTCCCAAAAGTGTCTAGTGGCCACTGGCTCCACCTCATAGTTATAATTTCTTCCATTGCTAGAATCACCATATGTGAACAACAGAATACCATCAAGTCCACTCTAGTCCATAGTTCTTCCCCCAATCCTGAGGGGACTGGGATGATGATGTCCACTCCACCTCCAAGTGAGAGAGGGGCTATATCTCATGGATAAGGTGGGTGGGATGATCCTGCCTGCAGATGCAGGCCCTCTCCATTCCCTGGGATGGCCATTGCCCATCGTTGTCTCCTTGCCAGGTGACTTGGATGAGTCCATTGAGCGGTACGGTAGGAGTTTCAGCTCCACCAAGATTCCATGCACACCTGGCACATAGGTAGGCCAGAGGCTCCAGTCTCTGGAAGTATACCTAAAAACTTCAGCATCACATAGAGGTTTGAATAGAAGGGACTGATGAACCATGTGCAGGGAGGACTTATTCGAGTCCAATTCTGTCACTCTCAGGAGTACAGATTCCAAAATAGAGCCCACTGATAAGGCATCAGTCTCTGGGTCTATCCCCACTTATATAGGACCTGGGTGTCTCCAGATCTCTCAGGAGCCCCTCTGTGTGGGGTGATAGGCACTTAGATGTTCTATGAGCTCGTACTGAGGTGTGCGTAAGAGTTACCTCTGGGATGACCTCTCGACTCTCTTTGAAGTCTCTTAGCCACTTGAACTCATTTGTCTTTACCTTTTCCCCCTTTAATTCAAGGTCTTTTTCCAGTTGTCTTGCCAGTTGACACTAGGTATTAATCCCTCGTTGCCAGGGAGGCTCATCCCTGGGAGTCATGTCCCACGTTGGGGGGAAGGTAATGCAATCATATGCAGAGTTTGGCTTAGAGAGAGGCCACATTTGAGCAACAAGGAGGCTCCCAGGTGGTAACCCTTAGGTACCCCACAACTGCAGGCTAAGTCTCAGTTACAAGAGCAAAGACTCACAAGGGTAGTCATCAATAAAAAGAACACATCAGTGGGTCATCCTCTTTTGACAGACACTGTCCCTGCACTCAGAGGACTATTGTTGCTCCCTTGGAGACTGTGGCAGAGCTCTCCAGGCTAGGAATTCAGATTCCCTCATTTATTGTGTGATTGTCCACCCATCGTGACCATGCCCCATCTTTTGATCTTTTGAACGATTTTGTATATCTTTCATGTATATTCGGATGAACTAATTCCCATGAAACCCCCTTCCCAGACACCCCCCACCAATAATCCCCTGCAAGACCCATTGTAACCCTTCTGTGATCCAAATCCTCCATGAACATGTAGTCCATAAAATAATCAAATACACTTACTAGGAAAAAGAAACAAGTATGATAAGCTTACATGCAAGAGACAAACTTAAGGAAACTCAGGGGAAAAAAAAAGAACAGAGAAGGAAAAAAACCAAATAATCAAACAAAAAACAAAACAATATAAAATATAATTAGCAGATTGGGACATTCAAAAAATGGGCAAAAAGGCAAAGGAAATGCCTTTAAAAAAAAAAAATATATATATATATATATTCATTTTTTTTTCCTTTCTCTTTTTTTTTTCTTTCCTTCCTTTTATCACTGTGTTATCAGATGTCTGGTGTGCCATGACATGTTCCCCCTCTCAATCCCCATTGTCTCCCAATTTTTCATTTGATTTTCAAAGAAGTTTTAGGTCGCAGCAAAGTCACATACGGAGTGCTGGAGACTCCCAGATACCAAACCATCCCCCCTTCCCCACCCCATATTAACCCCCCCCCCTTTTTTTTGAATGTTAGCATTGTTATAACTGTTATACAGATAGCAAAATATAGAAATTAAACATTTGTCAATGATTTACAGTATAGTTTACAAATTAGATGATACAGTTTAATAATTCTGATGATATTTACCATGTCCTGTGTCCATTACTGTAAGGTAATGAAAAACCTTCCCCATGACCACCAAACACCCATTAGATCTTGACTGTTCTCTTCCCCCCAGCCCCCCAGGGCCCATGATACCACCCTCTCCCTACCCATGGAATGTCAAGATTCACAGGTACATGCCCTGGGGATTTGAAACTGCCCTTCCTAATCCACCCACCCGCCAGTGCTGCACCACCAAACCCAAGAACACCACCACTCATCTGCCCCATCCCCCAAAATGCAACCACACTCTATCCCTTTACCATAGATTATGTCCATATGGGTGATGGCTCAAAGCCTGCTCTTCTCTTACTCTCCTTTGTTAACCTATCTTTCAGACAATGGTTCTCAGAGACTGCTCACTTTCCTCAGTTCAGATCAGTGAGGTCATATACTGTTCATCCTTCAGTGTGGCTTGCTTCACTCAACATAAGGTCTTTAAGATTCATCCACGTTATTCCAGGTGTTAGCACTTTGTTCCTTCTTACAGTTGAGTAATATTCCATTGTATGTATGTACCACATTTTGCTTATCCATTCATCTGTTGATGGGCACCGGGGCTGATTCCAACTTTTGGCAATGGTGAATAATGCTGCTATGAACATTGGTGTGCATATATCTGTTTGTGTCTTTGCTTTCAGTTCTTCTGGGTATATACCCAGCAGTGGAATTGCTGGATCATACGGAAGATCTATTGTTAGTTTTCTGAGGAACCTCCAAACTGTCCTCCACAGTGGCTGGACCATACCGCAGTACCATCAGCAGTGAATGAGGGTTCCTATTCCTCCACATCCTCTCCAACATTTAGTGTCTCTTGTTTTTTTAATAGCTGCCATTCTGATGGGTGTAAGATGGTATCTCATTGTAGTTTTGAATTGCATTTCCCTGATAGCGAGTGATGTTGAGCATTTTTTCATGTGCTTTTTAGCCATTTGTATTTCCTCCTTGGAGAAGTGTCTTTTCAGGTCACTTGCCCATTTTTTAAATGGGTTGTTTGTCCTTTTATTTTCAAGGTGTAGGATTTCTTTATATATGCAGGATACTAGGCTCCTATCAGATATATGGTTGCCGAATATTTTTTCCCATTGGGTAGGCTGCCTTTTTATTTTCTTAATAACATCCCTTGAGGTGCAGAAGTTTTTAATTTTGAGGAGATCACATATATCTATTTTTTCTCTTGCTGCTCGTGCTTTGGCTGTGAAGTTCATGAAAACATTTCCTATTACAAGGTCCTATAGATGCTTCCCTACATTATCTTCCAAGGTCTTTATGGTTTTGGCTCTTATATTTAGATCTTTGATCCAACTTGAGTTGATTTTTGTATAAGGTGTGAGATGGTATTTGTCTCTCATTCTTTTGGATATGGATATCCAGTTCTCCAAGCACCACTTGTTAAAGAGGCCATTCACTCCCAACTGAGTGGGCTTTGTGGCCTTGTCAAATATCAGATGACTGTATATACGAGGATCTATATCAGAACTTTCAATTCGGTTCCATTGGTCAGTAGGTCTATCCTTGTGCCAATACCATGCAGTTTTGATCACAGTAGCTTTGTAGTATGTTTTAAAGTCAGGTAGTGTGTTACCTCCAACTTCATTTTTCTTTTTCAATATATATTTGGCAATTCGGGGCCTCTTGCCTCTCCAAATATATTTTGTGGTTAGTTTTTCCAGTTCCTTAAAAAATACAGTGTTGACTTTTATTGGGATTGTATTGAATCTGTAGATTAGTTTGGGTAGGATAGACATCTTGATGATGTTTAGTCTTCCTATCCATCAACAGGGAATATTTTTCCATTTATTTAAGTCTTCTTTGATTTCCTTTAACAGTGTTGTGTAGTTTTCTGTATATGAGTCCTTTACATCTTTAGTTAAATTTATTCCTAGGTATTTGATTCTTTTATTTACTATTGTAAATGGTATTTTTTTCCTGATTTCCTCCTCAGTTTGCTTGTTATTGGTGTATAGAAATGCTACTGATTTTTGAGTGTTGATCTTATAGCCTGCAACATTACTGAACTCCTTTATAAGTTCTAGAAGCCTTGTTGTAGATTTCTCAGGGCTTTCTATGTATAGGATCATGTCATCTGCAAATAATGAAATTTTTACTTCTTCTTTTCCAATCTGGGTGCCTTTTATGTCCTTTTCTTGTCTCAGTGCTCGTGCAAGTACTTCTAAGACAATGTTAAATAGGAGTGGTGATAGTGGGCATCCTTGTCTTTTTCCCGATCTCAGAGGGAAGGCTTTTAGGATTTCACCATTGAAAATTATGTTAGCTTTGGGTTTTTCATATATACCCTTTATCATTTTCAGAAAGTTTCCATCTATTCCTACCTTTTGTAGTGTTTTTATGAGGAAAGAGTGCTGTATTTTGTCGAATGCTTTTTCTGCATCTATAGAGATGATCATGTGATTTTTTTCTTTCAATCTGTTTATGTGGTGTATTACATTGATTGATTTTCTTATATTGAACCATCCTTGCATACCCGGGATGAAACCCACTTGGTCATGGTGTATAATCCTTTTGATATGTTGTTGAATGTGATTAGCAAGTATTTTGTTGAGGATTTTAGCTTCTAGATTCATTAGAGAAATTGGTCTGTAATTTTCCTTTCTTGTGGCATCTTTATTTGGTTTTGGTATTAGGGTAATGTTGGCATCATAGAATGAGTTAGGTAATATTCCTTCTACTTCTATTTTTTGGAAGAGCTTAAGTAGAATTGGTGTTAGCTCTTTCCGGAA
This sequence comes from Tolypeutes matacus, assembly GCA_026826555.1. NCBI lineage: Eukaryota > Metazoa > Chordata > Mammalia > Cingulata > Chlamyphoridae > Tolypeutes > Tolypeutes matacus. The sequence goes on from JAKSZT010053887.1 coordinate 86,568,615, forward strand.
TGTTTGGTAGAATTCAGCTGTGAAGCCATCTGGTCCTGGACTCTTCTTAGTTGGGAGGTTTTTAATGACTGAGTCTATCTCTTTACTTGTAATTGGATTGTTGAGTTCATCTATTTCTTCTTTCATCAATGTCGGCTGTTTGTGGGTTTCTAAACTTGTCCATTTCCTCTAAATTGTCATTCTTGTTGGCATATAATTTTTCAAAGTATCCTCTTATGATACTCTTTATTTCTGTGGGGTCAGTAGTGTTATCACCTTGCTCATTCCTTATTTTATGTATTTGCATCTGTTCTCTCTTTTTCTTTGTTAGTCTGGCTAAGGTTTTGTCAATTTTGTTGATATTCTCAAAGAACCAGCTTTTGGTTTTGTTTATTGTTTCCAGTGCTTTCTTATCCTCTATTTCATTTAGTTCTGCTCTAATCTTTGCTATTTCCTGCTTTCTACTTCCTTTAGGCTTAGTTTGTTGTTGTTTTTCCAGTTCCTCCAAGTGTGCAGTTAGGTCTTCAATTTTAGCTCTTTCTTCTTTTTTTATATATGGATTTATGGCTATGAACTTCCCTCTCAGGACTGCTTTCGCTGCATCCCATAGGTTTTGATATGTTGTGTTGTCGTTTTCATTAGTTTCAAGTTAGTTACTGAATTCTTTTGAAATTTCCTCTTTGACCCACTGTTTGTCTAAGAGTGTGTTGTTTAACTTCCATATCCTTGTGCCTAACCTGATTCTCTGGCCCTTAGTGATTTCCAACTTCATTCCGTTGTGGTCAGAGAAATTACTTTGTATAATCTCAATCTTTCTGAATTCATTGAGTGTTGTTTTGTGGTGTAGCATGTGGTCTATTTTGAGTATGTTCCATGTGCACTCGAGAAGAATGTAAATGCTGCTGTGTTTGGGTGTAGTGTTCTGTATATGTCTATTAAGTCCAAATCTGCTAATGTATTGTTGAGTGCCTTAGTTTCTTGATTGATTCTCTGCCCAGATGTTCTGTCTAATGATGATAGTGGAGTGTTGAAGTCCCCTGCTATAATTGTAGAAATATTTATTTCTCCTCTTTGTTTTTCCAGAGTTTGCCGCACGTATTTTGAGGCACCTCGATTAGGTGCGTAAATGTTGATGATTGTTCTCTCATCTTGAGAGATTACTCCTTTTACTAATATGTAGTGTCCATCTTTGTCTCTTACAATAGTTTTGCATTTGAAGGCTATTTTCTCTGATATTAGAATAGCTACTCCTGCCCTTTTTTGGCTATTGTTAGGTTGTAAAATAGTTTTCCAGCCATTCACTTTCAGCCTCCTTGAATCCCTGGGTCGAAGGTGGGTTTCTTGTAGACAGCATATAGATGGATCATATTTTCTTATCCATTCTGCCAATCTGTGTCATTTGATTGGTGAATTTAATCCATTAACATTCAGTGTTATTACTCGTAACGAATTTCTTACTTCAGCCATTTTTTCTTTGGGTTAATGTATGTCATATGTTGTTTTGTTTCTCTTTTTGACGTTTCAGTTGTTTTTAAACTCTCCTCCAACTCTCTCTACTTTGTTTTTTCATTTCAACTTGTAGAAATTCCTTTAATATTTCTTGAAGTGCTGGTTTCTTCTTGACATACTCTCTTAATTGCTGTTTATCTGTGAATATTTTTAATTCTCCGTCATTTTTGAATGCCGGTTTTGCTGGATAGAGATTTCGTGGCTGGAAGTTTTTTTCTTTTCGTGTTTTGACTATGTCATACCACTGTCTTCTTGCCTCCATGGTTTCAGCTGAGAAATCAGCACTTAATCTTATTTTAATCTTATTGTGCTTCCCTTGTATGTGATGGTTCTCTTTTCTCTTGCTGCCTTAAGTATTTTCTCTTTGTCTTGAGCATTGAACATTTTGACAAGTATATGTCTTGGAGTTGGCCTGTTGGAATTTATACTATTTGGGGTGCGCTTTGCTTACTGGATCTGCACATCCATCTCTCTCAATAGAGTTGGGAAATTTTCAGCCATTATTACCTTCAACACTCCTTCTGTTCCCTTTCCCTTCTCTTCTTCTTCTGGGATGCCCATAATGCGTATGTTTGTGCGTTTCGTATTATCAGTTAATTCCCTTAGACCATGCTGGATTTTTTCTATCTTTTTGTCTATCTGTTCTACAATCTTTTTGATTTCAACTGTATTGTCTTCCATATCACTAATTCTTTCTTCTGCCTGTTCAAATCTGCTGCCATGTGAGTCCAGCGTCTTTTTCATTTCTTGGTTTGTGCCTTTGTTCACCATCATATCCATTACCTTTTTAGGCATGTTAGCTATTTCTTCAGTATGTTCTCCCAGTGTCTTCTTTGTATCCTTAATCTCTTCCTTCAATTCTTTAGTTGGTCCATGATATTTGTTTGGATAGCTTTGATTAGTTGTTCGATGTTCTGCATTGCTTCTTGGTTTTTATTTTGTGCATTGGACTGGTCCATGTTTTCCAGTTTCTCAGAGTCCTTTGTATTTTTTTGTTGCCCTCTGGTCATCATATTATCTTGATGGGTTTGTTCAGTTGATTAGCTTTTCTCTATGCTCTAGAATTTTATTTAGCTGTTGGTTCTGCGTGTGAGTTAAGTTTTCTCTTTGGCAGTTTTTCTTCTTATTTTATTTCCTTGTTTCTTTCTATGTTCCCTTGAAGGCAAAAGGTTAGGGCCAGAGGAATCAAAAGATGTAAGGAAGGTAAAAGGATAATAGTAATATTGATAAAAGTTAGAAGAGGGGCAAAATGAGACTTAATGAGATGAATATTTAACTTGTGTAGGCAGTGTAGAGTACTAGGAAAAAATATGGAGTTCTTACAATGGACTGGGAAAACAAATGGAGGAATATATATATAGTGATTTAGAAGGCTAGAATTATGAGGAGTGAGAGAAATAGTAAAGAAAGGTCTTAAAGGGAAAAGATAATCCTAATAAAAGAAAAAAAAAGAAGAAAACAAAATTGATGGAATAGAAATTGACACCCTTAAGTTGTGGGTCTATGAAAAAATGTTGTCTCTAACAGCCATAACAGAAAACAGAAGGCAGAAAGATGCAGGAAGGATAAGCGATAGTTTGTAATACAGAATCAATATATACAGTGAGTGGGAAATTACTGTAAAAGAAGCCCAGCAAAGAAGCAACAAGCTAGCAGCACCTAATTAAAAAATAAAAAAATAGAAGGAAAAAGGAAGGGGTGAGGAAAGAGGAAAGAATAGCAAGAGACCAGAAAGAAACAGAGAGAAACCAAAGATCCACACAGGCAAGCAGTCAAACAGAGCTAAGGGGGGTCAATGATTCCCCTGGGGTCCACGTGGATCCTTCCTGCCTACTTGCGTTTATCAGTCAATTTCCCCACAGGGTTCGATATGCAGGTCCTGAAGCAGCTTTTAGCTATTAAACTAAATTAAAAAGAATTTATTTTTCATTTGTTGAGGTGACCTCACCTTTTTTTTTTTAATTTTTATTTTTTTAGCCAAATGCAGGAGCCAAAATAATTCTTCCTCTAGACCAACCCCCTTACGGAAGGGACCCTAGCTGGGCCCGTTTAAATTAATCAAGCACGTCCCACTTTCCTGACTCCCCAGGTTAGCTGTAGCTCTGTTGTTAGACAGTGAGGAGTGCTAAAGACGGCCGATTTTGCCCCTTCTGGAGCCGAGCTCGAGAGTCACCGGGCTGCTAAGTAAATCAGTTTGAGTGTAGATTTGCGTCTGCTCTCAGCCTAATGCTGTTTCAGGTAGGCTTATCTGCTCCCCAAAGCTATGGGGCGGTGCAGGCAGCCAGATCGATGTCTAAAAATAAAAAATACCCTTCCCTGTCCTCCAACAGAACCCTCCCTCTTTTGGGAAGTGTCCCTTCTTCCTGGCTCCGCAGCGGCCCGGGTCTTATCTCTGGGTGGCTAGGGAAATCAGCTCCGTTCCCTGACCAGAATCCCTCCTCTGTTCACCGGGTGCTGATTAGCTCGTTTGTTCTGTTCACACAAGGTCCAAGGGGCGCCAGGCAGCCAGATCCCCAGAAAATAAAACTTTTTTGCCCTGCTCGCGGCTCCAAATGGCTGTTTTATTTTATTTTGTTTTTCCTCCCTAACCGCGGCGCTCAGCCGTCTGTGCCAACCACCACCGGGAGCCTTAAATCTCACGAATCTCTACCATTCCGTCCATGCCGTTGATCTGGGCAGATAGATGTCCCAAGCTTCTCACTCCACGCGTGCACAGCACAGACCCCCGGGCAGGACCCCGTCCACAATCCGCCTTGCTCTGGGAGCTTGCAGTGTGTGCCCTCGTACACTAACGCCATCTTGGCCCCTTCCAGTGAATGCATATTTTTTTAAAATTAGATTTTTAACTATTAACTTCATGATATCTATATTTATGAAGTTTTTTCAATTGTTATTCTTAGATCAAGTAATATAGGTATAACAAATAATAGAGATTTAACATTTATATCCATATTATATTCTTTTACCTTTAGCTACTAAATGGATAAGGAAATAAAAATGGAATTCCAAGCTTGATTCAGGTAGAATCACATTAAGTTGAAATATAGGAGTCTTAATAAAAGCCCTACCATTTGATAGTTTGTGGGCTTAGTTTCCTCATAACAAGTATGATATACTTCATAACATACTAACAAGTATGATATAGAATAAGGAAAGATGATGGTCTGGTTGTTTTTGATAACCTGCCCTGAGAGCATTCTCTGATTCTGGAATAAAGCATGCACATATAATAATGTTAATGGTAGTCGCAATAGTAGAATAAGTGAGTTGTATAGTGTTTTATTAAAATATCATTTCAGTCACTGTTATCCAAAATAACTGTAGTCTTATAAGAAGTTTTTTATCTTTCATATATAATTCTAATCTGGTAGTTGTAATGCTAAAACCGACCCGAGATCCTTCTATTTTGTTTCTCTGTCATCCTCAACATGTACCTTCTCTCTCATTGCCCAAGATGCCTGCTCCAGCTCCTGCTGTCAGGTCATATTCTAGCCAGCCAGATAATAAAATGGGAAATGGAATGCTAGCTACCTCCCCATAAAGGTACAGCCTAGAAGTTACGCACACAACTTCTGATCTATTCCACTAGCCAGAGCTTTATCACATGGTAATAAATGACTTCAAGCAAGGCTGAGATTTGTAGCATTTCTTTGCATGGCTATGTGTTTAGCCGAAAATTATATGGCATGAAAAAATATAAAATAAATTTGGGGAACAACCAACATCTCTGTCACATATTGAAATTATCATGTAAAAGACTTTAAGAAACTTTATCTTACTGGTACAGGGATACCACTTGGAGCCAGAAATGGACACCTTTAAATGTTCATGCAATCTGTGATTTTATAATCACCTATGATGGGTCTAAGAAAAATTTCCCTTTCAGTTTTCCTATCTATACAATGCTGACTATAATGTCTGTGCAATTTCTGCAGATAATGCATAGAAAACTACTTGGAAAAATACAAAAACAATTACAAATATAAATTAATTTGATAAATGAGTAATACTTTAAATAAATAATTATAGCCATTAATTAGTTATTGTTTACTATCGGCTAAATGTTCTTAGATGCTTTAAATATATTATCTCATTAAATTTAGTCTTCACAACCACCATATGGTATATTTCATGGTTTCTCTACTTTAGAGTTGAGAAAATTGTGGCTCAGAGAGTTCAGATAGTTATATAAAGTGACAGGTCTGCGTTACTCTTTTCCCACAATGCTATCTCTATCAGGCTCAGGCTTTGCTATTCCAAGCTTTTGGAGGTTTTAGCCTTTTGAGTAAAAGACTAGCATATCCATCTGAATAAGCTTTTACTGCTGTAACTGTGTGAAATTATGTAAGATGCTCAGAAAAGGAAATAACTAGATTGGGACCTTTTCTAAGAACGATGATGTTAAATCTGCTGAAGGTCATTCTTGTCGCTCTATTTTAGCCCTCATTTAGTGACTGACAAGTAATATTGCTTAAAGTACACTGCACGCATCTTTAACTTGAACTGTCATCTACCCTAGGCCACCCCTTGGTGAAGTCAGCATTGAAACCCAAGGATAGCTCGGCATGCTCTTGATCTGGATAAGTGAACGCTGGGGCATATAAAGGTATGGAGGTTGAATGCTCATTTCTGTGGAGTATTACCTTGTAAGGTGGGCAATGTGCACTGACATGGAAACCCAAAGACACTTTCATCATAGCTAATGACAGTGCACCTAGCTGGTGGGTAATTACAGGCCTTCACTACTTCACTCTTCATGAGATTAATGTTTATTCAGAACAATAAATATAAGGTCTATGACACCTTTAAAGTTATGTTTAAATGTGACTGTGACCACTGATGAATGACTGTAAGCTGTTTCATGCCTTGCTAAACATCTTTGCCTTTCACAAGCAATAGATCCTGAAAGGAGGGGTTTTCACAGTGGGTGCTAGGAAACTATTCATATTAATTCTTTAGAATCTAGCTAAGACTTGTGCCCAGTTCCACAGGAGGTGGCATTAATAGAGTTTTTGTGATACTGTCTTGAGTCTCATAAGTCAGGGAGATGGCAGTGGTTTTCTCTACATCAGTTTCTGCACTACCTTTGGATTTTGCTTCTGACAAGAGAGCTCAAAAATGTGGCTCTCTGGCCCTCTTGGAGGTTCTGTGAGATAATGGCCTTTTAAAAATCCTTTTTCTATGTAAACTAGTAACAGAAGATTTTGTTATTTGCAACTAAGAACCCTGAAGATAGAGCTATAAGACCTGGTGTAAAAGCTTAGAGAGAAAGTGAGACTCATAAATTCATTAGACTTTTCACTATTTCCTTTTATTCATTCTCCCTTCCTTGAGTAAATAGTTAGTTCAATCAAAATGTGTATTAAGTACCAACTGCATGTGTGTCATTTTAGTAGTTTGTGTGTGTGATAAAAATTAAATTAGGCAGCAATCTTTCCCACAAGGAATTTGTGTAAAGCTGATTCAACTATGTTAGAAAATAGAGGGCCCAGAGCGAGCAAAAGATTGAATACAAGTGGGAGTCACTCATCAGAGTCACCCCTCAGAGAAGAAATTGCATTAGATATGGGGCTCAAAGATAGAAACGATTTGGGTGTCTAGATGGAGAAACAGATATCTCAAGGATAGCAAAGGTGTGAAGGGTGTTAAGTATGTAGCACATATAAGCAACAGGAAGAATTAGTTTTAACTGAGTATGAAAGGACCCACATAGGGACAAAGGGCTAAAGGCCAGATCACAAAGAATTTTGAGTTTATGGACAAGAGTTTTGGCTTTAAAAAGAAAGGAGTAGTTCAGGAAGGTTATTCTTTTATATATGTATCAGCTTTATTGCGCTAACTTTTCACCCCCCAAAAAGACTATATCTATTATCAGTCATTCCCCATTTCCATTTCCCTGTCTAGGCAACCACTAATCCACTTTCTGCATATATGGATATTCTTCTTCTATGCATTTCATATAAATGAAATTATATAATATGTAGTCTTTTGTAACTGGCTTCTTTCAATTAGCATAATGTTTTCAAGTTTCGTTCATGCTGTAGCACATATCAATACTTCATCTCTTTTTCACTGTCAAATAATATTCATTTTTATAGATATACCACTTTAACTTATCCACTCATGATGGATTTTTGGGTTGTTTCTAATTTTTAGCAATTATTAATAATGCTGCCCTGAACAGTCATGTATAAGTTTTGCATGAACTTGTGTTTTCATTTAATTGGGGCATACACCTAGAAGTGCAATTATTGAGTCATATGGTAACCCTATATTTAATCTTTGAAAAACTGCCACACAATTTTCCAGAGGAGCTGCAGCCTATTACATTCCTACCAGCAAGGTGATAGTTCCAATTTCTCAATATCTTCATCAACATGTTATTGTCCATCTTTTTTATTATAGTCATCCTACTGGCTGTAAAGTAGTATCTCACTGTGATTTTGATTTGCATTTTCCTGATTGCTAAAGATTTTGAAGATCTTTTCATGTACTTATTGACCATTTGTTTATTTCCTTTGAAGAAATACCAATTCAGATCCTTTGCCCATTTTTTTAATTTTTTGTTTGTTTGTTATTGTTGTTTAGCTGTAAGCATTCTTTATATATTCTAGATACAAAGTTACTCCCATTCTGTGGGTTGTCTTTCACCTTTCTTGATAGTGTCCTTTGAGGCACAAACATTTTTAATTTTGATGAATTTCAATTAATCAATTAATTGTTATTTTATTGGTTGTGGTTTTGGTGTCATATCTAAGAAACCTTTGTGGAGATTTATGCTGTGTTGGTTTGAGTCTTTTGTGGACGCTAGAAAATTATGTTCTTAAGCTAACCCATTCCTGTTCATGTAAACCTAATTAGGTGGGATTTTTTTTAACAAATCAATTTTATCATCATTGTATGTAAATCATACAATTCATCCAAAGTGTACTATCAATGGTATTTGCTATAATCACATAGCTGTGCATTTATCACTTCAGTCATTATTTTCATTATTTCAATAATAATAATAAACCAAAAACAAACAAGAAAATTCTTTACCTCTCAATATCTCTATAATTCCCCCACTGAACATAGATGCTGTTTCTAGCTATTCTATCCAAACTGCATAGCCAATGGCTTTTAGTATAATCACAATGTTGTACATTCATCATCTCAAAAATTTTAAAACAATTTCATTACTCCAAAAAGAAAGACTCTATACTCCTTAACATTCCTTCCTCAGACCTATATAACCACTAATCTCCTTTCATCTTTATAAATTGATTTATATTTACATTTTATATAATGGAATCACACAATATATAGTAATCATATATTTTGTTCATCTTCAAAAAAAACACAGTCTAATATGTGCAAATCTACCCATATTCATATTTCACATAATATATTTAGTTCATAATAGGGCAATCATACAGTATTTGCCTTCTGTATCTGGCTTGCTGCACTCAACATAGTGTCCTACAGGTTCATCCGTGTTGGCCTATGTTTCATGACTTCATTCCATCGTGTGTATACACCACAATTTGTTTATCCATTCTTCAGTTCATGGACACCTGGGTTGTTTCCAACTGTTGGCTATCGTGAATAATGCTGCTATGAACATCGGTGTGCCGATGTCTATTCGTATCACTGCTCTCAGTTCTTCTGGGTATATACCCAGCATTGGTATTTCCGGGTCCCACAGCAAGTCTATATTCAACTTCCTTAGGAACTGCCAAACAGTCCTCCACAGTGGCTGTACCATTCTACATTCCCACCAAGTGAATAAGCACTCCTGTCTCTCCACATTCTCTCCAACATTTACAGTTTTCTGACTTTTTAATATCAGCCAATCTAACAGGTATGAAATGATATCTCATTGTAGTTTTGATTTGCATTTCCCTAATCACTAATGATGTTGAACATGTGTTTGTTTGCCATTTGTATTTCTTCTTTGGACCATTATTTTTTAAACTCTTTTGCCCATATGTGGGATCTTTTGATTAGATTCAATTAAGAGACCTTTTGCTTAGATCATTTTTTATTAGATTGCTTCAGTTATCTGCCTTTGATTAGATAGCAGAACCCAGAGTGGGTCTTAATCATTTACTGGACTCCTATATAAATAGAGGAGAGGGGCGAGAAAAAGCTACCATTTTACCCTGCCTTGTGAGAGAGGGCTTCAGGTTCACCTGCAGCTGCATAAAAAGACAGAGAAACCCCTGAGAGCTGAGAGAGAGGCCAGAGGTTGGAATCAGCAAAGCAGCCAAAGCTGAAGCAACAAGGCCTGGAAGAGAGAGGGGAGAAATTAGCCATATGCTGATCACCCACAGCTGAGTTTAGGGAGAATGTGAGCCTGGAGGATAAGGCAGAGACCAGCTGCCATTTTGCCTTGCCACATGGCAGGAGTTCAGGATTGCTAGCAGCTGACCTTTGGTGAGACACCATTTCTGATAATGCCTTGATGTAGACATTTTCACAGCCTCAGAACTGTAAGCTTCTATCCTAATGAGTTCCCATTAGAAAAGCCAACCACTTTCTTGTATATTGCATTGGCAGCCTTCAGAAAACTAAAGTATATGTTTGTTTTATTCTAAAATTTAAATAATATTTAGCTCTTAAAATTTGGTCTTTGATCCATTTTGAGTTAATTTTGTGTATGATGGGAGGTATGGGACCAAATTTATTCTTTTTGCATGTGAGTATTCAGTTGTCCCAGCATCACTGTTAAAAAGAATATTCTTTCTGCCATTGAATCGCATGATGGTTTGAATCTGTATGTACCCCAGGAAATAATGTTCTTAAATCCATTCCTGTGAGTGTTATACCTATTATAAGTAGGATCTTTTGATGAGATTACTTCAGTTTAAGGTGTGGCCCACCTCAATCAGGATGGGTCTTAATTCTATAATGGAGTCCTTTTTAAGTCTAATGAAATTCAGACATAGGGAGAGAAACCAGAAGAAGCAAGAAGCTGAACATCCACAGAACTTGGAAGAGAAAGGAGTGACCAGGAGAGGCTTCCATGTTCCTTGCCATGTGAAAGAGAAGCAAAGGACCAAGGATCATCAGCAGCCAGGCTCAGAAGTCCAGTCTTTGAGGGGAAAGCATCACCTTGATGCACTTTGATTTGGACTTTCTTTTTTTTAGCCTCAAAACCATAAGCAAATAAATTCCCATTGTTTAACTCAGCCCATTTCGTGGTATTTTTTCTCTTTTTTCATTAAATTTTTTATTAAAGTATATCATTCATACATGAACATACATAAACAATAAGTATTTAGTAAAAGCCATGAACTTAAAAAACAAATATTCATATCATCACACAGGGCTCCCATACATCACCCCACCACCGACACCTTGCATTGTTGTGAAACATTTGTTAAAACTATGAAAGAGCATCATCAAAAGATTACTACTAAATATAGCCCATATCTTACATTTCACCAAATACATGGTATTTTCTTGAGCAGTCCAGGAAACTAAAGCAAATTGTCTTTCCACTCTTGTCAAAAGTATATTGGGGAATGGATGTGGCTCAAGTGGCTAGGCACCTGCTTCCCACATGGGAGGTCCTGGGTTCAGTTCCTAGTGCCTCCTAAAAACAAACAAACAAAAAAACCAAACAACAAGCAAATAAGTGAAAAAAAAAAAAAAAACAACTCAGGGGAGCTGAAGTGGCTCAGTGGTTGGGCACCAGCTTTCCACATACAAGGTCTCAGGTTTGGTCTCCTGCCCCAGTACCTCAAAAAAAACAAAACAAGAACAACAAAAAAAAGTGCTTATCTTAAAAAAAAAAAAAATATATATATATATATACACACACACACACACACACACACTGTAAATGTGAGGGTTTATTTTTGGACTTTCAATTCTATTCCATTGATTTATATATCTATCCTTATGCCAGTACCATATTGTTTTTTTTTGTTTTTTGTTTTTTTTAAAGATTTTATTTATTTATTCATTTATCCCCCCCTTGCTGCCCGTGCTCGCCGGGTCAGCCAACCATGCCGTGTGGGCGGGCCTGCCTTCACCAGGAGGCCCCGGGAACCGAACCCGGGGCCTCCCATATGGTAAACGGGAGCCCTACTGATTGAGCCACAGCCGCTTCCCCCCATATTGTTTTTTTTTTTTTTTTTTTTTTTAAATGATATATAAATATATATGCATATATGTGTATTTGCTTACAAAAATGTTATTTTATATATATATATATATACATATATTTTAAGAGGTGCTTAGATTACCTAAAATATTATACGGAACCCACTCGGATTCCCATGTTGCCCACCTCCCACACCTCCCACCACATCTGTTGTGGCAATGGATGTAGGCCATTTTAAATCAGCACACACCACTCAGAACTGAGTGGGAGAGAGTGTGGTCTACAGTGTGAACTGTGGTCTATGGTTGGTGGCAAGGCTCCAGGAGGTGTAAGTCCATATTGTTTTGATTAACATAGATTTGTAGTAAGTTTTGAAATTAGGAAGTATGAGTCCAATTTCATTCATCTTTTACAAGTTTGTTTTACCTTTCTGGGTCCCCTGATTTTCCATATGATTTTTAGGATCAGATTTTCAGTTTCTGCAAAGATGTAAGCTGGTATTTTCATTGTGATTATGTTAAATTTGTAAGTCAATTTGGGGAATATTTCCAGCTTAATACTAGCTAGACTTCCAGTCCATCAACACAAATGTCTTTCCATTTTTTAAGTCTATTTAATTTCTTTCAACATTGATTTTTAGTTTTCAGAATGTAGATTTGTCCTTCTTTTGTTAAACTCAGTCCTGAACATTTGAGTTTTTTAAGTGACATTATAAATGGAACATTTTTCTTAATTTCATATTTGGATTGCTTGTTGCAAGTGTATAGAAATGCAATTGATTTTTGCTTGTTGATCTTGTATCCTGAAACCTTATTGAACTCATGTATGAATTCTAATGGATTTTAGGGCTGTCCTTAAGTTTTCTACATACAAGATCATGTCACCTGTGAGTAGTGATACCTTTACTTCTTCCTGTCCAAACTGGATATCTTTTATCTCATTTTCTTGCCTAATTGCCTTGGCGTCCATTTCCAGTACAATTTTGAATACAAGTTATATATCTTTTATCAATAAGTATAATGTTAGTTTGGATTTTTGGTGGATGTCCTTTATCAGGTTGACAAAATTCTCTTCTATTCTTAGTTTAATAGCTGTTTTTATATGTAGGGGCGCCAGGAAGGTTATTTTGATATTGGTTTATAAAAAGAATTGGGAAGGCAAGAAACTTAAGATGTTATGCAAAAATCAAGGCAAAATGTCATGAGGGCCTAAATTAGAGCATTGCTATAGTTGATTGGTATATTGAGAAAGTGTAAAAGGATAAATAGGGGCAGTAGAATTGAACTTGATAGAAATGTAGAGGGAAGAGCCTGGGTGACTGGGGTTGTTTAAAGGAAATAGAACACAGACTGAGATTATACAATTTAGCAGTTAGGAGCATGGATTAAAATCTCAACCAGATCTCTGCAAAAAGGCTTATTTATTTTGAATAAATAGTGATTGTTTAAAAAAAAAATCTCAGCTAGACTTTGATAGCTATGTGCCCTTGACTAAGCAACTCAGCCTCTTCAGCGGCATCTTTTCTTCTGCTCTAAAGTGTAGATATTAATAATACCTCTCTTACAGATTTGCTCTGAATATTAAATGCATTACCATATGTAAACGCCTTAAAAATTCCTGGCTTCTAGTGTTACCAGCATTCTTATATCATCTCGGAAGAACTTATTTCTTTTTTAGTTTATATAAATATAAATGTGCAATTCTCAAATTGCTATTTTCAAGCCCCAAAGTGGACATAGAAATCATTTTATATCTGTAATAAAATGGGCAATGGTTTGACTCTATTGGTGCAAAATATTAATTATCATAGATAGAGAACATTTAAAATATATATATATATATATTCAGATTTTCAGGGAAACAACATGTCCCTTAATTCAATGCCATGGCTATTACTGAGCCCACGTACAAGATACAGAAATTCTCAGAAAGTTTTTAGAAACAGGTGTCCAACTAACATAGATAAAACTTGTCTTTATAGAGGAAAAATGCACATTTAATCAAAATCAAACATAACTATAGCTAAATTGTTTTATATTTGTCTAAAACATGCACACATCTGCTGAACAAAAGGAATAAAATATCCTATCTCTAGGAAACTATTTAGTTAATCAGCTTTAACAGCACACCATTTTTGAGCTTTCCTCTTATCCAAATTCAAGGAAAGCATCTAATTAGAACATAGAATAGTGACAGAATGGATTCTTTTTATTAAAATTGGCTGCTACATTTGGTCTTTTTCTCAATTTTTGTGTTCATGTAGCTGTTTGAGTAATGTAGAGTACCTTTTTAATTAACATAGTTAAATATTTTCCTGAAGTCATATTTTATGAAATAGACTACAATGCCCAGGAGACAAAGACAAAGACAAATGGTATAGGGTAAAATAGTATAATATTTAGTTTATTAATCTGCACTTTTTAGTATTAAAATATATCTATGAATTTTAAAAAATGTTGTTACAAATCAAAAAGTCATATGTATTCCGTGAATTGGTAAGAATGTAAGTTATTTTTGTTTTTATCTCAAACTAATAGGAATTAATACCTCAACAGTGCAGTTCATCAATAGGTCAAACTTTCTCCATCCTAGTTTAAGATACTTTCTTAAATTTTGTAAATTTTAATCCATTTGGAAAACTTAGATTAATGAAAATAATATATTATTGAATTTTTAAGCACTGCACTTTTAAATCTAATAATATTGCATTTCAATTGAATTAATAATACCTTATAATTTATGATACAGTGCTATTTTTTCAAATTCTAAATTATACTTAATAAAATTTTGTAACAGAAATACTAAGAGGGAAGTATAAGCAGACACTGTTATCAGAAATAAAAGGAATAAAATTGGTTTAAGATTTCTACAAAGCAGTTTAAATATAGGTTTCATGAACTTAAAAGAGAATGCATTATTTGATCCAGGACTCTTACATTTAAGAATCTATACTATAAAAATATTTAGAAACATTGACAATGATATAAACACGAAAATGCTCATTAGAAGTTATATATATATATAATAACATTTACATATATTTATAAAGGATGCACTTTTAAAATATACATTTATATATAAATATCTATAATGTGTACAAATTTTAAATTCCCTACATTTCCAAAAATAGGAACTTTATGTACTTTATGTAATGTTTAACAGTCTCTCATTAATGGCATATTGGAGAAATTTAATATACTTGTGAAAATGCTCACAACATCATATTAATTGAAAAAGGAGATGTGCAACTATAAATATTTACTTATTTTTAAATTATATCCATATATATTTTTCTCTGCTTATGTATTCTTAGTTATGGTTAGCTAGAACAAATCCTTCTCTGAGGCCTAGGGTTACCCAAGCAAATATCAATTTATAACATGAATTTTTGGCCAGTTGACAGTACCCTAAAGAAGGTCAAGCCCAAAAAACTTAGAAATTAAATTGGTTTAAATAACTGGATTACCATATAACCTGTTGGATTAAAAGACCAGTGCAATGTTAGAAATGTAAGCTCTATGTTTTAGGAGGCCTGGGGGATTACTTTTGATCTGGAATCCATAGACCTGGGTTACCTTTGATCTGATTCAGAAGCCTGTTTCCTGTTATCTTGCCATTCTCAAAGAGTATAAGAACTATACCCTAGTGTCCCCATAAAAGAGAGGACCGAGTGACCAACCTTCTGGGACAATCAAATCAAAGGACTTGCACTGGTCACTGTTCTCAAAACACCATCTGCCCACCTAGATTTGCTGATGGAAGTACAGCTCCTCCTTTGGCTGAACAAGAATTTCCCCCTATTCATTCTTCTCTGCCATTAGTAAAAATGCCTGGAATAGTAGGAAATTTCAAATCCTAACTTTCTTCTTTGACTAGGGATCTTCAGTTTTCTTCTCCATTAAGCCTCGGAAAGATGGAATCAGTCCCCAAAGTTTGTATTCCTTCCAACCATACACTATGAGTCTGTGCTTCAGTGTAAAGGCTCAGGAATTCTAAGAGCAAGAATCTGCTTCTCATGGCACCTCCAGACCTAGAAAGAATGCACTTATTTTGGTAATACATACACACATATAGAAGGATGTGGAAACAAAGGAAATAAATCAGTATGTCTCTTTGGAAGTAGAATTGCAAGTATAAAATTCCCTTCATTTATTTTATATATTATTCAATCTTTTGCAAAAATATAATAAAAATGTGTGTAATTCTAAAAATGCAGCGTCCAATACATCCATTGGCAGGATTTGTGTATCCAAGACATTTTAAAAACGTGATCCATTAAGTAGATTGTAATCCTATTATCTCTTTGTCTAAAAATAAAGACTTCACCTAAAGACAAAACAAATGCACACCAGAACATGCTAATGTTAATTGAACTCAAAATTCTGTCTCTGACAGTGGCAGGGAGGGTCATGTCATGCACTGTTACAGTACTTCTAGTTTCACCAGATTCAAAGATTTTTCTATGCCACTTACTTGTCATAATCTTTAATTCAATATTGCATATTTAATTAAGAAAGGCTTAAATTTAATTTCACTATGCTCATATGTATAAATAAAAAGTAGCTTCTTAATTATTGTCTTTAAGTTTTTTGACCTTCTTTTGAGCTTTCTGTATTTAGTGAATCAATTTTAACTCAGAGCATAAGGGAAATAGCCACGTTAAGTGAAAGGCTCAATCTTTCAGATTTCAGTTCTTTCCTCCTCCTCTTAAACAGTAAGTCATCTGATGTATGAAAGGGGCTTGTACTAGTGGGAAAAGTTTTGCTGTTTTTCATCCTTGTGGTGTTTTCTGACTACTTCAGCTCCTTGGATTTATTCCGTTTGCCTGCTGAATCAGTGCTCACCTTGTTGCACCTTGTTGCTATTTTTCGGCTCTAGTGAAATGTGTGATCTGGCCCTCTAGGCTTTGTCGGAATATGGTCTTGATCGTCAGGTAACCTGACCTTCTCTTGTCATTCATAGCTGGCATAGGCTTCTAACGCTTCTCCACATCTTTTGTCTAGTCCCTGGCCAAGATGTCCACTCTTCATCCTCTCTTAGGCCCTTGGAAGCCTCCAACTACCTACAGTGCCCTTTCCCCCAAAAGTCCATGAGAACCTCTGAGTTGCATCTATACAGCACAGGAATGAAGGGTAATACAGTTAAACATTGGTCCTTCCTCTTCTATACCATGCAGACATGCCAAGTTTACTTGCCATAGAGCTGCTCTTCAAGTTCATGCAGGGTTTAGGGGCAAGGGTGGGTATGCAAGACCTGCCACAAATTCATTCTGTACAGGGCAGCTAGAGTGCTACTTACAGACCTCCTGCTGTTTGAGGCTTTCTGTACCTAACTCCTGTCACATCTCACACTATTTCCCATTCGTTCCCTGTGCTCATCCATATTGACATTTTTTACTTTCTTCGTCTTGAGGCCTCAGAGCCTGGGATGATTGTCATCAGTCTTCCTTATTCACTCCAACTCATACTTCAGACCTGAGCTCAAATATAATCTCTTCAGTAAAATCTTCTTTGAATTTACAGACTATATGATTTCCCCCTTGTTATACATCATTATAATTTTCTTCCCAGCACATAACACATTTTATTATTAATATTTGTTTTAAGTCCTATGAGAATAGGGATCATGCCTATTTAGCTTTCTCTTACTATAGTGCTAGCACCTATTAGGGTGCCTGGAATATAATGGATGCTCAATAAATATTTGTTAAATAGATCAAGTGATAGTGACAGGACTTTGCATTTAATTGGATGTGAAATAAAAAGAATATGGAGAAGTCAGAGATGTTTGTAAGGAATAGAAGGCTTGAATACATGACCCTCCTTTGCCAAATATCAAGTTTAATATTTTGTTTCCCCAGTCATAAATACTGGGGAAAAAGATGAATTATTTAAAATATTTTTACATTGGTCTGCACTGACTTATAATTAGCATATGTATATGTGTGTGTATATATTTATACAAAGAGAGAGAGAGAACACTTTAAAACATTAAATCTGAACATTTAAACACTTTCATGTAAAATATATTTGGGTAATGAATATTTAATTATTTATTGGTACTTTTTATGAAATGCAGAATTCAATCTCAGATTCCAAGTAATTCAAAAACCTATAATTTTCTTTATATTTTAATTTACTAGTTTGCCATGATTTTTTCCCTCATATTATCAGTAGATCTCATAATTAGATAAGGGAAAATAATTATATGTAGTCATTGAATTGATTTATTATTACCAACTGGTTTAGTGATAACTGAAAAGTACTTAAAGAAATATTCAAATTAGTATACCACATCCCAAATTCAAATAGATTGTCAGTTGATAACAACCCCCTTTTTGAGATTTTCCACAAATTTAATGTTAAATTGGCATTTAAAAAATGGTGAAAATGAATTAGTAAGTTTTTTTTGTAAATGACTCTAGGATTTTATACCTGTACCATTTTCAATTTCATAAGAATGTTACTCTTAATTTTGCTTGAGGTTAAAATATATAATAAAATATTTTTTAGTGTTTTCCAAACAAACTGTAATCCAAAAGTACTTAATTCATAAGGATAGTAAAATGTTCATCAGCTAATTTTAAAAAAATATGAGTGGCTACATTTTGTAAACAACAAGAATGCAAGGATCATGTCTGGTATCCCCAACATGTATTGCAACATAAATTTCAAATTTATTTATAACTACTTAAAACATATGATTTGAAAACTTGCCAGATTACTGTTAAATTCCATATTCAGAATATTAAGCTCAACATGAAACAACTTGGTAATACTTTTATAATTATAGATGCCTACGTGCATGTATATGTGTGTGTATGTATACACATACAAATTTTATGCTGCTAACATTGACCTAAGTATATTTTTCCAGCTTCCAAATTAGAGTTGGATGAACCATATTTTAAAGGGCTACACGTAACTCTTACATAAGTAAGGGTATGAAGTTTGCGTTATCAGGAAGTGTTTTTCCCTTGAAAAGCAAACCAAAAAAAACAGATGCACCATTGCCTTTTTCACAGTCAGAAACAATCTGAAATGGCTGCTGCCAGCTCAGAGAAGTCATAAAGAGATCAAATGACTTCTGGGCCAATGGAAAACCCTACTGTCTAAATGTTTTTCGAGCCAATTTGAAGAAGTAATTAGACTTACTAGAAGCCTGTGTGAATAGTGCTGTGAGTACAATTATGAACTGCCCAGAAATATTGCTTTTAATATGTGAATACCTTATCAACTTATTCTGATGGGATGTATGTAAAATTCAAGATATAGATATTACAATGTATACAATGATGACATCATATTGTTTTACAAATTGTGGTTCATATTGGAATTGGATGTCATTAGGTAAAAAGCCAGCTATTAGTTAATTGAAATATAATTACATTCTCCTATCTGATTTAGCACTCAGCTTTTCTTGCCCTAAATGTTGACAATTGACTGTATATCAAAGGGTTTTACAGATAATAACTGCAAAGGCTTCTAAGAACTGAAAATTGATAAACACATGGCAATGGCAGGCCATTGTAATGCAATTAGAGGATGTTGTGCGGATGCCTCTGAAGTGCCTATAAACTAATGTGACTTCAGTACTGCTGCCAAATGATTCCAGTGTCCCACAAATGAACTGAAAGCAAAGTGCCTGTAATACTGTGGTTGCAGTGTCACTATAAGATATTACTGAAATAATTTTCTGGAAATTGCATGGCGCATATATACACCAAGATACTATATTTAAGCCTCATGTTATACTAATGAGAAACATGCTCACCATTTGTGAGAATGTGTATGTCACCAGAGCTAACATTCTGCTCGACTGAGAAAGACTGAAAGTTCTTTATTCATAGTATGTCTGGAAGTTGATTCTGACAAAATTAAAAAAATATTTATAACAAATTTATGCTAATGAAGAAAGCAAAATAAAATGAAATGTAATTTGATTTCGATTAATTCTTCTCAAACAGAGAATAATATTGTGCCACTATATTCAGTACTTGGATATTTTCCATGAATTTTTGTTTTTTCTTTTTCCAGCAGAAACCTTGAAAGTGTTAACTATGATCTGGCAGTTACAACAAGCATGCATATTTTTAAAAAATTATCATTCTTAAATCTCTTATTTTTTCTGTGTTTTTCTGTGCCAGGTACTAATAGTTTTATAAATATTACTTCACTCAATAATCATAATCATCCTATTTGTATGTACTTTTACTAGATCCATTTATTGTTGAGGAAGCTAAGGCAAAGAGAGGGTAAGAAAGTAGCCCAAGATCACACAGCTAGTGAGTGGTGGAGCCCCAATTTAAACCCAAGCAGTCAGATTTAGAGTATTGGATTCAAATGACACCTGTATCATGTGTGTGTGAGTGTGTTTATAATAGGGATCACCCAGAGAGTTTTTGACAATGTTTCTATACCCGGGTTCTAGTCCTACAGATTTTTTACTTAATAAGTCTAGGATAGGGTGGTCCATGATTCTCCATGGTTAACAAGGATTTATGGGTATTTTTTGTGCTTGTGGTTGGTGGGCACACTTTGAAGACATACTGATTTAGAAATTCTAAGCTATATTCATAATATTGAAATTTTTGTTGTTGTTGTTACAGTCCATGTTTGAAAACAGTAACTTCTGTAACTGATTAAGGTTAAAACAGCACTCACAGAGCTCCTAAATAGAGCAAGATCGGAGACAAAAATGTCCATATGGTTTATGCTGCCATTTTAATTATCACTGAGGTCTGACCCTGCATAGATCAAACACTTTAGATACGTTATTTATTGGCTTAAAGTAAATAATGAACCAAAACCTATATAAAAATCTGTTTAAAATAGTCATGTGTATCTATACTTAATTCAACTAAGATGTATGCCTTCCTGAGTCTTTGTATTCTCTCAGATTAAACTTTTTCTTTTTTACTTCATTCGTGATAAGTTAGGCTGAAAATTTCTTTTTGTTTTTCAAATGAGTACTCCCTACTAGCACTACAATAGTTAATTGAGTATTATCATTTTATAAAATATCTTTGAGTATAATGACTGCAAGTACTTTGTTGAATATTCATTAACTATCCTTTTCTCACAGGGCATATAAATCCTCTGAAATTCAATACATATACACTTTAAACTTTGACATAAAATACTCATATTTCTAAGATAAAGGAGTTTTTCTTCTTTAAGCACTCTCTCAAATCATATATAATCAGGAACATTGGCAACATTGCTGCTTTGAGAAGGACAGAGAGAACATCAAGAAATCCAAATGAATTCAAACCCATTAAATGTAATGGTGTGGTAAATCTCAGTGTACCATCTGCTGTAGAACACTGATACACTATTGGAATTCCACATCTTATTTACATAACAGATAAGAATGTGCTAGGAGATTTATATGGTAAATAAATACCCAGAGACATAACTAAGTTTTTCTTATATTCACATCTGGGGATATATCCACATCTGTATAAAATTTAAACTATTTCTGGTTAGCTATTCCACAGTAAAATTTCAAACACCACCTTATCCAAATGTCATTAGCAATATTGTCAGTAAAAAGTAAATAATCAAAAAAGAAAAGGAACAAAGAGTCCATATAAAATGCTGCATAAAGTATGAAATTTACCCAAAGAATTCCATTTGTGAAATTGGCATGCATATTTAAGAAATTGGACTGTGAGATTATTACAGTAGATGCCTAATACATCTGTGCTAACATTTAATAAATAACTTAATAGCAATTCTTTTTGAGGGATGTTTAATTCACATTTACTCAAAAATACTTTAGAAGTTAGTTTAGTACTTAAAATTACATTAAAGTTATTGAAATACTTAATTCCAAACACTTTGAAATCTATAACATTTAAATGAGATCCTAAAAACTAGAACTAGTTTTGAAAGAAATATAATATTAAATTTTAAAGTGAAATAGTCACTTGTACCCAAATTCAAATTAATTTCCTCCTTCCTTCTTTGGCTTTTACTTGATTTCCCTTAAACATACATGAATCACAAGTCCTGTTGGTGTTTTAATGAAGCATATCCTACATGTTACTATAAGACCACATTATTTCTATATGCATCTCTTCCAGCAGCTGGAATTCTTCAGCGAGATATTTTATGAGTTATGCATGCTTCCATGTGCATTCTTTTAAAATAATTTTTTCATTTAAAGGAGGTTAAGAGGAGATTGATATTTTTCAAGATTGTATCTCAAAGCTCATGAGATACGAAATTTCTTCTGGAGTCTCTTCTGTGACTTTCATCACCAGCAATGTTGAATAATTAAGTACTTTCACATTTACATTCAGCAACCAGGATTTAATTAAACACAGTTCCCGTCTCTTCTACTGCTCTTACCAAGCCTCCAGAAATTGAAGATTGTTGATCTTGACAATGGCAGTCCACCAAGTGGAAAATTATGCAAAGAATATTGAGAAAGTAGGAAAAATGCCAGGCCTGGTGCCTTAGGGAAGGTGGAGAATATGAAAGTAAATACAGTACAGGGTATTTTGGTTATTGCTGCTGGCACTCTTCTTGATTATGTAATTGACTTTGTAAATTGATATATTACATGTTTTTTACTTATTATCAAATCAGAGGAATAGGAAACAATTTTGTTCTTTAAAGAATGATGGCCCATTGCACAAGTCCCATCAAGAATGTATTTCGCTATGTAATTGACCATAGTAGTAACTTGATCTAATTCCAACATAGGCTGGTAAAGCAATGTTTACCAGTGATTACCAATAGTTAGAGCCAATTATTTATTATATTCACATATTTTACTTTATGCACAAGCACATTTCTGTTTCATACAATTAGAATTGTGCTAGCAGGAACAATTATTTTATAAGCAGAATCTGGATTCATATTTCAAATGCTGTGACACTACATTGTGTTCCACTGATGCAACATTTATAAATTTAAGAAAATTAGTTTAACATCCTTCTCGAAAACCTTAATTATTGATCACAAATACATTTCTTATTCTTGCAGTGGATTATTAAATACCTATTTTGTGCAGACATATTACAAAATATATAATGACACAAAGATGAATTAATAGTCTTTGCCTTCAGTATTACCTCCCTAATATAATGTGTTTAATTGATTAACGTGTGTGTATTGGTTTGAAAACTGGCTTCTCCAAAAGACTGTCCCTGCCCCAGAACCTGTGAAAATGACCTTATTTAGTAAAAAGGTCTTTGCTGATGAAGGATCTTGAGATAAGATCATCCTGACTTAGAGTACACCCTAAATTTAATGACATGTGTCCTTATAAGAGAAGGGGAAAAGGTAGACAGACACAAAGGAGAAGGCCATGTGAAGATGGAGGCAGAGAGTGGAGTTATGCTTCACAAAGTCGAGCAACAACTGGAGCAACAACAGAAGCTGGAAGAGGCCAGGAATAGAATCTTCCCTAGAGACAGAAGAGGCAGCGTGGACAGCTTGATTTCAAAAATCTGGTTTCTAAAACTGTGAAAGAATAACTTTTTGTTGGTTTAAGCCACCAAGTTTGAGGTAAATTTTTAGGGCAGCCCTCGGAAACTAATATGGACTTTGGCACTCGAAAGTGGACTGCTGTTTTAACAAATATCTGAAAATGTAACAGTGGTTTTTGAATTATTAGCTAATGAGTAGAGGATGAAAGAATTTGGAGGCATATGATAGAAAAATCTATCCTTGAATGAACTGTTGGTAGAAATGTGAATATTAAAGATATTACTGGTGAAGCCTAAGAAGGAAATGAAGAACATATTACTGGAAACTGAAAGAAAGTCAATCCTTGCTATTCAGACTCAGAACTTGGAGTGAAACTGGATATTTAACTGAGATTTCTAAGACAAGTTTTCTGTCACTCTATAGCAAGGATCTCCTTTCCTCCAATTATGTTTTCCATACTACAGAGCATAATTTGTTACAGATTTTTAGGAAAAACAAAATAAGAAAAAAAATAAAAAGAAAACTAACATTAAAAGTATTCTTTTCATAATTCAACAATCATTCTTGTAGAATATGAGAAGGTAGAACTTTTTTTCACTCTCTTCTGAATGAATAATACCTTTAAAAATAATTTTATATATTATTTAAAGTTGTTCCTATAACACCCAAATAAAGAAAGCAATATAAATATTCTACCTATTTAGCGGGTGAATAAACTGAGGCTCAGAGAGATGAAAATGAAAATCAGTAGAGAATGGAAATACAGTTTTAGACTGTGGAAGATAGAATAATGGCTTCAAAAGATGTCCACATTTTAATCCCGAACACCCGTGAATAGGTTACTTTACCTGATAAAAAGGACTTTGCAGATGTGATTAAGTTAAGACTCTTGAGATAAAAAGATTATGTGGGTTTATCAAGGTGGGTCCATTGTAAGCACAAGAGTCCTTAAAAGAAGGAGGCACGGAAGTCAGGATCAGAAAAGATGACATTACAACTGAAACAGAGAGAATAGAGATTGGAAGATGTTATGCTGCTGGATTGAAGATGCAGAAAGGAGTCACAAGCAAGGAATGTAGAGAGAAAATACAAGAAACTGGTAAAAGTGGGAGGCAGTTTTCTTCCCTAGAGTAACCAGAAGGAACATAGCCTGGCCAATGTTTTGATTTTAAGACTTCCGATCTCAGATCTCTAAGTGAACAAATTTGTATTGTTTAACCCATTATTTTTGGCAATTTGTTTTAGGAGAAATGGGAAACTAATGCAGGGTTCATGATTCCTTTTCTCCCATTACTGCTCATTCTAATCACAAAAGCTGCCGCTAAATGTGTTTGAAGTCACCCATTTCATCAGTGGTGCAGAGCTATTTTTCCATTCAAATATTTCCTGTCCCGAATCTCATATTATGAAAACAAATTATAAAGATCAAATATATGTAGGCTTAAATAGTAATTTCTGCAGTGATGTTTGGAAAGTACCATATTTTTCCAAACCTTTAGGCCGGAAATTTATGGGTTTCAGTCACCACTTTGCTAAAGTTAATATTTTCCAAAATGAGTTTTTTGGAATATTAGACCTGGGGAAAGGATTATCAGAGCTATACAGAGTTGAGAAATGCTACTTACCACTGTTTGCCTTGGGAGAGTCACTGGGAATTTCCCTCTAACCTTTCATGGGTACCTTCCAGAGTTTCTGCCATATTTTCATTTTCTCACTTCCCATTTATTGCTGACTTTAAGCTTGCTCACATCCATATCACTACACTAAAATTGTTCTTGTTGATATCTTTAAGGAACTTCATGATGCCAAATTCAAGGAAAAACATTTTTTCTGATGTTCCTCAAGCTCTCAGAAGCAGTGAACTTAAGTGATGAATCGCTCTCTCTATTCAATAATTTATACTTATGTGTGCATATGAGTTGACTTAAAATACTCCTTTATTAATGGCACGTGATCACCCTCAATATATATGAAAACCCTTCTCTTGTTTTCTTTCAATGTATATTCCCTTCATCTCTGAGTCCATCACCATTCTTATTTCCACAACAAGCACCAACTATATCATACCTGCTTTTGACAGTGCATATGTAGTTTTGAAAATAAGTGTCTTTATGCATTTCTTTAAATGTATATAAGTTGTATTGTCATATAGAGTCATTCTATAGCATTCTTTCTGTTTCTTACATTTTCCTTTAATATTTGGTTTTAAGATTTACCCATACCTTTGAGTACATTTCTAATTCATTGTTTCCAAACTATGAACATTTTTAAAAAGAATTCATGCACCAGTTTTCACATATCCATTCCATTTGTAATGGGTATTGAGATGACCTCCAACTGCTTATTATCACAAACACTGCTGTGTGGAAATATTTCACCCTTTTCTCCCTAAGATCTCTCTCTACATAAGTATTTCTGTAGTATATATCCAAGGGTGGGAGAACTGGGAATTAGGGGAAATACAAGGATATTGATTATGAGTGTATTGAAGCTAAAGATAAACTTGTGAAGAATTTAAATCTTTAAAATATTGAGCATTCCAATCCATAAACATATGTCTTTCCTATTACTTAAATCTTCTTTAATTTATCTCAGTAATATTTTGCAGTTTTTTTGTAAGAAACCCTGTAAATCTTTATTAGATTTAATCCTTGGTATTGGATGATTTGTATACTAATGTAAATGCAAATTTTCTGAATTTCATTTTTGAATTAATTTTTTTTTTTTGCTCTTATGGAAAAATGAAACCAGAGGTGTTCTCCACTGTTCCTTCTTTACTGTAAGCTTTTTGGGAGAAGTGCTGGTTCCTCATTCCCTATTGTCCAAAGGACCTAATAGGGTGTATTTGTTAAATACAATTTTGTTGAATAGATGAATGAAGATTTTGCAGGAACATGTACACTTGTACATTCAGAGAGCTATTACTCAGGTTTTGTCAGTGTTCCCTCTTGCCTTTTCAATCAATAAGTCCTTAGCAACAGCTTCCTCTCACCCAAAAAAGGATTTGATTTGGCTCAAATCCATAATGCGAAATTAGTTCACCATAAATATTATCTCTACATTCAATACCAAAGACAAACATTATCCCCACGACTAAACACACAAAAGAATGTCATGAACAGAAGCTGCATAAAAATCGCAGTCTTGTCTACTGACTGTCAAATTCTGTCAAACTGACATCTCTGAAATTTTTAGGGATTGTCCAGAAGCCAAAAGCACAAATAAAGCAACAATTCTCAAAGTTTATTCTCTCAACAGAGCAATTTTTTTTTAATTAAAAGAAATGAACTGTCATTGTGTACACTGGTGAGAAAGCCATGAAAAGAATTCTTAATATTCTTCATTCAGAACCTAATAAACCATGCAAATTTCCAAAAGGATTTTAATGCACATCTTCACATAATCCAAGGAAAAGTAAATGTAAACAAGTTGGTCATGGGCCTTAAAATAAGGCAGTCTCCATGTACTTATTCAAATCAAATATTTGGTCCTACTTTTTGGGATAAGGTATCAGTCAACTGTCAAATGTCAGTCTAGATGAGGTTGGAGGAGAGAAGAAGAGCAGACTGGAAAAGAGGGATTCCTTCTCTTTATTTTGTCATGTTTCAACACCATCCATGTGCTATTGTCATGAAGTGTCTTTTTTTCTAATATCCGGTGCAATTGTGCCATCTGGATAGTTCAGTCCATTTCTGCAAATTAGAAATCTGATGCAGTTCAGATAATTGCATTATCATTGTTTATTAAATAGGTATATCATTGTTACTAGTATTTCTATTACTCTTTATTTCTAAGTCAAATTAGCAAGCAATAACCTCTTGCATTCCTCTCAGAGACCATGAGGAAAAGATATTTTTTGACATTTCATCTAATGAGAGAAGAGTTTACTGTTCTTTATTAGAGCAAACACATTTGACTTTAAAACTCTGGAACATTTTATCATTTATTGCTTTATATATTATATTTTCTCTGAAGATTCTTTACCCCTTAAAGCTTTGGTTTCTCAGGACTTCCTTTCAATAACAAATGTGCTGGATACAGTGCAACCATTCCTGAAATTAAGCTTATTGATTAATTTTTTCAAAGATCCAGAGATTTTTTTTTTGTTAAAGAAAACTAAAAACAAACAAAATAAATTTTAGTTTATAACTTATATATAAGTGTTTGACAAAACCTTTACTCATTATCAAAATTACAATCCAAAATAGTAAATGGCTCCGCTCATAGTATTCAATAGTATGATATTGTTTAAGTTGACAGCATTGTTACTATTTTAATACATGCCTCATCAGTGGAGAAAATAGTGAAGTCCTCTGCAAAGGTTCAGCATAAAGTTTTATCTCTAAAATACACAGAGTAAAAAGGAAAATCTAAATGGGCTTACCACTTGGAATGGTTCTTAGAACTTTTCGAATTGTGAAAATATATTGAGACCTGAAACAGTACACCATTAACTTAATAAAAATCCAGTGGCAAACTCTTGAGAGCTCTATTATTATTGGCATACAGTATTACAAAAATACTAGCTTTTAAAAACCTTTTGTTGTTGTGATGTAGATATGTGCACCAGAATGCTTGTAATCAAATTATATTGTCTTCATTTCTTAGGGTTGCTTCAACAAACTACCACAAACTAGGTGGTTTGAATCAACAGAAATGTATTGTCTCACAGTTCTGAAGTCTAGAAGTCCAAATTCAAGATGGTGGCAGGGCCATGGTCCCAATGAACCAGTAAGAAAGAATTCTTCCTTGCTTCTTCTGGCTTCTGGTGTTGGCCGGCCATCCTTGGCATTCACTGGCTTGCAGTTGGAGCCCTTCAGTCTCTGCTTCTGTAGTCACATGCCAGTCTCCCCTCTCATGTCTGTGTTTCTATGTTCAAATTTTCTTTTCTTTAAGGGAACTAGTCATGTTGGGTTAGGGCACTTTATACTCCAATTTGGTTTATCTTAGCTAATCACATCTTTACAGGCTCTGTTTCCAAATGTGATCACATTCTCAGGACCAGGTGCTAGAACTAGAACACATCTTTTTGGGGGACACAATTCAACAGATAACATATATTAATGGCTTCCTCAAGACACAACCTGAAGACACTATAAAAGAGCTTGAATAATAAAATTGTATAAGATAAGCAATATTATTGAAGGTAAAAAGCTGATTCACATATGGTAACTTTTGGGAATACGTTATCAAAAAATACCATTCGCTTTGATACATGTTGTGTGCTAACGTATAGATTTTCAATAACTTTTTATGACTTTCCATTATGAAAAAACATGAAATTGTGCCCATTTCAGATGCAAAATTTCATCTTCTTTAAAGATGTCATTGACTCTTCTCTCAAATGCGTTGGTGAATCCTCTGGTAGGAAGTGAGGAAGAGCAGGATGGGAGCATAAATTCAAGGTCCTGGGGAAAGTGCCTGCAACACATAATACTGGCACCAAGAAGATTCAAAGAATGAAGA
This sequence comes from Tolypeutes matacus, assembly GCA_026826555.1. Classification (NCBI taxonomy): domain Eukaryota; kingdom Metazoa; phylum Chordata; class Mammalia; order Cingulata; family Chlamyphoridae; genus Tolypeutes; species Tolypeutes matacus. The sequence goes on from JAKSZT010053887.1 coordinate 86,597,103, forward strand.
AGAGAAACTTGACAAGTTAGGTAAGACAGGTAAGAGCTATTATGATTTGGTAATAGTGAGCTAAGTTTAAATTTCTGGGAGATTTACAGTGGTTTGCTAAACATAAGAAGTTTCTTGCTCTTGGAAGAGCAAGAAATATCTAGTCAAGAAGGAATTCAAGAACCAGAGAATTATATGAGATAGGTAAACAAAGTTGTAGGTACGGTGAGAGGAAACTCAGATAGGATTCCTTTTACTCTTGGACCTTAAGGACACCGGACATTATTTCTGATGGGAATTTTTTGTTTATTAAACAAGCAACACTTGTATTTTATCATTTCTAAAATGACATGATACTTAAATAATTAGATAATATTTCAAATAGTCTCAATTTTCAAATGCATTGCTTTAGCATATCCACATAGGAAGCCCTAAGGAAAAAATGTCCACTCAGCCAAATATATATATTCAATGTCCCATGGAAAGATCCTGATGTATGATAGCTAATTTGTCTTCACTTTCAAAATAAAATCTTAGACTCCAAGCTTTTAAATGATTTTCCCATCCATGTTTTTTCAAGCTTTGCTCAAGAGTACAAATTATGTGGACATGCTCCAACTGAAATTGAATAATACCACAATTCATATACTTTTTATTAGGTAGATTTTATATACAAGTAAATGCTTTAGAAATCATTTATTTAAGTTTTCCCTGGGTTCAGATGTGATGAAGTCCAAAGCCATGTGCATATATCTTTGAACTTAAGATAGCTGTATAAATATTACTTCTCACGTGTTTTTTTTTTTTTTTTTTCCTATTTGCAAACAAATGCTGGTAATGCAAACAAAATCTTAATACTCCTGCATTTTACATACATCATTTTCACTTTATGGGTGTCCAAATCAGTAATAAATCAGCCATTTCAGAGTTAGAAATATTGGCAGAAGCAGTTTAAAAGGAACAGAATCCAAAGTTTAGAAATTATATAATATATTGGTTTGTGAGAAAAGACCATAAGAAGCACCAGATCAAGAAGTTGGTTGGTATTGGTGTTGGTGTTTGAAATTTCTCTATTCATTTTTCCTTTGCACCTTTAGGGGAGATACCTGCCTTCTAACATAGATGTATAAGAATCTCTTCTCTCTGAAAAGTATCAGAGCTTTTGTTGGAAATCTCTTTCGGGATTTTTTAAGTCTCACTGCTGAAATATTTGTTTTAATAATTGAACTTTCTTTCTGTAACTTAATCTCACTGTCTTATGTTTGGTTTTCAGTGAATGAGTAAAATGTCCAGGAATTCCTCCAAGGTTTTCAGTGGATAATACAAAGTCTAGGGATTCCACATTTGCTGTTGATCAATTGCCAGGGATGTGGAATAGATTAAAAAATAAAAGGTGCTTGCTTCTCTGCATGTTGTGATGTAGTTATTCTACCATCACTGTTAGAACTAGGACTTCTTATAAGCATATAAATTTACGACATCTGAAGTGAGATACCCATCATATTTCTACTTGGCCGTTTTGTAGCTTAAAAGTTATATGTGAGGAATATTGTCATATAAGACTTGTTTTATCTGACTTCTCAGTTCCAGCATTTGTGCCCCCATAGACAAGTAGATATTATTTCCCCTAGTTACCCAAACATTTTTCTGGAAGAATTTAATTATTGCTTCTTAGTTCAAGTCAGATCTCTTCACTGCATAAACATACAACACAAATTTCCTTGACCACAAATATCTCTAATCAGTTTCCCTTGTTATTATGTACTTTTGGTATTCTTGCAGAAATTAAGAAATAATCCATGTAACACATGCAGCACAGCCCTTACAGAATAAAAGTTTCATAAACTGTAGCTATAATTATTATTATTACCCTGAATAGTGTCTTCTTGAAGTCATTTTTGCTATTCACTTCAAAAGTTTATGTTTTTTGGTTTACACTTACTATCTGGAATAACCTCAGCAAAAAAAAAAAGGTCTTTATCACTATTTACTTCATTTTTTGGTGACTCAATAAAATAAGAAGTTAAATACCCACAATTTCAGGTTTTATGTACCAATTTTTCTATTAAAATATTATGGTCATTTAGGGAAGAAGAAAAAATATGATAACATACCTTTTTACACTAAATTTCAATTGAAATAAAAAATATTTTAAATCAATAAAATGATCTTAATGGTAAAATACAAATGTGAAAATTTTCAGGAAGATATTGATAATTAAAAATAAAGGCAAAGACCAGGCCTAGCAGTTATTAAAACTTAGTAAAAACCTTATAATTTTGATATCACAGGACTGGCACAGGAAGAGATAAATTTATCAAAGGGGACAGACTTCATTCTAAAAAGAGATTAAGGAGATTAAAGTCTGTGCAGGAACTTAACAAGGTCCACAATGTATAAATTGATTATTTAGTAAATGTACTAAGGACAAATTACATTGGGAAATATTTAGGCCAGATACTACTGTACATTATATATAGAAATAATTTCTTGATGAATTAAAGATATATATGCAAGAATGAAAATATACTAGAAGAAAATAGGATAATTAAAAATATAGGGAGATTCATTCATTCAGACTAGGAACCTAAAAGCCCTAAAGGGAAATATGTACAAATTGAATTACATAAATACGAGTATTTTATTTTGGTAAAAAGTCATGACAAAAATAAAGACAAATGACAGATCATGAGAAAACAATTGCAAACAGATATGAGCTAGAGTTAATCTCCCTAATGGTCATAGTGCTCCTACAAAATACTAAGAGAAGCAAGTAATCCAGGTTTAAAAAGGCAAAGGAAATTGTTATGCACTGAATTGTGTCCCCTAAGAAGCCATGTTCAAGTCCTAACTCCTGGTCCTATGAATGCAAATTTATTTATAAATAGGATCTTGGTAGATGTTTTTAGTTAGGTTGAGGCAATGATTAGGGTGTGCCCTAACCTAATATCACTGTTGCCCTTATAGGAGAGGAAATTAGGACAGAGGCAGAGAGACAGAGAGCAAGCCATGTGACAGAGGCAAAATGATTGTGGATTTGGTCACCCACCAGCAGCCAGAGGAGAGGCATGGAATGGATTCTCCTCTTTAAAAGGGAGAATGGACCTGCTGACACCTTGATTTCAGGATTGTAACCTCCAGAATTGGGAGAAAATAGTTTTCTATTGTTTAAGGCAACTAGTCTCTGATACTTAACTACAGCAAACCTGGCAAACTAAGAAAGAAATAAACAGGCATTTCCCCGAAATAAGTCCAAATTAAAACTATAGGGCAGATTATTTCTATTCTCAGGAACATGTAATTAAAATAAGAGATGCTACATCCATTGGATTGGAAAAATATGGGAAAAAAAAGATAGGAACATCCAACATTGGTGAAGTTGCAGTTACTAATAAATATAATCATTAGGAATGCAAATTACTACATATATTTTGGAAAGTAACTTACCATTTAAATAATTATTATTTGGCTTTTAATTTTATTTTTGTTGAGCATTTAACTTAGTATTTTAATAACTAATACTTAAACTATGTATAGCATTTGACCCAGATCTCACATTTCTTGGCATTTGTCAAATAGGAATAAATTTAACAAGATTAAGAGATAAATGTTCCAAGATATTTATTATAGCCTTGATAGTAATAGCAAAAACTTGAAACAATCTATATTTTCCTCAAAATTAGAATGAGGAAATAGTATATCCATTGATTCCTTGGTTATTATATAGCATTGATTACTATGTAGATATTAACATAACAATGAAGTTGACATACACATTGCCACAGAAGTATATCTATACTATATTGTTAGGTCAAAAACAAGTATGGAAATTATATTTAGATAATATATTTAAATATTATAATTAAAGCAATCTTACTTTAAAAAAATGTGAATAGAAATTTGCAAGTATTTAATTCCCTACCGATCTCTCACCCCGACATGGCTCCCTCATCTGTTTGCTCATTGTTTTTAGCTTGTTGTCTGCTCATTTATTATTTAAGAGGCTGCAGGAACTGAACCCAGGACTTCCTATGTGGGAGGCAGGCACCCAACTGCTTTAGCCACATTCACTCCCTGCTCATTTTTGTTTTTGTTTCTTTTTTTTTTTTTTTTTTTTTTTTTATTATGGGTAAAAATCAAAATTCTCACAGTACATACAAACATTTGCAAAATGATATATAAATATATATGCATATATGTGTATTTGCTTACAAAAATGTTATATATATATATATATATATTTATATATATATATATATATATACATATATTTTAAGAGGTGCTTAGATTACCCAAAATATTACACGGAACCCACTGGGATTCCCATGTTGCCCACCTCCCACACCTCCCACCACATGCCACACAAACATCTCCCACAGTGTGGCCCACCACCCTCAATGAACTTACACATCCTGGAGCCTTGCCACCAACCATAGACCACAGTTCACACTGTAGACCACACTCTCTCCCACTCAGTTCTGAGTGGTGTGTGCTGATTTAAAATGGTCTACATCCGTTGCCACAACAGTACTCAGGATAACCTCCAACTCCCAAAGAAGCCCCTGTATTTCAACTGCTCATCCCCTCCCTACCCCAAAAGTGTCAAGTGGCCACTGGCTCCACCTCATTGTTAAAATTTCTTGCATTGCTAGAATCACCATATGTGAACAAGAGAATACCATCAAGTTCACTCTAGTCCATAGTTCTTCCCCCAATCCTGAGGGGACTGGGATGGTGATGTCCACTCCAACTCCAAGTGAGAGAGGGCTTATATCCCATGGATACGGTGGGTGGGATGATCCTGCCTGCAGATGCAGGCCCTCTCCATTCCCTGGGATGGCCATTGCCTATCGTTGTCTCCTCACCAGGTGACTTGGATGAGTCCATTGAGCTGTAGGGTAGGAGTTGCAGCTCCACCTAGATTTCATGCACACCTGGCACATAGGTAGGTGGGAGGCTCCAGTCTCTGGAAGTATACCTAAAAACTCCAGCATCACATATAGGTTTGAATAGAAGGGACTGGTGAACCATGTGCAGGGAGGACTTATTTGAGTCTAATTCTGTCACTCTCAGGAGCACAGATTCCAAAATAGAACCCACTGATAAGGCATCAGTCTCTGGGG
>JAKSZT010053887.1:86607204-86656274 GCA_026826555.1 Tolypeutes matacus
CTCTTCTTAGTTGGGAGGTTTTTAATGACTGAGTCTATCTCTTTACTTGTAATTGGGCTGTTGAGTTCATCTATTTCTTCTTTCATCAATGTCGGCTGTTTGTGGGTTTCTAGAAACTTGTCCATTTCCTCTAAATTGTCATTCTTGTTGGCATATAATTTTTCAAAGTATCCTCTTATGATACTCTTTATTTCTGTGGGATCAGTAGTGATATCACCTTGCTCATTCCTTATTTTATGTATTTGCATCTGTTCTCTCTTTTTCTTTGTTAGTCTGGCTAAGGGTTTGTCAATTTTGTTGATATTCTCGAAGAACCAGCTTTTGGTTTTGTTTATTGTTTCCAGTGCTTTCTTATTCTCTATTTCATTTAGTTCTGCTCTAATCTTGGTTATTTCCTGATTTCTACTTCCTTTAGGTTTAGTTTGTTGTTGTTTTTCCAATTCCTCCAAGTGTGCAGTTAGGTCTTCAATTTTAGCTCTTTCTTTTTTTTAATATATGAATTTATGGCTATGAACTTCCCTCTCAGGACTGCTTTCGCTGCATCCCATAGGTTTTGATATGTTGTGTTGTCGTTTTCGTTAGTTTCAAGGTAGTTACTGATTTCTTTTGAAATTTCCTCTTTGACTCACTGTTTGCCTAAGAGTGTGTTGTTTAACTTCCATATCCTTGTGCCTAACCTGTTTCTCTCGCCCTTATTGATTTCCAACTTCATTCCGTTGTGGTCAGAGAAATTACTTTGTATAATCTCAATCTTTCTGAATTCATTGAGTGTTGTTTTGTGGCCTAGCATGTGGTCTATTTTGGAGTATGTTCCATGTGCCCTGGAGAAGAATGTAAATCCCGTTGTATTTGGGTGTAGTGTTCTGTATATGTCTGTTAAGTCCAAATCTTCTAATGTATTGTTGAGTGCCTTAGTTTCTTGATTGATTCTCTGCCTAGATGTTCTGTCTAATGATGATAGTGGTGTGTTGAAGTCCCCTGCTATAATTGTAGAGGAATTTATTTCTCCTCTTAGTTTTTCCAGAGTTTGCCGCACGTATTTTGAGGCACCTCGATTAGGTGCGTAAATGTTGATGATTGTTCTTTCTTCTTGAGAGATTACTCCTTTTACTAATATGTAGTGTCCATCTTTGTCTCTTACAATAGTTTTGCATTTGAAGTCTATTTTGTCTGATATTAGAATAGCTACTCCTGCCCTTTTTTGGCTATTGTTAGGTTGTAAAATGTTTTTCCAGCCATTCACTTTCAGCCTCCTTGAATCCCTGGGTCGAAGGTGGGTTTCTTGTAGACAGCATAAAGATGGATCATATTTTCTTATCCATTCTGCCAATCTGTGTCTTTTGATTGGTGAATTTAATCCATTAACATTCAGTGTTATTACTCGTAACGAATTTCTTACTTCAGCCATTTTTTCCTTGGGTTAATGTATGTCATATGTTGTTTTGTTTCTCTTTTTGAGTTTTCAGTTGTTTTTAAACTCTCCTCCAACTCTCTCTCCTTTGTTTTTTCCTTTCAACTTGTAGAGATTCCTTTAGTATTTCTTGAAGTGCTGGTTTCTTCTTGACATACTCTCTTAATTGCTGTTTATCTGTGAATATTTTGAACTCTCCATCATTTTTGAATGCCAATTTTGATGGATAAAGAATTCGTGGCTGGAAGTTTTTTTCTTTTCGTGTTTTGACTATGTCATACCACTGTCTTCTTGCCTCCATGGTTTCAGCTGAGAAATCAGCACTTAATCTTATTGTGCTTCCCTTGTATGTGATGGTTCTCTTTTCTCTTGCTGCCTTGAGTATTTTCTCTTTGTCTTGAGCATTGGACAATTTGACAAGTATATGTCTTGGAGTAGGCCTGTTGGGATTTATACTATTTGGGGTGTGCTGTGATTCCTGGATCTGCACATCCATCTCTCTCAATAGAGTTGGGAAGTTTTCAGCCATCACTTCCTTCAACACTCCTTCTGTTCCCTTTCCCTTCTCTTCTCCTTCTGGGATGCCCATAATGCGTATGTTTGTGCGTCTTGCATTATCGGTTAATTCCCTGAGACCATGCTGGATTTTTTCTATCTCTTTGTCTATCTTTTCTACAATCTCTTTGATTTCAACTGTATTGTCTTCTATATCACGAATTCTTTCCTCTGCCTGTTCAATTCTGCTGCCGTGTGATTCCAGCGTCTTTTTCATTTCTTGACTTGTGTCTTTGTTCGCCATCATATCCATTACCTTTTTAGGTGTGTTAGCTATTTCTTCAGTATGTTCTCCCAGTGTCTTCTTTATATCCTTAATCTCTTCCTTCAGTTCTTTAAGTTGGTCCATGATATTTGTTTGGATAGCTTTGATTAGTTGTTCGATGTACTGCATTGCTTCCTGGTTTTTATTTTGTGCACTGGACTGGTCCATGTTTTCCAGTTTCTCAGTGTCATTTGTTTTTTCTGTTGCCCTCTGGTCATCATATTATCTTGATGGGTTTGTTCAGTTGATTAGCTTTTCTCTATGCTCTAGAATTTTATTTAGCTGTTGATTTTACATGTGAGTTAAGTTTTCTCTTTGGCAGTTTTTCTTCTTATTTTATTTCCTTGCTTCTTTCTATGTTCCCTTGAAAGCAAAAGGTTAGGGCCAGAGGAATCAAAAATGTAAGGAAGGCAGAAGGATAATAGAAATATTGATAAAAGTTAGAAGAGGGGCAAAATGAGACTTAATGAGTTGAATATTTAACTTGAGTAGGCAGTGTAGAGTACTAGGAAAAAATATAGAGTTCCTACAATGGACTGGGAAAAGAAATGGAGGAATATATATATATATATAGTGATTTAGAAGGCTAGAATTATGAGGAGGGAGAGAAATAGTAGAGAAAGTTCTGAAAGGAAAAAATTAATACTAATAAAAAAAAAAAGAAAAAAGAAGAAGAAAACAAAATAGATGGGATAGAAATTGATACCCTTAAGTTGTGGGCCTATGAAAAAATGTTGTCTCTAAGAGCCACAACAGAAAACAGAAGGCAGAAACATGCAGGAAGGATAAGCGATAGTTTGTAATACAGAATCAATATATACAGCGAGTGGGAAATTACTGAATAAGAAGCCCAGCAAAGAAGCGACCAGCTGGCAGCACCTATGTAAAAAAAAAAATTAGAAGGAAAAAGGAAGGGGAGAGGAAAATGGGAATAATAGCAATAGACCAGAAAGTAACAGAGAGAAACCAAAGATCCACACAGGCAAGCAGTCAAACAGAGCTAAGGGGGGTCAATGATTCCCCTTGGGTCTACGTGGATCCTTCCTGCCTACTTGTGTTTATCAATGAATTTCCCCACAGTGTTCTATATGCAGGTCCTGAAGCAGCTTTTAGCTATTAAACTAAATTAAAAAGAATTTATTTTTCATTTGTTGAGGTGACCTCACTTTTTTTTTTTTTTTTTTAGCCAAATGCAGGACCCAAAATAATTCCTCCTCTAGACCAACCCCCTTACGGAAGGGACTCTAGCTGGGCCAGTGGAAATTAATCAAGCACGTCCCACTTTCCAGACTCCCCAGGTTATCTGAAGCTCTGATGTTAGACAGTGAGGAGTGCTAAAGATGGCGGATTCCGCCCCTTCTGACGCCGAGCTCCAGCGTCACCGGGCTGCTCAGTAAATCAGTTTGAGTGCAGATTCGCGTCTGCTCTCAGCCTGATGCTGCTTCAGGTTGGCTTATCTGCTCCCCAAAGCTATGGGGTGGTGCAGGCAGCCAGATGAATGTCTAAAAATATAAAATACCCTTCCCTGTCTTCCAACTGAACCCTCCCTTTTTTGGGAAGTGTCCCTTCCTCCTGGTTCCACAGTGGCCCGGGTCTTATCCCTGGGTGGCTAAGGAAATCAGCTCCGTTCCCCGACCAAATCCCCCCTCCGGTTCTGATTAGCTCGTTTGTTCTGTTCACACAAGGTCCAAGGGGCACCAGGCAGCCAGATCCCCAGAAAATAAAACTTTTTCGCCCCGCCTGTGGCTCCAAATAGCCGTTTTATTTAATTTTATTTTTTTTTCCCTAACCGTGGGGCTCAGCCACCTGTGCCAACCTCCACCGGCAGCCTCAAAACTCAGGAATCTCCACCGTTCGGTCCACGCCGCCGATCCGCGCAGATAGATGTTCCAAGCTTCTTACTCCATGCATGCACAGCACAGACCCCCGGGCAGGACCCCGTCCACAATCCACCTAGCTCTGGGAGCTTGCATTGTGCGCCCTCCTACACTAACGCCATCTTGCAACCTGTTTTTGTTTCTTTGTTCACTGTCTGTTCATTGTTTTTGCTCGTTGTCTGCTCATTGTTTGTTTTTTTTTCTTTCCGCTTTTTGTCTGCTCGTTGTTTTCCTGTATGTCTGTTCATTGTCTGCTCGTCGTTTGTTTGTCTTCTTTAGGAGGCACTGGGAACCAGACCTGGGACCTCCCATGTAGGAGTCAGGCACCCAACTGCCCGAGTCACATCCACTTCCTCCAAGTGTTTAATATACTAAAGGAAATGTATAGAAATTTCACATAAAGTTGCTAATAGTGGTTGTATTTGACATTGAACAAGAAATTAGCAATTAGTTTTATTTTAGACACATCTAGTTATTACAAATGTTATATTGATTAGTTTTTTATAATTTAGACCACTGGAAAAAGAGGGTTAAATACTTCCAGTTTTAATTTCATAAATGGCAAGAATAATTGAGTTTAGTATACTTACTCATAACAATGCTATGAATAAGTATTATATTTGCATTGTACCCATGAAAAAATTTGAGTTTCAGAACAGTTAAATGACTTGTTCAATGACACATACCATAAATATTGGTGCCAAGACTTAAAAAAAAAAAAGATATTTTTTGGCTCCAAAATCCATGTATTTTCTAATTTGTCCCATTGTTTCTTGAGTGTGTATGTGTGTAGACGCACACAATGGATTTTTAAGAATGGAAAATTGTATATACATTGTTCTACTTTATATTTTTTGGATGTGTAGGCCTGGAAATAGGGTAAAAATCTTAGGTATCACAGAGAACCACAAAGCTGAGAGTAATCTTGGAGGTTTAAATGCTTTATTTTTCAATCAAGGAAACTTAGGCCCTGGGGAGACAATTTTTCTGTATAGGTCAGTAATTAAAGGCAAAGCAATTTGCAAACAGGTAAATCGAGCATCAATTCCCAACTAAGTCATATATTTAAAAAGTGACAGTCACTATTAAACTTCCCACTACTAACAACATATTTTTGCAAAAAAACACCCCAAAACAAAAAAACAAACCAACAAACAAAAACACAAAAAAATAACAACTAAGGCTTATCCTCCACTTCTCTCTTTCCTTAAAACTTCTCATCAAATCCATCACTAAGTTCTGCCAATTTGACTTACAGAGTCTCTAATTAGTCTATGACCTTTATCTCCATTCTGAATACATGCCACTATTATATTTTGCTTCATTTATTGCAATAGCTTTCCAAAAGTTTAATATCTTTTCAACCTTGCCTTACTCCAATTCTTCTCTATAATATTCACTACTTTAAATAGTATATTTAAATATATACACCAAATCAGGTCAGCCTTCTGCTTATGAGACCTCATGGAGTACATGTCTTAGAACAAAACTGTACTCTTTACCATGGTCCTCAAGACCCTTCATGACCTGGTTTCCGCCTAATGCTCTGATCTCACCCCCGAAATCCACTCACTAGTGCAGAGTCAAAGTGGGATTGTTTCAATTCCTCAAAGGCATCAAGTTCTATCTCTGTTCAGAGACTCTCTGGTCATGTTTTACCTTGCCTAGGGCCCTTTTTCCTTCTCTTTTCTTATAGTTGGTACTTGATTACACGTACTTCAGGTCTTAGATTAAACTTTACTTCCTCACAGAGACATCCAATATCACCCAACTGAAGCTAACTATATCATATTCTGACAGAACATTATGTTTACCTTCAGGTACCTGGCAAATCCAGGATCATAAAAAAATGTTTGTGTGCAAAAAATAATTACCCTTCAAAATCAATGGATTCTTTGACGGAAAAAGTCCTTTGTAATTGAGAGTTTGGTCAACTCTCAGTCTTGAAAGATACTATCTTTAGTGTTCTGTGTTACAATCTCTGGCATGCTTGTGTTTAGCAAACAGCAACTATTCACAGAAAGAATAGAATTATGAATACCTGTTCTTTAAAAAAGCACTGCTTGGACTCATTTGTGACAAATATACTGTTTTTAAAAGGTGTAAAACACATCCCCAAATAATTTTCAAGAACGTTTTTTTTTTTTTAATTTTATGGAACTAAGTTATTGGGTATTGCATCTTTAGCTAAAAAAACATTCCTTCATAGAATAATCATACCTTTCTTATTCACCACATGTGGTATTCTGTGTCCTATTCTGTAAAATACCCTCCAGAGCACTTTCTGCTCTGAGACAGCCCCTCTCCCATGTCAATGCTAGAACTCTTCTCAAGATAGTGGATCTTCTCAAGATAGTGGACATTGGATCCAATCATTTCCTCATGACTCAGACTCAGTACTTCACTGACAACATGGGGGCTATTCTCTCTTGATCAGCCCCATATACTCTAGTTACATAAATTATATCTTTGAACATTGTATGTCCAAAACCATAGATTTATCATTACTTTTTATGTATTTACATTTTAGAACACATAAGAATTAAAAAAGTGGAGTTACATACCAAAAACATATCATTCAATTGTACTGGCATTTATAATTACCCATATAATTTCTCATAGCTGCTTTAATCCACAGTCTAGTATCCTTCTTGTCTAAAGAACTCCCTTTAGCATTGCTTGCAAGACAGGTCTAGTGGTGACAAACTCCCTCAGCTTTTGTTTATCTTGGAATGTATTGTTCTCACCCTCATTTTTGAAAGACGTAGAGCTCTTGGTTAGTAATATTTTTCTTCCAGCACTTTAACTATTTTGCCCCATTCCTTCTTGCCTCCATGGCCTGATTGAAAATTAGCATTTAATTTTATTAGGACTCCCTAGTACACAACAGGTTTCTCTTGCAGATTTCACAGCTCTCACCTTGTCCTCACCATTCAGTAGTTTCACTTCTATGTGTTTAGGTGTCCTTCTCTTCAAGTTTATCCTGTTTTGGGTTTTGTTTGGCTCCTTGAATGTGCATATTCATGTCTTTCACTAAATTTTGGAAGTAATCACTTTGTAAGTATTCTTTCTGTCCTTTTCTCTCTTTTTTCTTCTAGTACTCCCATGCTTGGTAGATTCCCACATGTCACTTAAGCAGTGTTCACTTTTTTCATTCTTTTTTCTCTCTGTTCCTCAGCCTGAATCATTTCAATTTTCTTGACTTTGAGTTCACTGATCTTTCCTGGTTCTTTCTTCAGCCAGCTAATCTGCTGCTGAAATCTTCTAGGGAAGTTTTAATTTTCAGTTATTGTGTTCTTCAACTCCAGTATTTCTGTTTGATTCCTTTTTAAAAATTCTTTCACTTTATTGAGATTCTCAAATTGTTCATTTGTCATTATCTGCTATCCTTTATATCTTTCTCTGTGTTTTCCTTTATCTCTTTGAGCATATTGAAGATCATTTTTTAAAAGTCTTTGGTGTGGTGTATCCAAAGTTTGTTCTTTGTTGATAGTTTTTTAGTTTTATCTTGTTCTTTTGATGGGCCATCATTTTCTGTTGCTTTGTTAGTCTTGTAATCTTTTGTAGCACACTGTGTAACTTACTATTTTAATGTGCTAACTCTGGGATTTAGTCCCTGAGCTGTGTGTACCTTAAGTTTGTATACAGCTAGTGATAGATTGAGTGATATGAGTTAAAAAACAATCACAACAATGGAAAATCACAGTCTTTGCAAATTGGCTCTCTCCTTCAGTATTAGCCCTCCTATCAAGAAGAGCAACCAGAGGCAAAAAGTGAGAGGTACTATCATACTTTTCTGAGCCTACATCTTTTCCTGGGCTTGCCCAAGTTGCTTTAGGAATGCCCCCATTTACAGGAATCCAATTGCATTCTTTACTCCCTATTGTATGTCTTAAGGCAGGTAATCCTGGTAATCCTTTGCTCCAGGCTGCTTTGCTTTAGTTGTTTCTTAAATGCTTTAGTTATGTCCAAACAGCTTCTGCCTACAGGGCAAGTTTTAGGTGTTGGAGCCATAGACAACTTTCTTGGTTTATTTCTTTAGGGGGCTGTCACTTGATAGTTAAGTTGAAATATACAGGCACCCCAGTTTGCACAGAAGAGTTACTCTAATCCCTCTGGGACCCATAATAAGAATGCAGCCCAGTTTCACACTGTGCCAGGGAGGGATGGGGGAAAAACTAGAAAGGGTATCACAGGTTTCTCCTACACATTTTAAATTGTGTTTTCTTGATTTGGTACTTAACCAGTTACTGAAATCTTTTAACTATTTTCTGGTATTTTGCAGAAGATATCTTTGCCTGCTTTTGCTAGTTATTCATAGATTCTGTGTGGGAACCCAGGAGCATCTTATGCTGCCATCTTGGTCAACTAGAAGTCTTTTGCATATATTTTTAAGAGTTTTTTTAAAGTCCTTGCCTACTAATTCCAATACTAGGATCACCTTGGAGTCTTTTACCATTATCTGATTATTTCTCTTGGCCATGAGTCATAATTTCTTGTTTCTTTATATAGCTGGTAAAATTTTATTGTGTACTGGGCTATGAGCAACATGTTTAAAGGCTCTGGATTCTTTTATCTTCCTTTGAAACATTTGTGCATTTGCTCTAGAATATTGTTAAATTACTGGCTATCAAGATTGATATTGTGGTGTCTTGATTTTATACTTTGATACGATAAGACTGTCTAGGGTTTTCCCTCATTACTTTGGTGAACCCCTTATTCATGGATTATTGAGTTTCTTCCTATGGTGTGGGCCTTCAGAGATTTCAACAGAAAGCCTCAGTCTTTTGGCTAAGACTTTGACTTGTGGAACACAGACTCCAGACCTTTTCTCCTCTACAGTGGGAAGTACCTGAAATCTATGCTCGTATTTCTGCCTTCCAGCTTTCTTTCCACTTGGGTTATTTGAAGAACCAAATGAGAATCAGCACCAACTTGCCAGCCATGACATTTTGGATGTAGAAACTCCACCCCCTTTAGAGCTGCCTCAAGTGACATTACATGGAGCAAAGATAATGTGTTCCCACTGATCCTTGCCCAACTTGTAGAATTTTGTTTTCCTCTAAATAGTTTTTATGGGAAAAATATGAACATATTTGTACTTTTGAAAACTCAAACAACAAACAACACTGAAGCATAAAATGAAAAATGAAATTCCTTATTAAGGCTCATCACACACAACACCCTCCAAATTAATTTCCAGGGATACATGGTCTGGTGTGTATCCTTCCAGGTGATTATATAGATATGGATGCATTTATATAAGTTGATATATAGTCATTTTTAATGTAAGCCAAGTTCTACAATAAGTATTATTTGCATCTTCCTTAATATATATCTTGACTTTTACACATCTATGGATATAAATTCATTTATCATAGTTGATTTAGCTGTTGTGTTAGTTTTCTATTATACATCATATTATTGATGTGCCAGAATTTAATGATGAGTATATGGGCATTTAGATTATTTTTAATTTAGGGAGTCACCACTACTACTTCCTTGTATGGATGTATATTGTGCAAGTTTTTAGGAATGATAGACTCCTCTAAGTGGCACTCTTAAGCTAATAAGTTTTCACTTTTTAAAGTTTAGCTACTGTAAGTTGCTCTTTATAAAAACAATCATGTGTAAGAGTTTTTAATATCCCACATTCTTACCAAAAGTAGATATTGTAGATCTTTAATATATTTTTGCCAATATTATGAGCAAAAGTGACAGTTTACTGAAATTTCACTTTGCATATTCCTGATTTTAATGTTATGCATACTGTGTGTATTTTATTATCTGTATTCATTTTTCCATGATTTGTTGAGACTTAAATTAAGCTGAATTTTAAACTGTGATTATATATTTTTTGTTAACTTTTAAGAACTTTTAAACAAGTTTTATATACATTTAAAATTCTTTGTCTTCTATATTTTTCAAGTATTTTCTCCAAGTTAGTTGCTTTGTGTTGATGGTATCTTTTATCATGCTGCAAAGTCTTATATAATTAATGTTACAAATTTTTTTCCTACATAGCATCCAGATTTTGGTGTCCTAAGGAATGTTTTCACCAATCAGAGCTTATAAAAAATATTTTTTTATATTTTTCTCAAATATATTTATATATTTCCAATACCAGGTTTTTTAACCATTTAGTGTTATGTGCAGTAGAGGTCTAATATATTCTCTCTTGATAACCAATTTTCTCAATTCCATTTAATGAATAGTCTTTAATTTCAACACTGATTTGAAAAACTGTGCCATCATTTAATAAATTCCTACAAATAAATATATTGTTGGGTAACCTACCTGAGGGGATCCCTTGCCTATGAATAAATATATTTTTTCACTTATATAACAATTTCATTTTCAAATAATTCACTATATATTTTGGAGGAGAAAACTTGAGCCTCTTTACGTGGATAAATCTAGGACACATTGACATTGTGGACATTGTCTTAACCCAGATCTTGTATATGAGCCCCCATTTGTAAACAGAACCTTTGAAGATGTTATTTTTAGCTAAATTTTGGATTCACTTGTGAATAGCATCTTGGAAGATCCTATCTAGATGAGGCCAAGATGAATCAGAGTACCACTTAATCGATATGATTGAAGTCCTTATAAGCAAAGGAAATTATTCTGTAGAAGCCAGAGAGAGAGAGATCACTATTTGATGGAAGGTTGCCATCACCAGAGAATGCTACACACTTTGGAGAAAGCATGACCTTGCTGACACCTTGATTGTGGACTTCTACCCTCCAAAACCATGGGACAATAAATTCTTGCTGCTTAAGCCAACTGACGTGTGATATTTGTTATAGCAGTCCAGGCAAACTGAGACATGATTTGAAAGCACAGAAGGCTATCAACTGTAACCCTGGGAGCCCAAAAGTGAAGAATACTTGGCCAATTAGTAGAGGAGCTAGTAACATTCTCCTTCTAAGAATTTCTAAACAGGGTTCCAGGCCCATGAGCATCAGCAGCTGATCAGTATTGCACAGTCACCAACAGTGATCCCATGTAGCATTGAGAACCAGGGACACTAGTAGACAGTCCAAACCCAAGTCTCCACCTTTCTGGCCTATGGAAAATGAAATAATTCTTTTGGTCTGAATAATAGCCAGAGGTTTGGGTGTGAGGGGAGCAGGAAACTGGAATACCTATTAATAACCTAAGTGAAGTCTCAGGTAATTCTCTGAATAATGAATGAGATGTTTTTATATTTGTTGACATTTGTAGAGAATTTGATATAAGCTATCAGTCTATTTCATGTTGATATCATTTGGATTTTAGATCCATATTTGAATTTAATTTATTTTGTTTTATGTTTTGTTTTTATAGTGTTCAAGAGCAATTCATTTCATTAAGTTACTAGTTCCTTTGGTAAACAATCTTTCATATATTCTCCGTCTTCCTCTTAAAGAGATTAATTTTTTCAAGGAAGTACCAGGGATTGAACCTAGGACCTTGTACACGGGAAGCAGGTTATATCTGCTCCTCTACAGATTAATTTTAATTTGCTTATGGCACTTCCTGGACTAACTCACAAGGAATTGATGAGATGTAAAATGCCAGATATGATGTGTAGCAGTTTGACATTGTTTATGAATTCCAAAAATAGATAATGGATTATGTTTGTAAACTGGTCTATTCCTTGGGGCCTATTAGATGTATTAGATTCAGAGATTTCACTTTTACTTGATTAAATTATAATTAAGGCTTTGATTCAGCCATATCGTAGTACATTGAGTCCTCGTTCTCTTGGTGGGTGGGGACTCACAGAGACAACAACAGGGCAGAGGAGAGAGTTGAAGTTTTGATGCTGGAGCACCAGGAAGTAAACACATAGGAGAAGAACCAGAGGAATAGAGATGGCTCCATAGACATGGCAGAGGCCCTGGGAAGAGAGAGAACCTGATAGTCAACAGGTGACCTTGTGGAGAGAACAGAGCAGCTGAACCTGGAAAGAAACAAGCCCCAGGGAGAGAGACAATTAGGAGGAAGAGGAAGGCTGAACCTTTTCAGATGTCTGCAGCCATCTTGCTCCAACACATGGCAACCGACTTTGGTGAGGGAAGTAACTTACACTTTATGGCCTTGTGACTGTAAGCTTCTACTCCAAATAAATACCCTTTATAAATGCCAACAGATTTCTGGTACTTTGTATCAGCATCCTTTTGGCTGACTAATACATAGTGTGTTTCAGTTTGCTATTTTGTAGAACAAACCACTCCGAAATATAACATTTTTGAACAAGAATCTTTATTTTGCTTACAGATCTCCAATTTGAGCAGTCCTTGGCAGAACAGCTTTTCACTGTTTGATTCAGCATCAGCTGGAAATGTTTGAATGTTGGTGCTGGAGTCATCTGTAGGATCACTCATTCACATGTCTAGTGGTTGATTCTGGCTATTGGCTGAGACCTTATCTGCGGATAGGATGAAACACCTATAAATGGCCCAATAATGTGGCTGCTTGACTTCCTTAGCATGGTGGATGGGTTCCACACTTGACAGAGAGAGAGAGAGAGAGAGAGAGAGAGAGAGAGAGAGGGGAAGATATAATTCTTTTTATGAATTAGCCCCAGAAGTGACACAGTATCACCTGTGCCCCATTCTCTTCGTCATGGCAGTCAAAAAATCCTTTCCAGTTTCAAAAGGATGAGTAATAGACTCTACCTCTTGGTAAGTGTTGAGTTTCTTCAAAGAAATGTTGCACCAGAAATATTGCTGTGGATATTTTTGGACAATAGAATATTCTACAGGTTGTATTTTAAAACCGTATCTATTATATATATAATTGTGTTTGGAAGTGACTGAAGTTCAAAATAATTTTCCCATAGAACTTTGAAAATATTGCTCCATAGCTTTCTCACATCCAGTTTTGCTAAAGGAGAGTCAGATGCCAATATGATTCTTGCTCATTCATAATATTAAGTGAAATAAATTGGCTGCCTATATTGGTGCTGCCAGGATTGACCCCTTTTATGAAAAGTGAAAGGGACTTTCTAAAGAATTAAAAACAATAGTAGGGACATTCTGAAAAAAAAAAAAAAAAAAGGAATGTATCCTGCAAAAGTTGCAGTTTAGGCAACCACTGGAAATAAACTAATTTTAGTCTAATAGCAATAGCCTATCAGAAATAGACAAATAGACAAATATATTATATAATCAATCTATGATCATTCCCTGCTTTGTAAGACCTTTTTTATAATAGGAACTAAATGTGAACCAATTCTTTCAAATTCCCCTTTGGAAGTTACTTAATTGTCTTTATAAGTGAATCAATTTGCTCTTTTGAGACTCTTCAGTTTGAGCTCTCTCTACTTAAGCAGTTTCTCTTCAAATAATCCCATTATACTGATTATTATCAGTGACTATTTTGACATAAACTGAGTTTTGCATGAGTGTGCTTATTTGTTTTTCTGGCATTTTAAAAATATTTTTACCATTATCTTCTGTGTTTTGAATTTATACCATATCAAAACACATATCGGCTCTCCTTTCTGGCTTTTGTGGTTTCTTGGTGGCCACTTTCAATATTAAGCCATGTCTTTATTCAAATTGGAAGCATTCCTCCTCTCATTCATTGTGTTCTTTTTCAAATGCACATTCAGTGGTTGTTGGAACTTATGAATCTATCAGTCATGTCTCCTTCCATCTCTTTGTGCTTTTTCACTGTATGTTGAGATAGAGCTTCCCTTTTAATCTTAAAATTTTGTTCTTTAAACATATTTCTCCATGAAAATACTAATCAGGAGACTATACTTACTTTTTAGTAAACTCTTTAAGCATCTAGAATAAACAATCCACTCATACATTTTTTCAACACTCAGCATGCTTTTCAAAATATCTACACCTGATTTGGACAAGCTACCAAATTGTTACATAAAATCTTTTCCCACATTTTTTTTTTTGTTGTTGTTAAAAAAATGCTTTATTGAATTCAGTTATGTAAATATTCATTTTACTATATAAACACCAGCCAAAATAACTTATATTAAGAAATATTAATTTCTATGTAGTTTGAATATTAAAAACCTAAGACTTTTTATGAGGTATGGCTCAAATTCCTTAGTACAGTCTTTCAGCTCACTAATTTTATCTTCTGCTTTAAGAGCTCAGTTACTTGGTCCATAATTGAATTTTACATTTTGATGATCACATTTTTTTTTCCATTTTATCGTAGCTTATTGTTGTTAATGGATGTTTTAGCATATTGTCTCCCTTGTTTTAAGTTTTCTATTTTCCTTTTTAATTTGTACAATGGGAGCATTTGTTACATCTACTGGTTTTGGCCCTTTCTTCATGGTATTGCCTTTTCCTCAAATGATAGGTGAGTGTGGATTATCTCTTCATATTTTCTATTAAAGTTCTAATTTAAATAATGCATTTCTTCAATCAAAACAGAATTTTATTTTGCCTTTGTAGAAGCTTTTTCTTGCATATATTCTTTGTTTTGGTTTGTTCAGTTCTCATATTTATATTCACTCAATTCTATTTACTATCTTCTATGAATTCCTTATCATTTCTGGTTTTATTGATGGTGTAAATGTATATTTTGGTTTGGCTTTATAATTTTTAAAGCTTCTTGAAAATAGATACGTGATCTTTTTATTTGTAAGAGAAGTTAATTTGTCTCCGCCTTGCCATTTTGGCCCAATGTCCACCTAATTTTAACCAATTGGTAAAATCAGCAACATATTTTATATTTTTTCATTCACTAATAGTTATTTTTAGAATACATATCTATGTTAATAATATGGTGACCCAAGGGTAGAATTGAAGTGGGATTTGCGTTAGTTTTTTCTTTGTTTGTTTGTTTTTAAATTCAGACATGGTCATTTTTGGCTGTAATAATTGGATAGGACATTTGGTATTTTGCTGTTTCTGTTTCCAGATTTACAATATAGATGTAATATATTATACATCCCCTGCCCTATTATCCTCATTGAATTATCTGAGTGTCAAATTAAATGGCAGAAGTTAAATTCCACTACAAGTGTAAGACTATATTTATGAATGGTATTATCATTTGATTCTTCCTTGTTCAATTAAACTCTCCTTGAGGATAAGGATCATGTTTAATATTTCATATGCATTTTATGTATTCCTTTTTTTCTTTAACACCCATTTAAAGCCATACTTCCTCATGGAACTGTTGCTTTTTATCTCTACCTCCACCCAAATGTGCATCCCGCAGGCTAGATTGGTTGTCTCCTTCTATGTGTTTTATGCAAGTCAGAGCATAGATCTATCACTTCATTCACTATTGCAATATGAGTGTAAATCTCCCATCCATGCCTGTAAAGTCAAAACTCTTGACTTGAATATCTCTTTGGCTAGTCTGTGAGCTCCTTGAGAACAGCTTCTCTGGCTTTTCCCCCAATGTTTTCCCTGCACATAGTAATTATAGCAATATTTATACCCTGCCATCACTCTTCTAAGTGATGTGTATATATTTTTTCTTTTTCTAAGTGATATATTTTTTCTTCATTTACTCATTATAAAAAATTTTTGATGTAGATAATATTATTTTCTACATTTTTAAAGAGAAGGAAAATGAAGGCACAGAGAGATTAAGTAAACTCCTCATTTTACACAGTTAGTAAGTTTCAGACCCAACACTCAAACCTAGAGAGTTTAGCTACACCATGTGTACACTTTCTACTATGCTTGATATAGACTTACTAGCACTGATCGAAGGAATATGCCTCAGGAGAGTGTAAAGCATACTGTGAACTATCTTTTTTAATACATCTATTGCAACATTTGAAATAAAAAGCTGTGTTTCTAAAAGTGAACTACATAAAGCCACAAAATTTCCTCAAAGATCTATAATGAATATTTTATGGTAATTCTAGACAAGCAAACAGGTATTTCCAATAATTTTTTACCATTTTATTTATGAAAGTATTTACAACATTCCTTACTTTTTGAGGATAAATTCTACCACATGTCTAGCTTTCTAAATTAATAGAAATATTCAGAGAGTTACATTTGGATATATAGTATCTCATAATACAAGGAAGTCAAATGTATGCCCTTGCACATGTTTTCTTAAAGTTCAGAGTAAAATCAGCTTATTCTTGGAATTTATAGGCATAAATAGCCAAATAGAGATCAAGTTTAAGAGAAACACTTTTGGTTTTGACCCTGCATACAGATGCAAAATATCTAAATCAAAAATGAGAAAAATTATTGTATTTTTTTTGAAAAAATATAGTATATCTATTTTTATGAATATTTGATACTCATTTATTGTTTTCACCCATGTCTTGTTTGGGAATGACACAAATAGAAAAACATGTAAATGTCTTCTTTATTCTGACAAAACTTCTGTGGGATAAACATTGAAAATACTGCTCAATACCAATTTAAATAGATTTTCAATCAGTTTTTTTCCATTAGAAATAAACTGATTAACTTAGTAAACCAGTGCCTTCAAAAATCGCAGGCTACAACACATGCACTCACACACACACAAACACACACTCACAGTTAAATCTACCTTTTCTGCAGACTGAGATATTTCATTCCAGCCTTCATAACTCCCTGTGCATGGAAGTAATAATACTACAGATCCCTAGGTTTATTTCACTTCCTTTTTTCTCTTCCCAAGCATTGTCGTAAAAATAAATGAATATTGTTCCACTGTGCATGTTTTTTACATTCCTCATGATGAGAATGGTTTCGTGATAACCCATTTATTTTCTTTTCTTCCAACAATCTTTGCAGCAAGAATGAGATGTCTGAATTTTAATGCCTAATATGATCTTTGGCAGACTATAAACTTTTAATAGACTTTAAACATAAAGTGAGGGAGCGAATAAATAGCAGGAAAGTCTGTGGTTTGATCCCAGGAAATCCTGATTAATAGCTTTCATATTGTATTAGACCACCCTGAATATTTTCTGAAAACAATTGGTTCAATTTATTGCCAAATAAAAGGTAATTTAATTTACTAACTTCTAACAACAACAGAAAAAGAAACTAAATGAAAGAGTGGTGACATAAGAATATACATTCCTGCATGAGAGATAGCGACTAGAACATCTAACATTTTATTTGTTCTCTGCATTATTTGTTCCTGTTAATTTCACATGACAAACACAACAGGTTTGAGATGACAAAGGATTTCTTTTTCAAACTTGCCCCTTCTGTGAATTTTTCTTGGGTTACCGTAAATTAACACAAGGTCAGACATATTCAACATTGTCTTTAAATCTCAAGGGCAAAATATTTTATTGATTTCAGTGGTGCGCAAGCATATAATTTAAGGTCTTCTTGGAAGGAAAATTTCTTTTACGTAATATCATAACATCAATTAACAAATTTCATAGGTGATTTAAAATTTTTGTTTTCTGTTTAAAATTCTAAAGATATAAAATTTAAGCATTATCATGTTTATAGCTTTTAAAATAAATTAGCCTTTATATGCCTGCATGTAATAAAAATACAAGCACTTTACAATTGGATAAAAAATGGACTTAGATATTGATAATGTGCAAAAGGTTCAAAACACACATATTTATTAACTTCCCATCGCTTATGCCTTTTAAAAATATTAAATTATTTTTTCTTATATAACCATGACAAAAACATATCTCTTGGCATGATGAAATACTATAAATATCTCTTCCAAAATTGTATCTCCCTTTAAATGAAGAGAGTAAAAAGAAAACAGTATTAAAAATTTCTGATTTTTGCTACAGTATACACAACCCCTTGAGCTTAGCCTTTTAAATCAGCATTCTGCTGTTAAATAATAAAAGTCCCATTATTTTCCCAGTTTCACTTTGCTTAAAGTGATTGATGTAGAATTTTACTGCCATCCAATGGCAGCCGCCTAATATAGCTCAAGTAAATGTCTAAAGCCTTTTGATCAAATTGCAGTCTGGGGAATTTAACTTATGTAGTACATTCAGAACTTACATCAATACATCTCTGTTTGTTACACATTGAGAAAGAAATATGACTACAGTTTCAATTTATTGTGCATTCTCCAAATTCAGTTTAACAGCGAATTACTAATATTGCTGAACATAATTACCTAAATGAATAAATCAACCTAGGTTACTCACTAGAGAGAACATTAAAGCATAATATTAATTTTTACATGCACCTCATCATATTAGTTTAAAAGCTTTCTTTTTACAACTAACAATCTTTTCCTACCAGGCAAAAAAGCCTTTATTAAAAGACTGCTCGAAGCTTTACTTCTCTTATTGGGAAGTCATTTGAATCTTTTTAGCTGCTACTGTACATCATATAATTTCTGATTAACATTAAATTGCATACTGTTTTAATTATAATCTCCATTCTTAAATGATTGGGTATTTAGATCATTTCTCAAAAAGGCAAAATAAAAATTATGTCTGATTGATATGAATGAGTTTGTGTTATAAATATTCAAGCTTAGTTATTTAAAATTCCTGATTTGGGGTAGAAGAGTTGATGGATAATAAACCAATTTTGTTTTCCATTAACATGAACTAAAATATAAAGAATTTGATATTGTAGGTTAATTGCTATTCTGCAGTGATTTTATTTGAATAAAGAAAGCTTCATGAAAAAATATATTTATGTTTTGTGTATACGACAACTTTGCTAACGTATGAAAAGTTTAGTGCAGTAATTAATTATTTTTAATATAAGATAAATTCGGTTAAATATCTTGCTCATTTTGAAAGAATCTTTTCAATGTTACTTTTTTCAGCAGAAGTTTTTAAAAGTGTGCATGCGTGCATGGATATATGTGTGTGTGTGTGTGTGTGTGTGTGTAAAACAGCCTCAGGCTTTAAATATGTTGTAGTACTCTTGAACATCTGACACCAATAATTTAATGGGATTGAAATACAATAGCATATTTATTTTAACTCATTTTGTGTTAGAGTATTTAATTACAGCTCTTTTAGTTAAAACCTTAAAATGTTATTTTTTTCTTAAAGGATGTCCAAATTACATCCAAAACATTTTTAGAAAAATCCAGACAAGACTCTATGCTGAGAGAGATTTCGTAAGGACTTAAAACGATTTGAGGAATTTTGGGTGAAATAGATAAACTGATGAACATTTTCTGATATTAGATGGAAATAGAAGGCTCCATCTTTATGGGATAAAGGATGATGGGTCGCCAGTGCCTCTGTGCGTACTGAGTAGGATAGCATTACAATATCTGATTTATAGAAGTGCCACAAAATCACAAATTATGGAAAACTCTATGACTCCAAGAGATACCAACAATGAAATCGGACTTTTAATCCTAGAAGCATTATACCTTACCATGAGTTAGTAAATACTGAAAACAATTATTTTTTTTATCTGAGAGTTTTTCCAAATTTTTCATTTGTATATAGTAGATTTGATTTTTGTTTAACACATTTAATAATAACACCACAGTGAAATATTCCTCTTCTAACCTGATGCTTTTGTTGTGATAGCTGAGAACTTAACACCCAAAAGGAAATCTAAATCTCACTTTGCCTGAATTCTGTTATTTACAAGATTTAAACTGAACCGCAAAGATAACGGTGTCAGTAGAAGAAATCAGTTGCTTAGTGCATTCAGAAATTAATATAAAGTTGGAAGCAAATTTTAACTAATCATCAAAAGTTCAGTTCCACCTTAGCATATTACAAAATGATGCTTTTGTAAAGTTATATATTTGACCACATATTATTGAATTTTAAAAATTATCCTCAATTTATGAATGATGCTTTAAAATCATCAATTATATTTTCTTCATTTAATTGATATTGCTCTACAAATTCTTTTTAATAAGTGAAGGGTATTTTGCTTTGCCACCAATCACTCTAATATGCACAAGTTAGCATTTTCTCCACCTGCATGTGTATTCAAGCAATTAAACCAAAGTATAAACAGCATCTGCAGCTTTACTACTTAAAACACATTTGTGAATAAGAACATTTCCGCTGATATGCTTTCTGTCTACTTTGATTTTCTTATCCAATGCAACAATCAAGTTAAATAATTTAATTTCTTTGTTCTATATGAGATATGGAGAGTTTTGAAGTGTTTCAGTTACTGGAAACATATTGTTTTATAGTTATTTTAATTCCCATTTCATTAGCAAATATACAGAGAACTATTTAAATACCACTTACAGTGTGTTCATTTAGTAAAATGGAGAAATATCATCTTTGTTTTTAATCCAAGATATTAAAAGGTTACAGTAATTTTAACCCACACATGTATCTTTGCTTAATGTGGTAAAAGGACTGATGTGAGAATTGGTATTGAAAAATGTTTAATGATCTTATGACCTTTTGCACTGTATAAGGTACACACTACTTTATTGCAAAGTTAAGTATTAAATCTTACTCTTAGGAAGCTGTGAAAATAATAGTTTTTCAATGTTATGAACATTTTCTTGTGTACTAATTTTTATGCCCTCAGTTATCAAGTATAATGATAGTACCTTTTTCAGATGTAGAAAGTGAAATAGAAAAAAAAATAATGCTACATGCACCAGGAGAAGGGAATGAATAAATTTCTAAACTGTATACATTTTTGATGATGTCACCTTTTTCAAATATATTTAGATATTTGCTCTTTTATCCAATAAGCACCTTGCTGCCAAACTTACATACTTACGTTTGCATTATATAAAAAAAATTATTTTCAAATAAAATCTGTTTAAATTAAAACTGTGATTAGATACACCTCTCTGTTTGCTTCCTTCCCTGACAAAAAGAAATTCTTACACCATGGGTAACACAATTCCTATGCCATGACACATAAGTTCCCACAGCTTTCCAATTTCATCAGAAATGGAGAAGCCCATTATGTTTCTACAAGACAGCATCGCTGAAGGCTTCTGCCAGCCATCTAATAAAATGATAGCTATTTTGTGTTAAGCATGCAAATATCAAATCCTATCAAACCAAAGAATTTCAGAAGCACAGAGCCTGGTCTTTCTTCCCCCAAAGAGAACATCAAAATATGATCAAGATAAAAGCCAGAAACTACTGATGAGTATAAACTACATGATTAAAACCCTAAGTCCCTATGGTTTAAACCTTGAAGTCATTTTAATTATCTATTTAACATCTTGCTATTTCTGGAATTCTGACTGAGAATGTTTCTGACATTGTATTTCATGGAATGTCCTTTCCTCACACTGAGCTGCTTTTATACTCCAGATGTAAACACAAAAGCTTGCCTTTCATCTTTTTAAACTCCATCACATAAAAGGAAAAGGAAAAACCCCAAAGACCACTTTTGCAGTGACTTTCCTATATATAATGTAGATTATAAAATTAATGACTTTCTCTTAAATATAGAAATCTAGTTATTTTCCTTAAATTTATATGTACTTACCAAGAGTATACTTAAAGCTTCTTTGATTGTCATGATCTAATTTTATTTCTTTGGGGACAAGGTAAAGGTGGTAGCATTTTGGATATAATGTTCACTGAGGTGTTTACTTCTTTCACAGGGATTCTAACTCAAACTTTCCACTAATTTTTCAATCTGACCAAAGTAAACAAATTATAATAAAAAATCTCCCCCACAAATTCCACAGAAGTATTTGCTAAAAATTTTGCCTTTAAAACAAAATATGCTTGAGCTAAGTTTAAATCTAGCTAAATAAAGTTATATGAAAACCTCTGAAGAAAAGTTGAAGTATTGGGTACTAAGGGAATTAGAATCACATTTCCAAATACTCAAAAAGGAACTTTTTTCATTGTGATTTTTTCCCACATTTTTGGTCATTTTCTTATACTCTTGCCACATGGTTTAATTATTTATTTCTAAAAGTTTCATTGCATGTCTCTATAAGTATATATCCATTTTACCTTTGAAAAAAATGAATAACATATCATCACATATTTTATATTAGTAGAAATATCCCAGATCACATATGTGCTCCTACAGTTTTGATTTTCAGATAAAAATACGTTAATTTAAACAATCTTTGTTTCTGAAATGTTCCTCATTTATAATGGGATTTGGAAAAGAATAGACACTTTCCTTTGGGTTTATAGACCTTATGGCTCTCGTGGTTACTCACAGGAGACAGATTTCAGCTTAGGAGGGGGTATTTGCTAACTAGGATTGAAAGCATCATGGAGGTGGCATGCTCCCAGATTACCACGTCAGATCAACGGAGCAGCCTTGATTGCAATTTTACAAAGCCATATTCCTGCTGTCCTGGCCACAAGGTTTGTTTTCTTTTGTTTGTTGTGAGGAGAGGTGATGCTTGATTTTAGATTTACTTCTAAATCTTAAAGCTTAATTTTGGCCTAAGGAAAGAAGAGGATTTCTTAAAACTGAAGTTTTTTCACTAAGTTCCATGAAAGTGGGCAATTTGAAACAGCTTTTGCTGTTCTCTTGTTCATTTTCCACCTACTAAATACTGGACCAAACCACCTTTTAAATTTCAGAATGGCCTCTGTACCAAAGTAACCAGGTAACCAAGGCCCCCCAGACCTGGAAAATAGAGAAAGAGCTCTCACAAAGAAAACA
Organism: Tolypeutes matacus; assembly: GCA_026826555.1. Lineage (NCBI taxonomy): Eukaryota > Metazoa > Chordata > Mammalia > Cingulata > Chlamyphoridae > Tolypeutes > Tolypeutes matacus. The sequence continues at coordinate 86,629,795 of JAKSZT010053887.1, forward strand.
AGACTGAAAGAGAAAGCACAGAAGCTCTGAGGTGTCCATCAAATCAAAGCTAAGCTCCTTTGCTAGACAGCCGAGACGTTTTTGCTCTTGGTTGGAGCCCCATTCTCCTTTTAAGACTCAGATCATGTTCCATTTCCTCCGTGAACCTCTCCATCTTTTCCTTGTATGACTTTACTTCTTATAGCATGAAAAAAATTAATGCAAGGGAGTATACCATATTGAGGAGATTGTGAAATAAAATATTTAGCTAAAAATAATGTAGAAAATAATAGAAAATAGTATAAAATTATGTTAGTGTCAGTTTATGAAAAGATTTCAATGACAGTTTAAGGAGAGTTCAGACTGTAAAGAACCATTAAAAGTATACTTTGATATGATGCTTGTATTTCGTTTCAGTGTGGCTTGCCTTCAAAATGGATTATAAATTGGAAGGCAAAGATCAAAATTTCATGTATTTGGCATCCACATATTGCTCTCCAAAGTCCAAATATGTAGTACATGCTCAACAAACTTCTTGAACAGAATGATGAATGAATATGACTAACTGTAATACTTAGAAAATTGGCAGTACTTAGTGCAACATATATCCATCATTCTAACAGATCCTAATTGTTAACATTAAAATGTTAATGATTTTATTTGTTCAAATAATTCACTGTAAATAAAATCTCATTTAGATCAGATTAAATACTTAATAAATTCAGTGATAAAATTATTATGAGGGTACAATGTATTTTTGTTACTAAATAAAAGTTTTATAACTTCAAGTTTTTCTTTAGAAGAGACTTAATGGCAAACGCATTTCTGAAATAGTTTGCTCTGTCTGAAGTTCGAGAGAGGGAGTACATCATCATTACATATGATAAACATTTTCTGAATGAATTTTGAAAAGATTAAATTAATGAGCACTAAGGAATGCCTGAAAATTTTTAAAAAAGAGTATTACCTATCTGTCACTAGGCAGAGATGACATTTATAAATTAACAGGCATAGTTTTCAATGAATCATAGGATGCCTTAGTGTTTATTGGAATTGATGACATGAATCCTTACCCAACTGAATCTTGGGAAAACATATCTAAGCACTTAATCTACATTGAAGATAGAAGGTGGCCCATTAGGGAGTCTTAGATAGCACAACTTAGGCATGCCCATCTTTTCAAGAGTTGGGGCAGGTCAAATTCTGCTAGGCCAGCTAGCAGAATAGTCTTTACGTCCAGATTAGTTGGTTTGTTAGGAATTGTCAATTTCTAGGGTTAATCATATGGGTCAGTCATATTGTGTCTCATCTGGAGTGATCAGTCTGGGCCATTTCAGTGTGTCTGGAATCTTCAGCATATTCGTTCTGGTACGTATCTAGCACAGATTATCTGACTTTATCTATTGTGAGTGGTCAGTCTCTATTGAGGGTCAGTCCATTTGTACTGGTTGACAGTGCCTGTAGAGTAAATATGCATTTAATGATTGCTGGATATACAAAATTCTCAAGGATGTGTTCTTAATGTTTCAGCTGAGCATGATTTGATGTGAACACAGGATTCCTGCATATTCATTGGTGGAATAGGCATGGATACTATTTTCAACTGAACCTTCGGGAAACATACATCACTGCTTTAAATAACTGCAGGTTTATTCAAGTGTATTGTCCAGTCAATTTCTCATAGTTCTGCTAAAGTTGCCAGAACACTTTCAGTTTAAAACATTATCAGAGAGAATGTGTATCTATGTACATAATATTCACTATGAAAATGCCTGCCCTAATAATCACAGTAATAACAGCAACAGTTTATTGAGCCTTATTTTTAATCAGGTGTCAGAGACAACGACATATAGAGAAGAAAATTCCTTTGTAAAGAAAATAATTTCCCTGTGGAAAAGTACAGGTTTATAGCAGAACTAGCTCTTTAAATTAAAAAAAAAAAAAAAAAGACTAGATATTTAAGTTACCAAGTTAGTAGTAAGTGTTTTTGGTAGAAAATCAGTAAGTTTCTACGTTATTATCACCTTCACAAAAAATGTCCCATATATCCGGACATCAAAATTGCAAACATCAGGATAAAGTTACTTTTTTTAGGGAGTCAACGTACAAGAAAAACTTAAGATTTTGTTTAATTTGGGAACAAGAACCAGAGAGAATGAGTCTATTTTTTCATTGTTTTTGTTGTTCACTTGCTTTGTTTTGTTTATCTCAGGGTGTGAAGTGTGGCTTTTTTTCCTTCCATCTTTTGCCCTGATTGTGGGATATGATGTGAACACCTGTCCTTTAAATAGAGCAAAGTTGTCAGATTTTTTTTGTGTGCTGAGCACCTTACTTCACTTAATTCTAACAATAAGCCTCTATGATGCTCATCGGGTGCTGTTTGCTCATTTAATTTTAAAATGACACGAGGTAAACTCTAATTTGATTTAGTAGTACATTAGATTTATAGTAAATAATTGAGTGACTCCCTTGAGAATGATCTAAAATGCCAGCACCCACTTGCACCACATGTATGGTCAATATTATTTTCTTTAGAGACATGATGAGATTACAGAGAAATTAGAAACTAATTAACATATACAACCAAAGTTTTCATTCCCCATTCCATTATGTGCAGCCTATTACTCCTCTAGGAATGTCTTAAACTTCACTTTAGCAAGCTGAAAAGACATTATAAAGATGAATGTATCAACAGTTATAAAACATATTTGCATATGATTAACAATGCAGGAATAAAACACTCTCAGAACTATACTTGGTAGGATGTAGTACTTTTCTTTCTGAGATATATCTTTCATGCCTATTAATTAGTGAAGGTTAATAAAACTTTATATTAAAGCCTCTTCAATATTAATAAATTGATTTTGAGAAGCAATTTCAATTAAAGTAGAAAAGTCTACATCTAGTCAATTTTACATTTTTCAAAGATTCAACTTGTTTTTCTTTAAAATACATTCAATCATGAATCAGATAACACAGTATTTTCAAGTAAGACCTCCTTTCAAGCTTGTACCAAGGTATGAATTAAATTCTTGTGTAACTGACATCTATTTGTGCATCAACAGTTAAACTTTTTAACACTGTTAAAAAATAGTCTGTAAGTTAAATAAGGTCTAGTGGAATTAGTAGTACATAATTACAGAATAAAAGCTTAACTTTAGTCTTGCTCAGCTTTGATGACTACATGTTTCTTTCTGTTACATGGGGTGATACTTCACAAAGATAGGGCAGGAAGCTGGGTCTGGACAAGTTAAAATTGGAGTGGCTACCAGAGAAAGGGTAGCAGGCTAAACCAGGAGCTAATAAGACCTGCAACTTGCACTGCCTTCTGAGTGTCTCATGTTTATCCCTCTTCTCCATCCTCACAGGCTCTCCTTTAGTTCCATTGTGCCATGTCTCCTATGAAATATTAATAATAACTCCATCTCTTCCTAACTGCTCTCTCAGTCTCTAGGTTCTTCCCACCCCTCATATCTTTTCCACACTAATAGCAGAGTTTTGTTTCTAAAACACAGATAAAATTCAGTTTCACTTTTGTCCCTAAAACTTGCACATTGACTGAATGGTAAATGTCTGATTTAACTTGATGTTCGAGGTACTATTCTACATTTTCACTTTACCATCTCACTTCCAGTAACCCCTCAGCCCCCTTCCCCCTCACGCTTGCCTGCCCACACATGCTATTTCTATTCTTTGATCTTATCACCTTTCTCCCTGTTCTCCAGGGGCCATGCTGTTCCATTGCTCTGAACTTTCTCTGTCCTCTGCTTAGGGTGTGACTAAGCTTCATCCCCAGTAGAAAATTTTAACGTCTTTTAAGATGCAGAAATAATCCCTTGTTTTTGAAGCTTCCTCTAACTCCAGGAAAAATTAATAATATATTTTTCTGTCTCTCTGTTTCTTCTCTCTCTTCCTCTGATCTCCCCCCCACCCCATCCCTTTTTCTGTCTTTCTGTCTCTGGCTCTCTGGCTCTCTTTGACTCTCTTGATAGTGGATGGATAGGTGGAATTATCTATAACTTCCTGTAAGACCTCTAGCAAATTGTGTTTTATGCTAGAAAGGATGAGTCAGTGATAGACATTCTCAAGGTCACTTGTCTGTTTGAAGACTTAAGGACTGCCCAACAAAAATAATAAATACAAGAACACTGATAAGATAGTCACAGGGCCACAGTGATATAGCATCAGCGATAAGGAGACCTACCTTTGTTGTCACTTCTATTTCATCCAGGAGACAATTTTTTTTCCTACTAGGTGAAGTTTTTGTTAACAGAACGCTCTGGGTTCTGGGTTTCTGGGTTCTTAGTTATGTCTCATGAAGGAATTTATGAACATGCCATAGGGTAGGTAAGGTAGTAAAGAGTTTATTAAAAAACAGAAAAATTTTTAGAAGTACACAAACCCAAACACGGGTGCAGGCTTGCTATGGGGTAGACGTGCGGTGGCCCCAGTTTAGGTCTTTTTAAGATATTTTGTCCTCCCATTTCCTAATGTTGGGGAGGCGCCCCAGCTGTTTGCTGTTCTGATTGGTTGTCCCACCTGTTAGCTCTCAGGGGGGCAATGATAAGGCCTTTTGTTTGGAGGTATCTGGGACCAATGAGGAGGCCTGTTTGGAGTTGTCTGGGGCTTCCCCTTGACCCTAGAAAGAGTTCCAGTGGGACCTCATTGCCAGGGACTTGGTAAGGTCTTTCAAGCTTTGTTTATAGTAGCAGCCTTCCCTTAGGGAGTTTCCAGACAGGGTCTCCCGGCCATGTTCTCTGCAGTGTCCCAGCTGTCTTCTCTCTTTCCCTATACTAACTGCCTCATTGTATTCCCAAGTCTACAGATGGGAGTAATGCAACCCCAAAAAAGGATTAAACTGATTTGAGTGAAATGCAGAGTCCAATTTATCTGCCAATATGACCTTTCCAAATTAGCAAAACTGAACTTTTAGGAATTCCAGTTGTGAGAATTGTGTCTGTTAAATAAAAGAAGACAATGCTAATGAAATATTTAATTCTGTTTTCATTGTCATTATTATCAGTTTCATTATCACTGTTCTTGGTGATGTTACTTATTTTGTAATTCCCTATTGGCTTAATTTATGCATTATTGGCTGAATTCTACATTGCTTGGTAAAATAAATTGTTGAATTAAGGGATATATCAGTTAACTATTGCCTTGATAATGTTGCATAATAATCCATGCCAGAGCTCAGAGATATTTTGACAGTAAGCATGTATTTCTTGCCCTGTAATACGCAGATCAGCTGGGGTTTGGCTAGGCTTAGCTGGAAGTGGTTTTAAGCTGCTGGCCTTGTTTCAGTATGCACGGAGGTGTCCTCCTTAAACATTCAACTAATGAACACATTTTCTTCTTTTGAATGAAGGCAGAAATGCAAAGGGGCAAGTCCACTTGCCAATCACATTTCAAGGCCTTGGTGCTAATATCATATTTGAGGTCATAACCAAAGTCAAGGAGCAGTAAGTATAATTCTGCCATGGAAAGGGTGAATATTTGTTTAACTATGATATAATATAGCGCAGTGAGGTTTTCCATATCCTCTTCCCAAACCAGAACTAACACTGTAATATAATGATAGCCAGGCAGCCTTTATTTTGTGAATACTCAGATTTCAAATCATTTGTACATGCAGCTTCCCCCACTGACCCCCCACCCCCACCCCTAGGAATCTACATCCTGAGAACTTTTCTCTTGCTTCTGATTTTAAAAGCCTTTGGTGGCCAAATCTTCCCAACCCAATGACTGGCTTTCCCCTACTTCTTCAATCTTACCCTAACTTACCTGAGGGTCAGAGTAACTCAATTTTGTTGTCAAGGTTTATTGATCTTGTTTTTGCAATCATAGATATTTCTATGCATATTACTAATGTTTTTGACATTATTTTATCTTTTAATTATCAAAAAGTTATAAAAAGATTAATATATAATATCACTTTATTTCTACAATTCAAACTTTGACATCACCTTATCTCCTGGTTCTAAAATCACTTCTTATTTTAATAAAGATACACAAAACAACCTAATCTGTTTGAGACCTTTTTAGGATTTCTTTTAATTATTACTCAGAAAATTAAATTAAATTTATGGATTTAATAGTATTTTGATTATATTCTTAGTTTTATAAGTAGGCTTAGTGTCCTTTAAATTACAGTATATGAAACACAGTCAATATTCTTGAACCTTTAACTAATTTTGCTTAGATGTTGTGCATCGTTTATTGTAGCTAAAGAGCCAGGGATTTATCAACATCTCATTGATTTAAAGAATTATATATTCCAAATGAGAGGAATCTATTTTTCAGATCAAAGATCAAGTAAGTTACCATGGAAAATTTTTAATAACAGCCTCATTCAATAGGATTTCAGACATTGTACTATGCTTAGCAGGATCAGGAACACAATGTGGTAAAAGGACACTCAATAAGATTATATGATTCATGTTTAGTTGCAGCTGCAGGTAGTCTCTTGCAGCTTGTATTGAGAAATGTGCTTCTCCCAAACAGGATTTGTAGTGAGGCTGTGTGTTTTAGGAGGGAAACCTGGCAGGTAGAATGAGGACACAAGGGCATAGTCCTGATTTGTCTCTAACACTCTCTGATCTTGAACAATGTAACTATAAAACAATGAAACCAGACAAAATATCTTCTGCTTTACATTTGATGTTTCAACTAAAAATATTACTTTAAATTTAGCTGTTCTTATTCCAAATGGCTGAGTCCACTCTTATTTGAGATTTAAAATTCAGTCCCCAAATTCTTTAATGTACAAAGAAATATAAAGTTACCCTAAGTTAAAATTTATTAATGGACATCGAAAAAGCTGTAGGCACTCTCCAAAATTATTCTTACTGTTGATGTAAATAAAATTATCTCCAGGTTACATTTTAACCTCTTCTTCAATAATGATTTCCCCATGAGGAACCCCTAGGAGTAAATGGATCAATGAATCCCAAACATATTGAAATGTTTCAGGAAACAGACTTACTTTTGCTTTGTAAAGTATGCTTTGTAATACTTTTCATTGGAGGTAATGAATCTCTGAAAAGAAAGAACAAATTTTTTTAATTCCGTACTACCTGACTAGTAGTGCTATTCTTTTCATAATAACCATTTTCATTCATTATGAATCATTCATGCACTTACCTTAATTTTAATTACCAACCCAACAAAGTTAAAATCACACTGTACCTAAAAATATAAACACTATCACACTGAAGTTGAGAATGCATTATTCTTTATAAATAATTGCTATCATGCTGAGGTTGGGTTGCCACCTTTTCCTGTGAAACCACAAAGAGGTTCTGTATGTTATTGCCTTCAACACATGCACATACTAGTTTCTTTCATCCTTGTTAAAAACAGACCCTTTTGGCAATCTTCCTTTTTCTAATTCATTTAATTCCAGAAGGTTTATTAGTTTTACTTTACAGAACTGTTCAGCAGGCACCACTAAATAGAAGACGTGTCTCACCAAATAATCTACTCAGCATTTCATAGGATGTACAGAAACCAAGGCTCCAAGAATTCCAAATTAGAAGTTCCCCTAGGAGGCATAATTTACTAGACGCAAAGTAGATCCATAAGATTTATCTTGCATTGAGGGTACTGTCCCTTTGATATTGCATCTAGCACAGGGAAGGGGTATTCAAGATGGATAAAAGCTTCACTTATTCCATGTGTGTCACCCATGGATCAGTGACACAACTTTTAAAATTGTATGTATTACTTTTCCATGAAACAAGGAAGATATGACAACAAATACCTTGTATTTAACTCTTCCAAACACGTCCAAGTGAAAATATTTGCGGTACTGATTATCCATTTCTTGGTAATAGTATATTTTAAACCTTAATTTTCTACTTAGAGTTCAGGTATAAAATTAACAATTAGGTAAATACTTTCTTTCATGATAGTACTCAGAACATTTATAAGTTCAATGTGGCCTCTATCTACATCAGACTGACTATCAGAAATTAAGGTACAGAATATTTATATTAAGTTAGAATGTTCATGCCATCATTATTCATAAAAGAAAATGATTGGAAAAAATTACATTGAATACAATGATTGTGCAGTTTTTACAAAGTATCAGGATGACATGACAAAATGAATGAAACTTTTAATTAAGAAAAGCGATTTTTAACTCATTTTTAAAGAAGTATTATTAACATGGCTATTTTTGCTGAAGTATATATTAACATTTAGTATTCACAACAACCATATGAAATAGGTACCATGATTATAACACCTAATTATAAATATAGTATTTGAGACACAGAGAAGACAGAACAAAACAAAAAGTGCCAAGGAACCAAGATTTTGACCAAGGCAATCTGGCACTAGAGGACAATTTTTTTTAGTCCAGCCGCTACTCATTGCAGTGTTTTAGAAGAGCTGTGATTTCAGTGAATTAATGGAAAGAGAACAGAATATATAAATAAATATATACAAGTTAAATATTTAATAAAATAAGCCCCTCTTCTTAAATCGCAGAAAGATGTGAAATGGGATGAGCAAGGAAAATCTACTCACTGCATATCAAAACTATAATCTCCTTTCAATCACTCTTAATGTAAGTGTTATGCCCTAGGATTTGACAGTATTTAAAGTGCTACCTGGTTTGTTTTGGTTTTGTTTTAATTCTTCTTTGTTTTTTGCTTACTCATTATGTGGAGGAAGATTTTCATAGAATATTACACAGCAGAAGATGAAGCAACCATAACCTCTGGATTTAGATCTCTCGGTTTTATTTTTTTGTTCCATTTTAAAGGATCTGAAAATTTTCAACTGTTTATATTTTGCATCTCTTGTCAATTCTTACATTCCTATCAGCAATCAGATACCATCAGCTCCAAATGTGCATAGCTATTTCATGCTCCCCATTTCTTCCTAAATTTCATTGCAAGTAGAAATGGCCCCAGTAAGATCAAGAGGTGAATTTAGACTAGAGAGAACTATTTTAATTTTGAGATTACCCAGTAATGTTGAGAATTACAATAATTCTTATTATTCTGTATTAAGAAAACTCAGTGCATTTTTACCTTGTATTGTTGACTTAAACTGACTACCACCTCTATGTTCCTATTTTACTTATCTTTTTAAGCTATTTTAAATACTGAAATTGTATAGGAAATTTCCTGTGTAACATAACCTAATAAATGTTCTACTACTTTATGGAAAGCAATAAATATCATTTGAACCAAACCCCTTTTGTTTGTGGTTGCAAGACCATTATAAAGAATACCATGCTTATTGTGCATATTAGATTCTTTCCAGCCATAGATTTACAAGAAACTCATTCCATCTCAAAGCATACCTGTTATAAACCATGAATAAAGTTTATTCCCCCAAAATAAAGTCAGTTTACCAACATGCCCCTGGCTTTACCAAATATGGTAATTTTTAAATGCCTGATTTTAACCTTATTGAAATTAAGGAAATATGAATCTTATACAGGCTACTACTCTCATAACTTATCACCCTCACAAGTAGTTGAAAATTACAAAGGATGATTTGCTACATGTTACCGGAGAAGGAAATTAATTTTCACAACTTTTCTAGGTTTCTGTTGCCAGGAAGTCACTTCTTGTGATGAAATAAGAGACAGTTCCGCTGATTTAAAAATGACCTGATATATTGGTTTGTCTTGAGTTTCCCCCTTCCATTTTAGCTGAGGTCTTATTAATCTATGTATTAATCTATAGACATATTCAAGATATTGCCTGGTCTGCTCTTTCCTCATTTTATCCCCCAATATATTTTTTCTTTAGGCAGTATAGAACCACAACAAAGTACCCTGCAGCTGAGTTAAAGTTATCAGAAGCCTCACGTGTTCTTACACAAGATCCAGGGAGCAGATGGGCCAGTAAAGCAGGGCCATGATGACCAACCATAAAAGAGTTCCTCCCAGGGTGTCTTAACAACAGCCGAAGCATTAGAGGCATTTCCTCTAGAGCCATCTGGCTTTGATTTTTTTCGGCTATTTCTTCTGTGGACAGACAGAGCCACAAAGTTAAGGAAGCAATAATTCTTCTCTAGTTACTGTAACTGCTGATGCAAAATCACCATCTTTCTAAAGCTGCTCATAGACCACAGGGACCCATCTCACAGAAGGGTATCATTGTATGGGTTAAAAGACCATGTTATCAAAGAGAAGTGCGGCACAAAGTGACACTGTGGTTTAGTTATCACTGTACATGTTCTTTGGCAATTCTTATAATTGTAGTTCAATATAAATTGGATTTTTCATCCCAACTATAGCTGAAGACCCAATTATTCCCTCCCACTCTTCAAAAAATAATAATTTTAAAAAGTGAAGCAAGCAATGGTACTCTTTTGTGAAATCACTCTTCTTTCCACCTCAATATTTAATTTGACAAAAATTGAAATAGTTGTGTGGTACTTGGTAATACATTGAATTGTCGTTTACTAAAGCTTTATGAAGTTCTGATTAGATCTTACGTTACAGTTAGAGGAGTCTCAAATAGATTAAGAAGTTTTCACCAGGAGGGGAAGGTAGCTGAAAGACCCAACTGGAATAGCTAGGCTAGGAAGTCAATTAGCCGAGTGTAAACAAAGATGGATGGAATATTTGCAACTTGTTGATGAATAACTGGGGTTGAATGATAAGTTACATGTGATAATAAAGATAGAGAATTGATAGTCCATGTCAATATTGGTGCCAAAGAAAATCAAAAGGAGTTGCAAGCCACAGGGGTCTCTCCTAAGGTATTTGGTTTCAGTTAAGAGACTGAATTCTAGAAACAGTAAATCAAGGTGCTGTGAATGAATTGTGGTCAGTAAGATTATCTGTATGTGTCTGAAGAAAAAAAATAAAGCCATAAACAGAAATAAATGAACCATATTTCAGAATCTGGGGAAAACAAGGTCAGGCTATGACACCAAGTACAAGTTGGGTCTGGTGAGTAATTGGAGCCAGAAACCGTGAACAATGTATAAGAACCAGAGGTCCATTTCTACGTTGTGCTTCCTGCATAGCAGGAACATTGGCCTCTGGTGTAAGGGACTGAAATAGGAACAGAGAATTGATGCTGATGGCAATCTTTAGTTTTTCATAGTTCCTTGGGTTTCCTTTCTGGTTTTAAAATAGAAGTCTATTTCACCATGTCATATATTTATTCTGGCATGTTCCTAATTGGGCCAAAATGTGATGGTGGCTAAGAGGAAGCAGTATTGGCTTCAGTCTGGGTTAGTTTCTCTTTGATTTGAGACTGAAGGCATAGAAATTATATCATTTCAAGCTCTTTGAGTGGGAGTAGTTCTACTGGAGAACTAGATGATAATTAGCTTATTAAACTACTATGTTTTGAATTCTTGGGTAACTTAGCTGAAACAAAGGCAGTAAAGTCTACCAATAAAATGAACTAAGACTCTGAGATCCAGCAAAATTTTAATACATTGAAATTTTTGAGTTGCTGAGCCTTATTCTGTTACTAAATTTCTGTGAGAAAATGACAGGGAGCAGGACTTGGGTCAATCAAGTAAGAGAGAGCTCTTTGACTGAATTATAAAGTAGTTGGATGTTTTAATGTGATTTAAAGTTATTCTGAAATTATCTATATTTTCACAAAAATATAAAAAAACTATGTATCAATAAAATGATCATTTTCTAAAGAAGAGTATTTGTTTTAGCTTTTTAGCACCACACTCTCCACCCCCACATACATTTTTGTTAATGTAAAAGAAAAAGCTGTTACCTATTTATTTAGTGTCAAAATAATAAAAAGGCACTAATATATTAAATCTTCCTACATACAGCTATCTATTTCAAGTGGCCTAGAGGGTTGCTTCTGTGTAAAGATTGCAGAAAAACATTTCAATCTTTTTTTCCTCTCTAAAAAAATAAACACATTGGAAGAACATGAACAAACAAAATAAAATCAAGACTAGAGAATGATCATAAGTCATATCAGTGGCTTTGGTAAAACCTAAGGGCTAAACTTAAATGGGCATGCATCGGGTGCTAGAGGGGAGCCTTGAAGCTACACTTGCAGAGGAAATTCCCTGTTTTTATTTCTTTATATCTGATGCATTGCATGGGGAGTGCTACCTAAGTCATCAAATGCCCAGCATCGGTCCTGAACCACAGACTATGAGATAAAGATGCCAAGTATGGTTAGATGGTGTGTATGATGTAGAACATTCAGAGTGGATTCATGGTTATATACACTTGTAGACTTCAGGAAAAGTGCAAAATACTATTCAAGAAAGCAGTATTTCTCGAGCCATATAAAGAACACCTCCTTCCTTGGAACACCCAGGTCTTAAGTCTTGTGGAATTTGTGGGGTAGCAGAGACTGTGAGACTGAAGGAAGTGTAGTGCAGAAATGCCATGTTTGCAGAAATCAGCTGTTGGTTTTTAGGAAAATCAAGAAGTGGTGGGGAGCAGTAAGCTATATAATTACTGATCTAAGCCAGCTGGAGAGAAGCAAATTCATTATACACAGGAAGACTTGAGACCTGGGACATCACTGATAGTCTATGTACAAATTCCTGTAACCTAAAGAGAAGACAAACTCCAAGGTCAGCATATAGAAGAGAAAGTCTTCTCTCCCACCTCATTCTCTAGGCCTCTTCTAGACACCATATTCCAAAGCACAGCTTACCCAGAGTGAATGAACTCATGCAAGATGTGTAACTATCAGGAAGCAACCAGCAAGGAAGCTCTATAAGGATATTGAAAAGGAAAAGGCAAGGAAGATATAAACAAATGACTAATGGAAAATATACCATGAAACAGATTGAAAAGAAGAAATATTTCCCAATAAAATAAGAGAAAATATGGCTTCTTTGAAACAAAATTCAAAGATGAATTGCAATAGCTTAGAGTAGAGGTGATAAGGCAACAGAAATGAAAAATCAGAATATCTCAGGAAAGAAATTGAAGGAAAAAAGAAAACCATTGTGAAATTGAGAGCCAAATTAAAAGTATTAAAATACAAACAGACATCAAGGGCAGATGAGAAAATTTAGACTAATCAAAAAATATTTGGGGAAAGAAAAAAGGGTGTAATAATTATAAAATGAATCACAAAGGATATTCTCCATATATATTATTGTCCCTGGGGGAAATAAAAACAGAGCAAGTGAAAAAAAACAATATTCAAAAATGTAAAGAAGTATTTTCTGAAATAAAGAAGATTTTATTCTAAGGAAAAATACAGAGAAAAATTTTCAATACAGTGAACTAATGTTTATAAATTCTTTGTAAGAACTTATAACAGTTCAAATAAAAATAATAAAAAAAATTCAAGTATGAAATATCTCATTAATATACCTCTGATTATTACTTTAATACTTAATATAAAATAAATAATAAATAAAAATTAAAAATGACTTGGTATTGGATTATCTAAAACTAACACAATCAATTGGAAGTGGCAAGTTAAAGGACAGTATTTCAAATACTGCTGAACTCACAGATAATAAAGGAAAATTCTTCAAAGCTGGACTTTAAGAGGAAACTTTTAAGCAGAGCTAGAAGAAGGGCCTGAGGCTATTGTTGCTTTAAGTTAGTGGGGAAGTTTAAGTTGGTTTGGAGAAATTAATGACATAGATTAAAATTCCCACGTAAGGACAGGAGATAAGACATTGGCATTTGCGTGAAGTGGAACTACAGGTAATTTTGTTTATCTCTGCCTTTGGTTCTCAGAAGGATAAAAAGATATTGCTCTTGATAATTCAAAGTAATAACAAGAGACTTGGAGAGGCATTGCACCCTCACTAGTTTGGGATTAAATTACATCACCTGCATGACCTAAGAACTTTCAAGCACAGAATTTCACATAAAAATTGTCTCTACCCAGCAAAGCTCCAAGAGATATTGGCATAAGCATATGCAAAACTGCTCTGGAAAGATGCTCATACAAACTAGCCACTTATGTTTAGCACTCACACAAACATAGACACACACACACAGAACCTTGCTAAAGAAGAGTTCAGATTAAAAATAGCAAACAGAAAAGGATGTGCTTCATTAATCTTTATTCATATTTAGATGCATTCTTCTGATTTGTTGATATCTGAACTAATGGACTATTAAAATTATAGCAAGCAGCATTTTTTTTTCTTTCTTAAGTATACAAAGAATCTTATAATTTTAGTTTTGATGAAATATGTAAGTCCGTAATGAGGAAAGTCAAAGAAACAGCAGATGGCATATTAGAATTACAAGTATTTGAGATGAGAGAATGATAATCTTAGAGAGCATATGAAACTAATGGGATTAAAATGATTTTTTTTAAAAAAGCAATTGATACAAAAGGAAAAGAACAAGACATTCTGATACTAGAACTTGAAAATTCTAGATATTAAAATATGTTTAAGGACATCAAAATATGTTTAAGGACATCAAAATAAAGGACATTTAAAATAGTTTAAAGAGAAAATTGAACAAAGATGAAGACAAAAAATTAAAAGTTAGGATAAAGATCAGGGAAAATTATTAGAATGAAATGCAGAGTATGTAGAGATAGATAATATGTCTGCCAGGTTAAGAAAAATGGAAGAGTATGACAATTCTAACATTTGTTAAATGGGAATTCCAGAAGTGGAGAATAGAAAGAAAGAGATGAGAAATGATGCTTAATGCATTAAAAGCTGAGTATTTACTAAGGTTGATAAAATAAATCAATTCTCAATTTCATAAACACAGTGATTTACAAGTAAATTAAGTAAAATCAAAACCATTTCTAAATCGAATACCATACTCAAAGAGGAAAATATTAAAAGCTACCTGTTGCAGTTGGGCAATTTGATGTAATTATGAATTCCAAAAATATAATTGGAGCATGCTTGTAAACCGATCTGTTAATCTGGGCATGATTAGGTTATGATTAGGGCGTTAACTGGGCCATGTCATTAGGGCGTTGAACCCCACCCCTTGGTGGGTGGGGAATCAAATATAAAAGGCATGGCAAGAACAGAGTTGAAGCAGTTTTTGAGAAGCAGTTTTGATGATGGAGTTTTGATGTTGGAAAGAAGGCCCCAGGAGAAGAGAAGTGAGTGGTTCACCTGATAGTCTACAGTTGACCTTGTGGAGGAACTGGAAGAGCTAATCCTGGAGAGAAACACAGCCCCGGGAAGAGAGGAACCCAAGAAGCCTGAACCCTGGCAGTCGGCAGCTGTCTTGCTCCAACACGTGGCAATGGACTTTGGGGAGAGAAGAAACTTAACGCTTTATGGCCTGGTATCTGTGAACTTCTACCCCAAATAAATACCCTTTATAAAGACCAACCCATTTTTGGTATTTCACATTAGCACCCCTTTGGCTGACTAATATAGAATTTGGTACCGAGGAGTAGGGAAGTGCTTTTGCATATGCCAAAATGTTGGAACGGTTTTATAAATGGGTAAGGGGTATTTTTTGGAGGAATTGTGAATTGCTTCATGGAAAAGACCAAGATCACTTTGAAGAAACTGTTGATAACAATATGGACGCTAAGAAGACTTTTTATGATGCCTTGGAAGTAAATGATGAAACTATTATTGGAAACTGGAGGAAAGGTGATCCATGTCTTAAAGTTGCAAAGATCTTAGCAACATTAACTCCTGGTGTTATAACAGAAGACAGAATTTGAAAATGGCGAACTGGAGCATTTAGCTGAAGAATTTTCCATGGTAAACGGGGAGAATGTGGCTTGGCTTCTCCTTGCAGCTTATAGCAAAATACTAGATGAGCGAAATACACTAAGGACTGAACTTTTGGGCACAATGAAAACAGAAGCTGATTCCAGAACTTTCAAATTTCTGGAAATCAATTTCCCAGGTAAAAGTGCCCCATTTGAAGACTTAGCTAAACCTGGAACTTGTAAATCAAAATTGAAGATGCAGTTATCTCGGAAAGACTTGTGGAAAGATGGCTTGGACCCTTGCTTCCTGCATGCTAAACCAACAAAGTTTTTGAGAGAGCTGTATGAACAAAACCACTGTCAGCTTGGACAAAAGAGGACATGGAAAGGAGAGATTGAAGGAGAATCAGCTTTAAGAAGAAAACCGTGGAAACAGAGGTCTGGACTTAAGACATCTCCTTGGGCCAAGAGAGGAGCCCCACCCATGTGTACAGAGAGGGTGAGTTTGCCTCTGCAGTTGAAGAGGATGGATGTTCCTACTCTATGTTCTGGGAAAGTTTTGTTGCCCCATGGTGCAGAGAGGGTGAGTTTTCCCCAGCATTTGATGAGGGTGGATGTCCCCACCAGATGCTCAGGAAGAGTTTTGCCACCCCAGGGTGCAGGGAGGGTGGAGCACATTCCTCAAAGATTAGGGCCATTAAGATCAACACCCCATAGGTCTGAGAGGGGTGTACCTGTCCCCCATGGATTAGAGAAGGCCAGGTGGTCAACTCGTTGCTCTGAGAGGGTTGAACTTGTATGCCAAAGGTTAGGGGGAATGTTGTCTTCACCTCACTGTACTAGGGGGGCTAAGACTCTAACCCAAAGATTGGGTAAGGTGTGGCAATCACCCCAAAACTCTTGGAGGGTGAGGTCTGGAGCTTGGTCGACACATCCAGATGCTTGATGAGGGTGGAACCAAGAAAATGGCCATTGGGCAAGCCTGTGGAAAGGGTGGGCTCCCGTGTGGCCCCAAGGGGAAGAAACCATCTTCTTAAGAATGACTCTCAGACTTTGAAATCTGGAGGATGCCCTGCAGGTTTACTGAACTGTAGAGGATCCATGACTCATGTTTAACATCCCAGTTTCTCCTTATGATAATGAAAATGTTTATCCTCTGTCTTTCCATTGTGTATTGGAAGCTAATTAATCATTTTCATATAGACCATATTCTATACATATATATATATATAATATCTCATAGGTCAAAGAAATTGGAAAAAAATTTACAGATGAAGAATGAAAAAGTGTTCTCTAGTGAAATTTATGCAATATAGCTAAAGCAAGATTAAAGTCCAGTTTGAGGCTTTAATATATATTAGAAGGAAAAAGTGGACTTAAACTTCATGACATAGCGATCCAAACTGTAAAGCAATAAAGTTACAATTAAGTAAACTTAAAGAAAACAGAAGAAAGGAAATAATACATGTAAAAAAATAAAATTACTAAAATAAAAAACAGAGTAAAAAGGATCAAAGGACCCAGAAGTTACTTCTTTGAAAGGACTAGTAAAAAAGATGCGTCTTAGACAAAACCTATAGAGGAAAAAGGAAAATTAAAAAAATAAATCTAAAAATGAAAAAGTTGACAAAATTACAGCTTTTTTAAACATTTTAAATAATATGTACTATGAACAACTAATGATGATTAATTGTAAAACTTTGTTGAAATGAACAGTATTCAGAAAATTATTACTTACCGAAACTAGAAGAAAGGAAATATCAATCTTAGAACCACTTAAAAAATGGAAACTTTATCTAAAAAATACCAGTGGCAAACCAAATGCAGCAATAAACAATATACACAATGTCTTCTTAATACAGCCAATGACAAAAGAATAGCCCAAAATTAGCAAACGCTGGGAATTCTAATCATATATTTCATCATGTTAAATAAAATAAGGAAAAAATCATGTTTTCATCTCAACTTGTACGGAAATAAAAAGAGCCTTTGATAAAAGTCAAAATCCATTTGTGTTTAAATCAAATCAAATATATATAAAAAAAAGTTAACAAGTTAGGACTATATGGGAGTTTCCTTAACCAGATAAAGTATCTATGAAAATCTCACACCCTAATGGTGAAGTTTTTAAGAATATTGTACTGAAAAACAGAAACAAAACAAGAATTTTAATATTGACACTTCTTTTCAACACTGTTTTGGAGGACCTGATAAATATATTGACACAATATATTTATTTTTAAAAATCCAGGAAAGGAAGAAGCAAATTATTATTTGCAGAAGAGATGACATGGTTATCTACATAGGAAAAACATGAGAAAGTATAGATAAATTATTAGTATGAACAAGAGTTCAGTAAATTTGAACAAGATTAATAAATATTAATTACAATCATTTACATCATCAAGAAATAATTAGAAAAAATAAATGTTAATTAATACAAATTCAAAGAATTTAAAAAAATGATCAGGCATCTAGGATTAAATTTAGCAAAAGTATACATGAATTTCAAGGGAAATTATTAAACTTTATTAAAATATATAATAAAGGGAAACCTAAATTAATGGAGAGGTGTAACATGTAATGGTGAGATGTTTTTATGTGATAAAAATGACATCTCTCTATATATTAATTTACAAATTAATTTCAACAGCAAACATAACAGCGTGCTTCACGAACTTTAACAAGATGGTTGTAAATAAGGAGTTATAAAGGACTCATGCTAATGTACACAAATTTGAAGGGAAAGGGGGAGAAAAATGATACTAAGGAGGAGGAAGGAGAAGTAGAGGGAAAAGGAAGAGAATACTTTGCCTAGTGGTAAGAATTTCTATACAGTTATTTTAAAATACCATATTATGGAAGGAAATATTTTAAATAGATCAATAGACTAGAATAGAAAACCCAGAAATAACCATATATATAATGGGACATGACAGTCTAAACAGCAGGGAAATAATGGAATATTAAATAATAGCTAGGATATTAAATGATAAAAATAAATAGCTAGGGAAGCGGCTGTGGCTCAATCAATCAGTAGGGCTCCCGTTTACCATATGGGAGGCCCCGGGTTCGGTTGCCGGGGCCTCCTGGTGAAGGCAAGCCCGCCCACACGGTGTGGTTAGCTGACCCAGCGAGCACAAGCAGCAAGGGGGGGGATAAATGAATAAATAAATAAAATCTTAAAAAAAAAAATAAAAAAAATAAATAAATAGCTATATCACGGTATACATAAGAGTAAATTGCAGACGATTTTAAAAGCTATGCAAAATTCAACGTTCTGAAACTTATAGAAGCAAATATTAGAGAATAATTACAAGGGCAAAGAAGAATTTTGTGAATAAGGCTTAAAAGATACATAAATTAAATATTTCATCTTGACAAAATATAACTTGAAAACAGAATATAATGGAGTCACTGACTGAGAAGAGATTTGGAACCTAAAGGCTTGCTATAAAACATAAACAAAATAAAATAACATCTTCCAATCTATAAGAAAAAGGTCAAAATAAATAGAAAATGGGCAAGGGATATGAATTGGAAATTCACAGAAGAATAAACCTGAACAATTCATGAATATATGAAAAGAAAAATTAGAACCACAATTAAATGTTATTTTCAGGAACAGTAATGAGGCCTCATTCCTCAGCTCTGCAACAGAGGCTACAGAAATGGCAATGGCAGCAGAAGGGCAGGCAGGATTCTTAGAGTGACCAGCTGGGGCCAGGGCAGGCAAGAGAACCTCGTCCTCCAAATGATAGGGCTGAGGGTCAAGGTTGGGCTTGAGATCCCTGAGGGAATAACCTGGATGCTGGCCTCAATTTTCACCCTCTCACAGCAGCGTCCTCTGGCCATCCTCCAGCATCCACAGTGTACTTTCTTTGGCTGTTGTTTGTTTGTTTGTTTGTTTGTTTTCTCTTCCTTCTGTGTGTGGGTGTTTGCAGCTCTGGCAGATTCCTGAGGGTCCAGTACAGACACTGGCCTCAGATTTGGCTCTCTGCTGCTGGCCCCCGACCAGTACCCACCAGGACATAGAGAACCAGGGCACTTTTTTTTTTGCCATTGATTTAGTCTTTTTTGCATTGGTGCTTCTTGGTCTGGTACCTGAGGACCCAGCACTGAACCTAGCCTTGATTTTGGCTCTTTAGGCAAGCAGTGATTTCTGTCCTCACATTAGCAAGCAGTGATTTCTGTCCTCACATCAGTAAAGAGCCAGTGAGCCTCTTTTTTGTTGTCGTGGTGGTGGGTTTTTTTCCCTCTCTCTTTCATGTGTGTGTGTGTGTGTGTGTGTGTGTGTGTTTGGTCTGGCAGATCACCGGGGGATGAGCACTGACACTGACCTGGGCTTCACCTTCAACCGCAGCAGCTTCTGGCTTCCCACTGGCAATTAATAAGAGACTTGGAGAGGCAGTGCACCTTTGTGTGTGTGTGTGTGTGTGGTTGTTTTATCTGTTAGTGTTCTTTTTTTCTTTTCTTTCATTTCTTCTATACTTTTACAATTAAATAATACTAGTTCAAATGTATAATTTGTCTAGGAACACTGTGCAAAAACATCTTTTTGCAAATGCTTCTAAGGGTTTGAGATTCTTCCTTGAACAATTCTGCTTTTTGGCTAAAGCAATATAATGTGCATTGGGATATTCTTCAAGAGGCTGCACCTGAATGAAAGTGTGCCGCATCATGTCACCAAGTATGTAAAGATAAAAATGTAGGAATTGATTTCGCAAACTAGATTTCTCTGAGCTGCACAAAGGCACTAAGTTCCCATGGATATAAAAGGAGACACCTGGAAGAAGGTGAGAAAAGGATTCTACTTTCAAATTTAACTACCTGACAACTTTGTTGTGACATAATAGCTAAGAATTAAAAAAAAAAAAAGCTATTTTAACTATTTTAAGTTTTACAGCAATCTAGTTTTGCAGATAAGTTTCTAAAGTTTAAGAGTGTTCTTGGTTTTAATATCTGGTATAAGGGAAAAAAAGATTGAGATTCTGGAGAAACTGAGTAAAGAACTCTCTTGGAAGAAAACAATGCTATTATGGCCTCAAATTTAAGAGCTTCATATCCACTTACACATAATTTTCTTAAAATGCTGAATAATTTCAATTTTATTGTATTCATCACCTTCAGATACTGATTATCAGGAGAAGCAATCACAGAAACCTAAAACTAAAGTCTGATGAGAATCCCTAAATAAACCATGTTCCAGAAGCCCAGCTCTGAAAATTAAAGGTGGTTTAAATATAACAATCCCGATTCTGCATTTCTTCTCTACTGAGAACGTGATGTTGCATACCATAAAAAACAGGGGAAATGTTAAAATAAAAAAATAATCGAGTTAAGGGAAGTTGCTTTTCAATGTTAAAATGACATACAAATTGAGAGGAAAAGTTAGAGAGTGCTTGAAAACATACTCTCCGCTAATATAATTTACCATAACTATTTTATTTGTTCTTCTATAATATTGCAATTGGATATTAATTGAAAAAAATACATAAATCTTTAAGTTATTCATGCCATTTCTTTTCTTTTCAAGATTATGCCATTAAAAACTTTCTTCTCCTTTTCTTGTTTTTATGTTCTGGTACACGTGCTCAGAATTCTGCCTACTCAGAAGTATCATTTCTCATTCTTTCCTTAATATCGTGACCTTATTGATTCCCTTAATTTTGTGTTCTATATGTTAATTCAGTCTGCTAGCTATAAAAATGTAAAAATCTAGACTGTGAAGAAATTTAGAATTCATTTCCCCAACTCATTTACTTTAAAGAAAAAATGGAAAACTAGAGAGGTTAATTGACCCTTGTTTGGCACTCAAACACCCTTTTCAAAAATTGCATTCTAGCTCATTCTTCCATTTGGGTGTTTGGTATTTATTATTATTGAGTTATAAGTGCTTTCCTTATCTATTTATAAATATTATAATTGACATATCTGTCTTTAAACATTAATATACTTTTCTCATTGTTTGCAAATATGCATTAAATTTCTTCTGTACTACCTAAGTAAGTGGAAATGGGTGGATCCAGAAAATTGGGAATAAACTTGGTTGTTCCCAGAAAACTGGGAAAAGGAAAGACTTCTCACCAGCAATTATTATGTACGGAAACCCAGCAGAGAGGAAACAATAGTGTATTACAAAAGTGTGGAAGAGTCAAAACTCTGAAGAAGGCGGACTGCTGATGTAAATCCCTATCTCCAGCAAGATAAGGCATTAGGAAAACCATTTATTTTTGGTGGTAATAACACATACAGACAAAAAGAGTAAACCAGGACAGAACAAGAAACATGATTTTGATGGGAATAGTAGGGGGTGAAATGAGGCAATGTGGAAAAGGTGGGAGGTGGGAAGAGGAGAAGAGAAAGAGCCGACTTTTTGTAAGCCAGACTATCATTAAACTCAGTGGGCTCGACTTTGATCACTGGTTCCCTCCTGAGGCATGGCATCCCTGTCTTCAAAGAGCAAACGATTTGAACTTGGATTAAATCATTTTTGTCTAAACAGAGAGCCTAATTGTACTTCTACATATTAGCAATGAACAACGGGCAAATAAAAATTGTAAATGACCCATTAAAAGTAGTATCAAAAAATAAAATGCTTCTGAATAAATTTAACCAAAAATTTGTAGGAATTAAGGACTTAAACTACCAAACTTTACTGAGAGAAATTAAAGTAGACCTAAATAAACTTAGAGATACACTTTTTTTTTTTTTTTTTTTAAGTTTGGAAGATATACTAACATTAAGATGTCAGTTCTTCCCAAACTAATTTATAGATTTATTACAATCACATTTAAAAATCCAAGAAGACCCTTTTGAAGAAATTGAAAAGCTGATGTGAGAATTGTATCCAGAAATTCCAAAGATCTAGAATTTTTAAAGAAATTATTGAAGGTGCTAGTATATGATTTCAAGACTTACAAAGTTGTATCAATCAAGAATGCATGGTATTTATAAGGATAGACATATAGATAAAAGGAACAGAATAGAGAGTCCAGAAATAGACCAGCAAGAACATGGTTGATTTATTTTCAACAAAGCTGTGGAGGAGAAAGAACAATCTTTTCAATACATGGTACTAGAACAAGTGGATATCTATTTGGAAAAAAAAAACTTTGACCCTTCACCTCATGCCACATACAAACATTTACTTTAAAAGAATAATAGATCTAAACCTAAAACCTAAAACTATAAAGCTTCTCCAACAAAACAGGAATAAAATTGTGATACTGGGTTTAGTGAAGATGTCTTAAAAAGGACAGAAAAAACATAAACTATTAAATATTGATAAAACTGACTTTATCCAAGTTACAAACTTTTTCTCTTAAAAGACAAAGTTAAGTAAATGAAAATATAGTCATAGACCAGTAGAAGATATTTGCAAAACATATAGCTGACAAGGGACTAGTATCTAGAATATATACAGAATTCTTCTGAACTAAATTATAATAAGGTAATAACCCGCCCCCCCAAAAAAAATTAACAAAAGATGGGAACAGAGACCTCACAAAAATATACATAAAACACATGAGGTGGTACTCAACATCACTAGTTATTAGGGAAATGCAAAGTAAAACAATATGTTACTACTCTCTACCTAGAAGAATGGCTAAAATTGAAATGACTGCCAATACCAAATGTTAGCAAAGATGTGGAATACCTGGAACTCTCAAACATTGCTAGTGGGAATGGAAATTAGTACAGTCACTTTGTAAGACACTTTACCTTCTAAAGTTAAACACATACTTAGCAAACAACCCAGAAATCTGACTCTCAGATATTAACCAAGAGAAAAAATGTAAATAAATAATTTGTCTGCACATGTTCTTAGCAGCATTATTCATAAGAGCCCAAAACTAGAAACAATGCAAATGTCCATCAAAGGGAATGGATAAGCAAATAGCATTGAACCAATAGTGCAGAATACGTTTCAGCTATAAGAATGAGCAAACTATTAACATAACAACAATAATGAATCTCAAAAATACTAAGCTAAGTGAAACAAGTCAAACAAAAAATAACTTCAGACTGTATGTCTTCTTATATGATAGTCTAGAAAAGGCAAAACTATAGCAACCAGGCAGAGAAGTGGTTTCCAGGGGCTGAGGGTTGGCAGGGGGGATTGACTGCCAAGGGGCTCCATTTTGGAGGTGATGGAAATGTTGATTGTGGTATTGTTTATATAACTGCATACATTTGTCAAAACTCATCAAGCTATATACCTAATACAGTTAATTTTTATTGCATGTGAGATAAATCCCAGTAAATCTGGGGAAACTTATAGAAAATATATTTTAATGGGAAAAAAAAGAAAACAAGAATGAACTAGAGTGAAGTTTCTCTCTGGCTTGGTTTCTGTCAGAAAAGCTGGGTCAACACTCTCTAGGTTAAATTTACTAATAATTTAAATTATTATGTCAAATATTATTCCTTGGGCATTTCTTGGGTTGACATTACCTATGTGATTTGGTTGTGTTTTGCACAAGATTTTAATATTTCTAAAGAAAAATCCATATTGCTTTTTGATCTCCAGTTTCATCAACAACAAATGATAAAAGTCCTTTACATATTTCCACCTTATATGTGAGTGGCTTTATTTTTCATTTGGATACCTGATCAAAGAGTCTCTATAAAGCTCCCCACCCCTCAAAATTAGCAAGCTAATTGCTGGTGGTCTCAATACCTTTGACTAAATAATTTGAAACCGCAACTCCATATGCATTTTGTTAGCTCCTCTCTGAAATCCCCAGATGTTGAAGCTGTTCAGGTCTCAGTCCTGCATCCTCTTTGCTTTTCTTTCTAGGAGCAGGCGCTCTTGGGGCTTTAACGCTACTTTTATGTTGACCACTCCCAAATTTACTTTTCCAGACCAGTTCTTTGCTCTGACCTCCACACTCAGTATATCCAGCTGCATATTTTATATCTCTACTTATCAAAATTAAATTTTGATTAAATTAATTCTAAATTTAATTTAAATTTGGCTCCTCCTGCAATAGTCCTCCATCTCAAACATGGGCAGCACCATACACCCAGTCTTTCAAGCCAGGCTCCTCTTTGAGGTAGCCTTTTCTCCACAACTCTTCATCTTTCACATTTAACTCTTAAGCACAGGCCCTCTATCCTGCTTGAGAATGATATAGACATAGTAAACAAAGACTAGCTCCGAAATAACCTACAAATATTCACTTTTTTGCAAGTCTTGTCTGCTTCTTTACAAACGCAGTGGGAACTCTGAAGGGTCAATATTGGAGACTCTCTATGTATTCTGTTAGAATAACTCTTCTTTCCTTCATCACTAGGAAACTGGTTCTTAAAAATACCCACACAGAACTATACAGAGTAACTAAGTTAATTAGTGTGTTTCTTTTAGGGAAAAGTACAAGGGAAATATAATCAATCACCATTATTTTATTATATAATCTTTACAAGGACCCTCTCAGGTCGTAGATATTTTAAACCCCATTTCACAGACCTGAAATTTGAGACTTTGGTTAGCTAACTTCTCCAAGATCAAAACAAGCCTCTAGTTGTCTGATTACAAAACTAGCCTCTCTCCCTCATATTGTGCTATTTCCCTTTAAGAGCCTCCTGGACAATTAATGAAGAAGTAGAAATATCCTTTTCTTCAAAATCTCTCAGCTGAGTCAAGGTCTAAATTTCCTGTGACGATGTTACCACCAGAAGTCTCACCAAAGCTTTACAACTTTAACTATAGTTATGCTCCAGTGACTTACCTGTTCATCCAATACTTGCACATCTGCTTTAACACAAAACAATTTAGAAGTTAATAAGACTAAGAAGTCTTCTCATTATAGCCTCTGACATCTCAAGCTGCTTTCCCATCTCCCATGAATATCTGAAATTCACAATGTCAATCTTTAAATTTTCAACATAATTTTGGTTGCAGTAGAACATTCACAGAAGGTAATTTTGCCACAGCAGTGAAACATTTTTGTTAAATACTGCTATTTCATAGCAAGAAATAAGCATTAAGTGACATAGGAACATGTAGACAGAAATTTTATCTTCCCAAGGAAAATGTTCAGAAATAGGTTTCTTACTCCAGGCTAAATTGCAAACTAACAGATCTCTGACTCCTGTGAAATGTCGGCTACTATTTATTGAGATTGAGAAAGAAAATGAAAGCAGATGATTTGGGAAGGAGGAAAGTGGGAAGAAGATAAGGGATTTCTTTTTGCATCTAACTTGCTTCCCTTTGTTGTTATTTTCTCTTGTGTGTTGGAGTCATATAGCGGAGCAGAATTTCCCAAACTCACTAAAAGATAAGAATAACCTGAATCTTTTAAAAAATCTAGATTTCTAGGCATTTTCCTTGGAAATTCTGACTCTGAAGAACCACCATATTTAATAAGTATGCAAAGTGATTATTACCAGAATAGACTATTGTGATTTAGTAGACTATCCAGGAGTTAGATAGATAATACTTAATAAGTAGGCTATTTCTGTAAGGATGAGGATCTTGTTGAAATAACTATTTAAAAGCTGTGTTTATTAAGAGGAAAGTATTTAGTGCTTCAGAATTTTTAAAATAAATATCTTTAAGTATGTTTTGCTGAAGTGGCAAAGTTCTTTAATTTCTTTGAAGTTAGCATTACAGTCTCAGAACGAGCTGAGTTAGCTTTAGGGACACCTTCAAATCACAGGTTCAAAAAATAATATTGGGTGACTATGAAAGTTCAGGTAAGCATTATTAAAAATATATATGGAAAAAGTACTAATATCCAAAAACATTAAAATAAGCCTTACAATAAAAAAGAGAAATATAATTGCACCTAACAGAAAAAGGTAGATAAGTAGATAGATAGATGATAGATAGATAGATAGATAGATAGATGATAGATAGATAGATAGATAGATAGATAGATAGATAGATAGATAGATAGATAGATA